>JARQOC010000001.1:96099894-96550705 GCA_033576535.1 Allobates femoralis
GGACATATAGGAAAAAGCTTTGTTAGGGCTCAACCTGAGAAAGCACAGGGATAGACAGTGAATGCAGAGCAGATGATAGGCCAGCAGCTCTGTCAATCATGTTAAGTGTCTACCCCCTGCATTCAGGAAGTAAGACAGCTCGTTCAGACCTTTCATGTCCTGACATGTCTGGACATCTTCACTCCTGAACAAACAATAGTCTGTACAAAGCCATCAAGGCTGTGCACTAAAATATGGGTGAGTAAATATATTAATAGTTTAATGCTTTTATTATTAAGGGCCAATACACACAGTGCTATTCTTAGGGATCATCATTCAGAAAAACAGCCCCATTGATTTCTATGGGGTTCACCACATGCAGTGTTTTTGGAAACACTCAAGAGTGAGTAAATCACTGCTTGAACTACTTTTTAATCGCTGCAATAAACACAGCATTTATCATTTATATAAAAAAGCTGCCATTTTTTTCACTAGCGATTAAAAAAACTAACGCATATGTGGTAAAAAACTTGGTAGAAAAACAAGCTGCCAAAACTGCAGAGTGTATCTGCAGACAGAAAAAACTGTGCGCGCTAGCCCTAAAACTCACTTTATAGTAATACAGTTCTATCTCAAGTGTACTGTAAATCTTTATTTTTATTACCTATCTTCCTTACTTAATATTAACTGTATTTTTCCCACACAGCAATGGCTGCTACTTCTCAAGAAACAGCATTTTATCATACACACTGTTGCAATCCATTTGAAAAAATATGAATATGATTGGCGCTGGTGGCTGGCTACTGTACTCTCCAAAGATTGTGAAAATGAAGAAGTAGAATTGACTTTATTGCATCCTTCTGGTCCAGCGCCATCCTTTGTGTATCCAAGAAAGCCAGACATTTTAAAAGTGCACAAAAATCAGATATTAACTCAGGCGGAGCCTAACACCGTGACAGGCCGGACATACTCTTTGACACACAAGGAAATGGCGATTGCTAGTAAGCGTTTATGGACAAGATTACATTTCACCCACTAGAAGGGACAAATTGATAAAATGCCACTTTAAAAACATACTATTAATTGTTTGATTAGTTCATAATTTATAGAACGATGATTTAACTACTGTACTATTCTTATTAAACACTTCATAAATCACATGTTTAGTGATAGAATAGAAAACAAATTTATATGTAAAAATAGGGGTTAACATTTTTGGTTCTTTTAATCTTGTTTAATCAAACTTGAGGATATGATCACCTTTCTTCTTTTGGTTTGTTCAATACATTCAAGTTGAAAATGCTGAGCGTTGTGTTCTGATGATTAAGATGTATTTATCCTGGCACCTATGGGATTTGTTTTTTGTGTTTCTTTTTTGTTGCATATTAATGTTTTATTCAATAAGTTGTGATAACTCATACAACCATAAAATAAAAAATATATAAATTTGACAGGTCCCAAGTTGAATCTCTGCACAAATATAACCAAGAACACGATCAGTCATTTTTTCACAATTGCCCGTCAATAGTTTGAATTTGATATAAAGAAACATAGTCTTGTAACATATCAAATGAAAGCTGTTACCGTTCTGAGTAAAATGATGCCTCTCCCACTTCATTATCTTATTTCTAGCCTGAGATAAAAAAATGTAAAGTCATACCAGGCCAAAATTCACCCTTTTTTTAAACTTTAAAAATCTGTAAAAAAAAATTGTAAACTTCTAATTTGTAATTAACTAAAGTTGTACTTCATAAAGAAAAAGAATTAAAAAAATCTAAAGACGTCAGGTAAAAAAAAATATTCATATTTAGATCACTTGATATAGAATGACCCATTGACGCTATTAATATTAAAATATTTTAAAATATGATCCCATCGCGATCCCAACTTGAAATTTGGTACAGATGTGGCTAAGAGCATAGCAGACACATGTGCAGTTTTTGAAATATTTAAAGCGCGCCAATTTTTCGGAAATGCGTTTTAAAGTTTTGCGCTTGCGATCACATGGGTAAAATATTAACAAAGATCCTCTTGTGATATATCTGGTGAAAGCCTGCACAGTTCTGAGTAGATTGGTGTTTATTTTGTTTCTTTATCTTATTTCTAGCCCGAGATATGATAGAAAATGTAAAGCCATACCAGGCCAAAATTCGCACTTTTTTAAAACTTTAAAAATCTGTAAAAAATTAACTGATAAAGAAAAAAATTCAAAACTTTTTTTTTTGTAATTAACTAAAGTTGTTCTTCATATGGAAAAAAAATCAAAAAAATCTGAGGACGTCAGGGAAAAAAAATATTCATTTTTGGATCACTTGACATGGAATGACCCATTCGTGTTCTCTACTGGGCCGGGTGCTCTCCAGTAGGCTTGGACTCCGGTGTCCGGTGTGCTGTTTGGGTGAACGTAACACTGGTTCCTCGATTCCCACTCTGTTCTTTCTGTTCTCCGCGCCTTCCGACCCCACTCTTGGGTCTTGCAGGACAACTCGGGGCTGTTCAGGGTCGCTGGCTTGAGCCTAACGCAGCACCGACCACCAGTGCATCTTCACAGTTCTTGTAGCGTCTGCACACTATAGCTAACTCTGCCCCCAGCACCAGTATTTATAGGGGATCTTGCCTAAGGGCAGCAAGTGGAGCTCCCCCTACTGTACCGGGGTGGAATGTGTTGTTTGTGTCCATTTACCCACTGTGAAAACCCATCTGTGCTGTAGGTGAGTCTGTGGTTACCTGTGTGAGCAGGACGCCAGAGGGGTACACTGGGTAATAAGGGGTTAATACCAGCTTTGTATTTTCAGCTGGTATTAAGCACTGAGATTCTTAATGTCCAGCCAAGTTAGACCCAGCCATTAAGAATCTAAAATAAATAGTTAAAAAAGATACTACACAGAGAAAAATAATTTATTATAAATAAAAGCACAGAGACACTAGTGACTCCACTTTATTACCCACCATCGTACCCCTCCACAATCCTGGTCTTCTGTTTTCCTGGACACACGCAGCTCTGCTACATCAGAGACCATGGGCAGAAAGAACACGCCTAACTCTGATGACTGGATGACAACGCTAAGTCCTGCGGTGTAGTAAGCAGTAAGGTTACCGTTGTCATAGAAACCGCTATTAGCAGTAACTATGGCAACAGTGACCTCACCGCTTATTATACCACAGGTCTCAGAGCTGTCATTCAGCTGTCATACTATATGACAGCGCTGAGACCTGCGGTATAGTAAACGGTGAGGTCACTGTTGCCATAATAACTGCTAATAGTGGTGAGGTCACCATTGCCACTGTTGCTAATATTGGTTACTATAGAATACCAGCCCTAAGCTGCCTACTATTACTTTGGCTGGCAATTAAAAATAAGGCGAAGCCCATGCATTTTTTTGCTAGCCAAGGTAATATTAGGCAGCTTAGGGTAGCAGCTCGCAGCCGTCTGCTTTATCTGTGCTGAGACTGAAAAATTCTGCGAAGCCACACATGTTTTTTTTTTTATTATTTATGGCCACTTTACATGCGGCAACAGGAAGATAGAAAACGGCAGGTGTCAGAGACAATTGTACCTTTTACCTTCAAAACACCTTGAAGTGGCTGCGTGTAATTCAGGTATCTGCAAAGTGTTTTGAAGGTAAAAGGTACAATTGTCTCCGACACCTGCCGTTTTCTATCTTCCTGTTGCCGCGTGTAAAGTGGCCATTACTTATTTAACACACACTAACTTTTCCAGCATGGGAAAGACCATGCTAAAAATGCTGTCCCTATCCTATCAGTGTGCTGTCCGTGCGCCGTGCAATCTTTTATCGCATCCATCGCAAAATCGCATTGGCGAGTCTCGCACAAAACTTGCATCCAGTCGCAGCATGATGCTACATTTTTCTCATCCAGATTCTGGATGAGAAAAAGCTGTAGAGCCCTAACCTGTGTTTTCATCATTTACACCACTGCTCCTTCTGGGATTTTCAGTACAGCTATGTCTGTATACACACTTATAAAAAACAAAAATAGAATCAGCACAAAAGTATTTACAAGGTGGGTGCAAAAGCTTCCTGTATGCAGGGCTCAACTGCAAAGTATACACTTATATAAAGAATGCTGTCAGTCACTGATGGGACCGCCCACTGGAAAGAAAATCACAGAAAGAACAAATGTGTAAATAATAAAAACACAGGTTATAGTGAATCTTTTGTCATATATATTAATATGCATACTGTAGTTCCCCGCTCTATAACATGGTCCCTGCAAACTGGACTGCATTTTTATAATGACAAGTTCCCTTTAATGCCACAGAGCATTAGTAATTTATGAATTATATTACTAAGGCTGCTTTCATACAGCGTTATTTTGCTGTCTGAAGGGATCCGACTTTTTGCAGGACCCCTCAGACAGCAAAGGATCCAAACTGATGCCTGCAATCGGATGCCAAATAGGCATCCGATTCCGATATTTTGCAGGATCAGTTTGGATCCTCTCCCTCTCTCCTCCTCTCCTCCTGTCACCTCCCTCCCCTTGCTCTCTCCCTCCTGTCACCTAGCTCCCTCTCCTGTCACCTCGTTCCCCTCCTGTCACCTCGTCCCCCTCCTCTCTCCTCGCTTCTCTCACCTCCTGTCACCACTTTCTCCCCCTTTTCCCCTCTTTCTCCCCTCTTTTTCCCTCTTTTCCAGACCTTAATAAATAAAAAAAATCTTTATTCTCACCCAGCTATCTTCTTCTTGATCCTTACAGGACCTGGCGTGATGTCACAGTCACATGACCGATTACCACGGTAATGTGACTGTGACATCACGCCAGGTCCTATAAGCATCGAACGCTGGAGGCATCGGTGGATCACTGGACAGGTGAGAATACAGTTTTTTCATTTTTAACCCTTTTTTTTCACTAAATTTCACTTCTGCAATGTATGAATATACATTGCAGAATTGAAATTAGATGGCACAGAGCGATTTTAGTGTACTGAGCATGCTCTGTACACTAAGATCGGGTCCGAGGAACGATCAGCTGTTTCCTCGGACCCGTGCTCCATAGGCCCCATGTTATTTGGCGCGGATCAGGTCGGATCCAATTCGGCCCGAATTGATCCGCCGTGCCACAAAATCGCAGCAAAAAATCGGACAGAAACGGATCCGACAAAAATCAGATGGTAATAAGCAGGGCCGCAGCATCCATGAAGCGACATGAAGTGTCAGCCTCAGGCGGCGACCCCTGCTGGTAGACATGGGGCGGCATATTCAGGAGCGCCTGGTGGTAGTGCGGCCCCCTGCAGATGCCGCTCCTACAGTCCTGGCCGCCGACGCTGCGACCAGGCTTGGCGTATTTGGGGCTGCTGGCGGGGCATGTGCCCCAGGCTCAGCAGACTCCGGCTGCAGCGGCAGCGGCCGCGGTCTCCAAACACCAAACACCCCCCCCTCCAGTGTGGCAGTGTGAGCTGTGTGAGCGGCTGCGGCAGCGGCAGCGGCCGCGGTCTCCAAACTTCAAACACCCCCCCCCCCCCAGTGCGGCTGTGTGAGCCGGCTGTGTGAGCCGGCTTCATGCTTCACTGTGCCTCGCGCTGACAGGACCTGTGATGACGTCAAAGGAGGGGAGGAGTCAGGCGGGTCACATGATCAGCTCCTCAGTATGCAGCCAGCCAGGACTCCACCATGGTGCTGGGTGAGGTGAAGTTTATGTGTGGGGCTGAGGATTTACAGTGTAAATTAATGTAGCAGAGCTGTGTATGTATGAGGTATATGGAGTGGTGCTGAGTGTTCAAGGTGTACAGAGCGGAGGTGCGTGTGTATGAGGTGTATGGAGTGAAGCTGTGTATGTACAAGGTGTGCGGAGCGGAGCCGTGTGTGTACGAGGTGAACAGAGCGGAGCCGTGTGTGTACGAGGTGAACAGAGCGGAGCCCTGTGTGTACGAGGTGTACAGAGCGGAGCCCTGTGTGTACGAGGTGAACAGAGCGGAGCCGTGTGTGTACGAGGTGAACAGAGCGGAGCCCTGTGTGTACGAGGTGTACAGAGCGGAGCCCTGTGTATACGAGGTGTACAGAGCGGAGCCCTGTGTGTACGAGGTGTACAGAGCGGAGCCCTGTGTGTACGAGGTGTACAGAGCGGAGCCGTGTGTGTACGAGGTGTACAGAGCGGAGCCGTGTGTGTACGAGGTGTACAGAGCGGAGCCGTGTGTGTACGAGGTGTACAGAGCGGAGCCGTGTGTGTACGAGGTGTACAGAGCGGAGCCGCTTGTGTACGAGGTGTACAGAGCGGAGGCGTGTGTGTACATTGTGGAGCTGAGAGTGTACAAGGTGTACAGAGCGGAGCCGCGTGTGTACGAGACGTACGGAGCGAAGCCGAGTGTGTACAAGGTGTATGGAGCAGAGCCGAGAGTGTACAAGGTGTATGGAGCAGAGCCGTGTGTGCTAGGCTTTCGCAGCGGAGCCCAGTGTGTACGAGGTGTACGAAGCGGCGCCACGTGTGTACGAAACGGAGCCACGTGTGTACGGTGTGTACAGAGCGAAGTCATATGTGTACGAGGTGTACAGAGCAGAGCCACATGTGTACAACGTGTACGGAGCAGAGCCGCTTGTGTACGAGGTGTATGGAGCAGAGCCGCTTGTGTACGAGGTGTACGGAGCAGAGCCGCTTGTGTACGAGGTGTATGGAGCAGAGCCATGTGTGTACGAGGTGTACGGAGCAGAGCCGTGGTGTGTACGAGTTGTACGGAGCAGAGCCGCTTGTGTACGAGGTGTACGTGGTGTACGGAGCTGAGTGTATACTACGTGTACGGAGCGGAGCCATGTGTGTACCAGTGGTGGCCCCCCCGAGCATGCCGCTCCTATAGTCCCGGCCGCCTCTGCCGGCAGCATTCTTCTCCCAAGTCCTTGCCGCCGCTGTCCACCCCTCTGCAGCTCAGCACGGCGGGGAACAATGATGTCATCACTTAGCGCCGCTGTGCTGAGACGTGCAGAGCGGCAGAGGAGATGCTGAGGAGAAGAGGTATTTACTTTTTATTTTTTTAATAGTTTTTTTTAGTGAGTACACTGATGGGAAACTACCGTATGTAATGTACAATATAATATAGGACAATGGGGGTGCAATATACTATATGGAGAACTATTGTGGCCCATTATATTATATGGAAGACTATGGGGGTGCATTATACTATAAGGAAGGCTATAGGGGATGCATTACACTATATGGAGGACTATGAGGGTGCATTATACTATATGGAGGACTATGGGGGTCCAATATGCTGTATGGAGAGCTATGGGGGTGCAGTATGCAATATGGGGGTGCATCAGGGGCGGAACTACCGTGGTGCAGCTGGTGCAGCTGCACCAGGGCCCCGGCCAGCTAGGGGGCCCCTGAAGGCTCCAGCGGCGGGTCCGTTCCGCTCCCTGACAGGTGGGTGGTAGTGGCCGCAGGAGGAGAATCTCCAGGATTCAATGTCAGTGAGTCCCGGTGGGGGGGGGGCAGCATTTTCCCCCTCTCCTGTGAGGAATCACCGCCGCCGCTGGGCCCCGCCCCCTGAGCTGTAAGTGACGATCTGCTTGTGGCCTGACTGGAGCAGTGTGTGGTGAGGTCATCACGCTGCAATCTCACCACACACTGCTGCTGGTGACTCAGCAGCGCGGAGGATGCCAAGGATGGCGGGACTGGTGAGGACTGGAGTGCAGTCCTTCATGGAGGAGTAGTGTGTGGTGTGTTGAGTGGTGAATGTATGTATGTATGTATGTGGTGTTGTGTTGTACCTTCAGTGCTGTTTGCATCCTCCCTCCTCGTCTGTGGCTGCTTCTAGCCGGCAGCAGATTTGTTTACTTTCATTATCTCCTGACTTGCTGCCGGCTTTGTTATTAGAAGCAGTCGGACGGGAGGGACACTGCACACAACACTCCGTGGAGGAAGGTAAAAGACAGAGTGGAGGGAGAGAGTAAGAGCTGAGGGCCCCAGCTGTGCAGAGGAGACAAAGGCCCCAGGTGCCCCCTGTCAGTGGGGCAGAGGGGACACAGCCACAGGTGCCCCCTGTAAGTGGGGCAGAGGGGACACAGCCACAGGTTCCCCCTGTCAGTGGGGCAGAGGGGACACAGCCACAGGTGCCCCCTGTAAGTGGGGCAGAGCTGACACAGCCACAGGTGCCCCCTGTCAGTGGGGCAGAGGGGACACAGCCACAGGTGCCCCCTGTAAGTGGGGCAGAGGGGACACAGCCACAGGTTCCCCCTGTCAGTGGGGCAGAGGGGACACAGCCACAGGTGCCCCCTGTAAGTGGGGCAGAGGGGACACAGCCACAGGTGCCCCCTGTCAGTGGGGCAGAGGGGACACAGCCACAGGTGCCCCCTGTAAGTGGGGCAGAGGGGACACAGGCCATAGGTCCCCCCTGTCAGTGGGCCAGGGGGACACAGCCACAGGTGCCCCCTGTAAGTGGGGCAGAGGGGACACTGGCCATAGGTCCCCCCTGTCAGTGGGGCAGAGGAGACACAGCCACAGGTGCCCCCTGTAAGTGGGGCAGAGGGGACACAGGCCATAGGTCTCCCATGTCAACTATGCAGAGGAGACAAAGGCCCCAGGTGCCCCCTGTCAGTGGGGCAAAGGGGACACAGGCAATAGGTCCCCCCTGTCAGTGGGGCAGAGGGGTCACAGGCCACAGGTGCCCCTGTCAGGGGGCAGAGGGGACACGGCCACAGGTGCCCCCTGTAAGTGGGGCAGAGGGGACACAGGCCATAGGTCCCCCCTGTCAGTGATGCACAGGAGACACGGGCAACAGGTCCCTCCTGTGAGTGGAGTAGAGGGGTCAGGGCCACAGGTCCCCCCTGGGAGTGGGGCAGAGGGGCCACAGGCCACAGGTCCCCTCTGGGAGTGGGGCAGAGGGGCCACAGGTCCTCCATGTCAGTAAGGCAGAGGGGTCATGGGTTACAGGTCCCCCTCAGTCAGTGGTGCAGAGGGGACACCGGACACAGATCCTTCCTGTCAGTGGTGCACAGGAGACGCGGGTCACAAGTCCCCCCTGTGAGTGGGGTAGAGGGGTCATAGGCCACAGGTCATCCATGTCAGTGGGGTAGAGGGGTCACAGGACACAGGCCCTCCCTATCAGTGGGGCAGAGGGGTCACAGGTCCCCCTGTCATTGGGGAAGAGGGGACACAGGCAAACAGGTTTCCCCTGAGAGTGGGACAGAGGGGACACAGGACCCCCTTGTGAGTGGGGCAGAGGGGACACAGGACCCCCTTGTGAGTAGGGCAGAGGGGACACAGTACCCCCTATCAGTGGGGCAAAAGGGACACAGGTCTCCCTGTCAGTGGGGAAGAGGAGTCACAGGCCACAGGTTCCTCCTGTGAGAGTGGAGGGAAAAGCAGCTCTATGGTCCCCCCTGTTAGTTGATGGGGAGACACAGCACACAGGGGGAGAGGTAAAGTGCACAGGGCGTCCCTGTCAGTGGAGGGGGTAAGACACAGCACACAAGGGGGAGGCACAGGAGGAGAAACACAGCCCGCAGCATATATACATATACTGTATATCCAGACCCTAGCCTCTATAATATATCACAGCCTCTATATTATATATAGACAGCCTTTGTGTTATGTATACACAACCCGCAGCCTCAATTATATACACATATATATGTTTACAGCAAGTATGTGGCCCACCGAGTTGATTTCGCCCAGGGCCCACAAATATCTGGAGCCAGCCCTGTGTGTGTGTTATACAGTGGCACTGTGTGTGTTATACAGTGCTGCTGTGTGTGTTTGTGTTATACAGTGGGGGTTTGTGTAGGGGGATATGTATATTTCTGGGGCAGTATAGTGATACTTTTATTTTTAAGGGCATTGTGTCAGAAAGTGCTGCTGAAGATGGAGAAGAAAGAAAGTTTCTAGAGATGAACTGTGGATGTCAAATCTCATCATGGCGCCTGTGCTACAAAGAAAGAAAAGGAATGGGAACAACACCAATCAGAAAAGATGTAATCTACAGTATAAGGTACCTTCATGGGGCGGGTGCTGGGAGATTACAGCGCGGCCTGCCAACCGCCCGCAGCATCGCTCTGACATACACTCCCCCGTGGGGTGCTGTCGGGTTTGAGCTGCGCCGCACAACCGCAGCTTTATTGTGACATTGAGTCCCGGGGGGGGGGGGCCCCGAAAAATTTCTTGCACCAGGGCCCACTACAGTCTGGGTCCGCCCCTGGGGTGCATTATGCTATATGGAGGACTGTGGGGGTTCATTATGCTATATGGAGGACTGTGGGGTGCATTATACTATTTGGAGGACTGTGGATGTGCATTAATCTATATGGAGGACTGTGGGGGTGATTATTCTATATGGAGGACTGTGGGGCTGCATTATTCTATATGGAGGACTGTGGGGTGCATTATACTACATGGAGGAGTGTGGGGGTGCATTATTTTATATCAAGTACTGTGGGGGTGAATTGTTCTCTATGGAGTTCTGTGGGGGTGCAATATGCTATTTGGAGGACTACGGGGTGCAATATACTATATGGAGGACTGTGGGGGTGCGTTTTTCTATATCGAGTACTGTGGGGGTGCATTCTATTTTATAGAAGACTATGGGGGTGCATAATATATGGAGGAATGCGGTATACTATGTGGAATACTATGGGGGTGTATTATATTATATGGAGCAAATTATACTATATGGAAGCCATTATAATATTTGGAGGGCTCTGTGAGAGGCATGATACTTGGAGGCTACAAGGGAGTCTTTATACTTTATGAAGGGCTATTTGAGGGCTGTGTTGGGGGCCATTATACTGTACATAGGTCCATTTTACTACATGGAGGGCTGGGCGGGGGTCATAGTTGGGGATCATGCTGTACTGGGGTAGTTGCAGGAGGTGCAGTAGGGTCATCATACTGTGCGTCTGGAGGAATGCACTGTGGGGGATCATACAGTGTTTGTGGGGCACTTTTGTTGGCATCACACTTTAGAGGGGCAATGAAAGGGGAATCTAGGGGCTTCAGTAGGAGGAAAATTACTTTGTAAAGGCTGACATATTGTGAGAGATGTACCTATGTGACCCAGCCAAATATTGGTTTTGTTGGGGGGTGCCCAATTAGAACTTCTGCTATGGGGCCCTATGATTTCTATGATGCAGGATGCATTGTCCCTCTGCTGCAGGACTGATTGGCCTTAACTTAGGCTGGTTTCAGATTTGCATTTGTGTCTGCATGCGCAGGGCATGCAAACGCTGCCATACTAATGTGAACGCAGTGGAGATTCTCATCAGTATGGTGCTCGGCCAGCCAATCAGTGATCTCGACGGCGGCCTGGAGGCGGAGATCTGTGGCGGAGATCCTCCACCTCCCAGCCGCCGACGACGAAATTTCAATGTGATCCGCAGCATTCTCCTGCGCCGCCATGAGGAGGACAGTGCAGATCCATTGAGATCCATGCATTGTTTGTGCACTCGCGGGCACTTGCTGATAAAACAAGCACCTGTGAACGCACAAAAAATGCAACATGTTGCATTTGGAGGGCGGAGGAGGGCGTATAAATTATGCGCATCCAAACGGAACCGTTCCCATGTTAAACATAGGAACGCAGCGTTTGGCTGCGTTCTGTTACGCTTGCGTTCCGAATGCAAATGTGAAACCACCCTTACACACCAGGTCCAGTGCTGCCCCTCGGTACATTCAGGCATCCAGCCATCCTTCTCCTGAGCAGCGGTTGGTCGCTGGTGCTCTTCCCCCTTCCTGCTCCCATATCCTTTGCTCAACCCAATAGGAAGGACCCTGTTATTAATTACATAAAGACAGCCCCGTGTTTGGCGCTTGTGATTGGCTAAGCAATTCGGGAGTAAGTGTGGTCTGTTGGATGGAGAAGAAGCGCCATTTTACCCACTTAGTGCAGTGGCGGCTTGTTGATGCTCAGACTGCAGGTCTTTACCTGTGATGTGTGGAAGGTGCGGCATGGCGACTTGTCTGAATATTCAGTGCCAGGCAGCGGTCCAGAGTTTTGCAGGCGTGTGCCAGAGGTTGGCAATCAGTTCTGCCTGCCGGACCACGGCACAGAACCAGATTTATTTTTATCAATTAAAAATTTTTTCTAGCGGGTGGGGGGGGGCGCCGTTTTGCAGTTCGCCTCAGGCAGCAGAGAGGCTAGGTTCACCCCTGGTAATAAGGCCAAATCTGATCCGATCTGTGCCCATAGCATAACATGGGGGCCAAATTGGATCCGTGGCTGTCCATTTTACAACGGACAGCCACGGATTGAACAAAAGCGCAGTGTGAAAGCAGCCTTACAGACATTTTGGATAACAGAAAGTGATCACATGTTAATTGTCACTCTCATTTTATGTTATTAGAAACTTGCAACAATGACACTCAATAATTAGTTGATTATTATTATTGATAACCAATATATCTATATGTCTTGTTACTTTTTCAAAAAATTTTGTGAGCAAAGAGCAAGTAAAAGCAAACCATCTCAGTTCATTGTAACATCAGAGCTTTTCTTCATTGCTGCCCGTGTGTAAGTTTTCAGTGTTGTATTTTCCATTGTTATTGCGAAAGCCTGGTGTGCTCCACGTTGATAGATGTCCTGGATGTGGAGCTGTCACATACTGTCATGGCTGCTTCAACAGATGCACAAATCTGTGAGGACGATGACTCCCGCCATGAGGTAGGGTTTCTGTTTTTGTGGTACATTTTGGATTAAGCAAAGATTGCTTCTTTGTTTGTGTCTCTACAATATGTAACCCCCCAGTACTCAGGGGGCAGCGGCTGTCTGCTCACATAGAAGATCATACAGCACTGAATGTCACTAATGACATTCAGAATCAACATCTAGGAGCTCTTGATACATTTGTGTCCAATGTGGTAATCAGGGGCGTAACTACCATAGGTGCAGGGGTTGCAATCGCACCTGGCTCTGAGCCTCTAAGGGGCCCCAAAAGAACAATTCTATTAAAGACTTGCAATAATTGGGGGCAATATTGGAGCTTTTTCATTGGGGCTCATGAGCTTGACATTACGCCACTTATGGTAATGGTGTTGCATATTGTGACCAACTGTGAGCACAAAAGTATACAATTTTCGATAAGATAAGGGCGAGAACAACAAAGTGGAGGATACAATTGCTAACAATGGAGATTACACAAGCCACTACTCTGATTTACAAGGTGATAATCAGGACTGGGTTAGTGCATATTACAATGTAGAAATTTGGTCTGCTTGGATACTTTGGGGATAATGCCACAATGTAAAATCTGGATATTTTTAGTTTACTAAATCAGTAGTAAAGAAATACCTTCATTTGTAGTTTACATTGGAAATTAAAACAATTTTTCAACATATATTTTGAATTTCAGCATAATAATGTAGAATATTATATACATTGATACCATATTTTATTACCATAATAAAAGTTCAATTTATTATGACCAGCAGTTAATATTTTGTAAAGTAGTTACTTTGCTAATATTATTTATGTCAAATCACTGGAATTCATACGAAGTTCAAGGTATTAAACAGTTTGGACATTACTTTCTGATTGATGACTTATAACTAGAGTAGGCCATCAATATCTGATCAATCGGGATGTGACAATCTGCAACCTTGCCAATCAGCTGAAACCGTTGCATGTAGTGGCCTTCAGTTCTTGGATGTTACCAGCACACAGCAGGTCTGTCATTGAGGCGCAGTTGGTTACTATAGGTTTCCCCCTATTGATGTGCCTAGGGGGTGGATCTGTAATACTCAGCCGGGTCCACTATAGTTTTCACAAAGCGGCTGAGTTCTGGCAAATAGTGATGAGTGAATTTTTCAAGGCTTGGGTTTGGTTGCCGAAGGAACCCATGGATGTTTGGGTTCGGTGGTGCTGTTCGGAACCTGAACTTGACCCGAGCTATCACTGATTGTTTGTTCACCTCTCCGCCCACAAACATCCAGCCATAAGCAAAACTCTTCCAGGACGGGAGTTTTTTTTTTTTTAGGGGACAACACACTGCAGCAGAAAACTCAGGTTTTACCCCCTGCATGCGGCTCACACTGGGTCGGGCACCAAGCGTACCGGAGCACAGGGCAGCACGCTCCTGCACTTTGGATGCACAAAATCACCCAAACTCCAGCTCCAAACAGGTTCAGTCATCTCTACTGGCAACATCTGGGACCTTCCAGCTGATGCCCGTAACAGCTGATTGGAGGGAGTGCCAAGAGGTGGACATTTACTGATCAGATATTGATAGCCTATCCTAAACATGGGACATCACTATTGTGATCCTGGGAAAGCCCTTTGAAGTTTTCCAACTTATGATCATAAGATAAAAATCCCAGACTGAGCACAATGTCCATTTTGGTAAATAACTGTTAGATCCTGGAGTTGACAAATGTTGACATATTACAGGCATTCTGATGTAAGTATCTTAAATTATAGTGTAATGGTGGATATTAGAAGGTATAAGTACAGGAAATTAATGATCCATCAACTTATAATAAACTGGTCACAGGTGTATATGTGGTTCATCTACTTATATAATCGGGAGTTGGGCACTGTAGCCCAATCCCAACATGCTTTGCGCGGGACTGCGAGTGATGACGCGCAGCGTCATCACGAGCCGCAGACCCGCACTACTCTAAAAAAAAAAAAAAAACCTCACCTCTACCCGAGCCCGCGCTGTCTCCCGCCCTCTCCCCGCCGTCTTCTGCCGTGTTCCGCTACGCTCCCGGTGGCTGTGCAGGCTCCCGGTGCCTCCAGTGATCTTCTATCTACTCAGACTGAAGGACCTGTGGTGATGTCAGAGTCACGTGACACCAGCTTACTCCAGGCAAATCGCGGGTCACGTGACTCTGACATCACCACAGGTCCTTCAGTCTCAGTAGATAGAAGATCACTCCAGGCACCGGGAGCCTGCACAGCCACCGGGAGCCTAGCGGAACACGGCAGAAGACGGCGGAACACGCCAGAAGACGGCGGGGCTCGGGGTGAGGTGAGCATAATCTTTTTTTATTTTTTTTAACCCCTGCCTTGCACGAGCGCACCACAGACACCTGTATACTCCACCACCACACACGCCTCTACACTCTGCCACCACCACACACGCCTGTATACTCCACCACCACACACGCCTGTATACTCTGCCACCACACACGCCTGTACACTCTGCCACCACACACGCCTCTACACTCTGCCGCCACCACCACACACGCCTGTACACTCTGCCGCCACCACCACACACGCCTGTACACTCTGCCGCCACCACACACGCCTGTACACTCTGCCGCCACCACACACGCCTGTACACTCCACCACACACGCCTGTACACTCTGCCGCCACCACCACACACGCCTGTACACTCTGCCACCACCACACACGCCTGTACACTCTGCCGCCACCACACACGCCTGTACACTCTGCCGCCACCACCACACACGCCTGTACACTCTGCCGCCACCACACACGCCTGTACACTCCACCACACACGCCTGTACACTCTGCCGCCACCACACACGCCTGTACACTCCACCACACACGCCTGTACACTCTGCCGCCACCACCACACACGCCTCTACACTCTGCCACCACCACACACGCCTGTACACTCTGCCGCCACCACACACGCCTCTACACTCTGCCGCCACCACACACGCCTCTACACTCTGCCGCCACCACACACGCCTGTACACTCTGCCGCCACCACACACGCCTGTACACTCTGCCGCCACCACACACGCCTGTACACTCTGCCACCACCACACACGCCTCTACACTCTGCCGCCACCACACACGCCTGTACACTCTGCCGCCACCACACACGCCTGTACACTCTGCCGCCACCACACACGCCTGTACACTCTGCCACCACCACACACGCCTCTACACTCTGCCGCCACCACACACGCCTGTACACTCTGCCACCACCACACACGCCTGTACACTCTGCCGCCACCACACACCCCTGTACACTCTGCCGCCACCACACACGCCTGTACACTCTGCCGCCACCACACACGCCTGTACACTCTGCCGCCACCACACACGCCTCTACACTCTGCCACCACCACACACGCCTGTACACTCTGCCACCACCACACACACCTGTACACTCTGCCGCCACCACAGACGCCTGTATACTCTGCCACCACCACCACACCTGCCTGTATACTCTGCCACCACCACACACGCCTGTACACTCTGCCACCACCACACACGCCTGTACACTCTGCCACCACCACACACGCCTGTACACTCTGCCACCACCACACACGCCTCTACACTCTGCCCCCACCACCACACACGCCTGTACACTCTGCCGCCACCACCACACCCGCCTGTATACTGTGCCGCCACCACCACACACGCCTGTATACTCTGCCGCCACCACCACACACGCCTGTATACTCTGCCGCCACCACCACACACGCCTGTATACTCTGCCACCACCACACACGCCTGTATACTCTGCCGCCACCAGCACAGACGCCTCTATACTCTGCCACCACCACACATGCCTGTATACTCTGCCACCACCACACACGCCGTACACTCTGCCACCACCACACACGCCTGTACACTCGGCCACCACCACACACGCCTGTACACTCTGCCGCCACCACCACACATGCCTGTACACTCTGCCGCCACCACCACACCACGCCTGTACACTCTGCCGCCACCACCACACCACGCCTGTATACTCTGCCGCCACCACCACACACGCCTGTATACTCTGCCGCCACCACCACACACGCCTGTATACTCTGCCACCACCACACACGCCTGTAACTCTGCCACCACCACAGACACCTGTATACTCTGCCCACCACCACACACCTGTATACTCTGCCACCACACACAACCTGACCATCCACCACCACACCCTGTATACTCTGCCACCACCACCACACACCCTGTATACTCCACTACCCACAGACCCACCTGTATACTCTGCTACCCACAGACCCCTGTATACTTCTACCCACAGAGTCCCTGTATACTCTCTACCCTCAGAGCCGCTGTATACTCTGCTACCCACAGAGCCCCTGTATACTCTGCTACCCACTGGCCCGCCTGTATACACACAATTCATTTCACCCTGCTCCCGATGCAATTGCATCGGGCCTTTTTACTAGTTAGTAATATGGTGCACTAGTGCTGGAGGGTCTACAGTGTGAATGAGAATTAGCTGTCCTGTAGGTTGGGAGACGTGTTTGCCTTTGTTATAGACCAAAGATCCCTGAATAATAGTTGCAACAACTTCTCCCCAAAGCAGGAATCCCAGATAAGGGGTAAGCTGAAAAACACAGAAGTAATATAAGAGATTGGTTAGACAAACATATGACCAACGATATTACAAAAATCACAGGACTACAACAATCCTACCCATTAGTACATAAGGGATTTGCCTGTTTTATGCTGCTTTCACATCACGATTTAGTGCCTGTCCGTGGGATCTGAGTTTGAAAGAGGATCCCACGGACAGCCACGGATCCACACGGATCCCTGCAATCGGATGGTAAATAGCCATCCGATCCGATTCTATGCAGAATCCGTGTGGATCCTGCAGTCCCCTGTCTCTCTCTGCTCCTGCCTCCTCCATTTTCTTCTCTCCGCTATTCAATTCTGTCCCCCTGCACCTCTATCCTGATCTAATCCCTATCCTGTCCCCCGTTCTCTTCCCGTGTGCTTAAAAAAAGAAAAACTCCTCCTCACTTGACATGTCAGCTGACTGGCTCTCTGACATCACCACAGGCCCTTCTGCCCCGATGGTGTCGCATCCTGGGAGCCGGTGACAAGGTGATGTATCCTCCCGGAGGAGTTTTTCTTTTTTAAAGCACACAGGGAGGAGAACAGGGGACAGGATAGGGAGTAGATCAGGATAGAGGAGCGAGGGGACAGAATAGAATAGTGATGGGGGGACAGAATAGAGGAGATGGGGAGGAGATGAGGGAAGGAAGATGCAGGGAGAGACAGGGAGAGGCAGGGAACACGGAGCCGACATCGGATCTAAGGTGAACTTGGATCCGATGTCCATAGGCTCACATGCTGTGGGCACTCGGATCAGCCTCGGATCAGCAGTGATCCGATGCTGTCCGATTTGAGTCACGGACACAAAATTGTAGCAGGCTGCGATTTTGTGCCCGTAATTAAATCTGATCAGATGTTGCCAAAATCGGATGCCAATAGTGGCACATCCAATCCAATCCGATTCCCACAGGGGGACATAGGGTCTGATTTCGGATCCGAGTGTATCCGTTTTAAAACGGATACAATCGGTTGACCAAAAATTGCAATGTGAAAGCAGTCTAATCTGTTTCTATGAGTACATATAACTGCTATTGCTCTAAATGTGCTCCAACTGCAGTCATTGTACAGTATTTAAAGTGAATCTGTCACCTAGTTAAATCACCCCAGGCTATCACTACCTGTCCCTGCACCTTCCTATTACTATTCTAACTATCCCTCTCTCTCCTAAATGGCAGCGAAAGGGAGTGAAAGAGGACGCCCAGGGGGGCTAATAATGGTAGCCCCCGCTTCATTAACATAGGAGCCAGTAAGTTATAAAAAGGTTTTACAACACATTCACAAAGTACATTCAGGAGAGAGAGGGATAGTTAGAATAGTAATAGGAAGGTGCAGTGACAGGTAGTGATAGCCTGGGGTGATTTAACTAGGTGACAGGTTAACTTTAAAGGGAATCTGTCAGCAAGTTTTCATTATTTGTCCTGACAGCAACTTAATGTAGGCAAGGACATTCTGACTCAAATGGTGTATCATATAGATTACTGACTTTAGCCATTCTCATATAATCAACAAATTTGTTTTCAGAGGCAGAGCTGAGCTGAGACTGCTGCCTAGATACCCGCTGTTTATCATAGTTACCTGCAATGTGCAGGTGGCTCCATGGTCCCTGGTCGCTGGGGAGATCTGCCTGTTTGACAGCTCCCCAGCAACCAGGTGATGACGCACCAACGATCCCTACAGGATCGCTATTGTTATCGGGGTCGCTGGTGCGTCGTTGTGTGTGACGGTAGCTTAAGATCTTGTGCTCACTTTGCTGGCCTCAGGATAGACATACAGATTGTGATGGAGAGTCTCAAAATCTGCATCAGAAAATGCATCAAACAACGCACTTTGTGCACAGGCCTTAAAGGAAAATTGTCAGAAACCTTTAATCTACCTCGCCCCCAATCATTAGTAGGATTGTGTAGCCCTTTAAAGGCTAAGACATTTAAACACATTGCATTTTGAAGTTGTGTCTGGAAGTGCATTGGGACATGGTGATGCATTTCTAGCTTCTCAGCCTTGTGCTGTATTTCCTACCTTGCATCACCATCACCATAGACTATTAACACCATCCCTGGGGCCCAGCTCCACCTGTTGAGAGCTTCACCATCCCGGGTGCATTGCCATCTGTCCCAGCGGTCATATCCTGCAGCATCGGCCAATCCTGGTCGACTACCACAGGTGGAATCACAAACTTTCCCCTGTAAATTTCCCCTTTAACTGCATGCCTAGGGCCACGGAGCCGGGGTCACTGCCACCATGATCTCTCTAGCACCGGCCGGCCCGCTCCCAAGTACCCCACGGTTCTGGTGGGCATTGCACTGCACAATCATAATGACTTGTAGGAACTTGCAAGTTAGCGCTTATTTGAGTCTCTACTTAAAAGGGTTGTCTTATCTAAAACTGAAAATTGTGCAGTCACTCTATGTGACTATAGACTCATCAATCCTCCCAGGGCAAGCTCTATGCGCTGTGAGGATTCGCAGTTTTGTAAGCTGTGAATGGAAAATGGACCATAGTTATGCGGTATACATGTTCCCAGTCAGAACCCAATTAGTGGGCGCAGCCTTGCTCAATTCAAGTGTACAGAACGGGTGTGTCCGATTAATGGGAATGGCCGTCTACTGCGCATGGTTAGCTCCATACACTTGTATTGAGTGAGGCCACAACCACTAGACGGGAGTCTGGCCAACCACATGCATACTGTATAACTGCAGTCCGTTCCCAGTGCATGCATCAGGAGGATTGATAAGTCCACAGTCATATAGAGTTGCTGCAGAATAATCAGTTTAGACCATACAACCCCATTAATAAGAAAACTTGTTACCTGGACTTTCTTGAAGAGCTAGAAGAAGGAAGTATGTTCAATTTGCCTTTTTAAACATGTGTAACAAAACATGTGCAATTATAATAATTTTCTGGGAGAAATACTTCATTTTCTGGAACAATTTCAAGGCTGCCAATACTCCATGACTGTGTATAGAACATATTTTAGCGCTCTGCTGGTTGGCAGTTTCAGGTAGAGACTAACAACATAAATGACCATTAATACCTTGTTTTTATGATGAATATTCTTCTCTTGCATCTAAAAACAACCGAGAATAATGTGATACAATCATAAGATATTGTACATATTGATAGATCAGGGGCATACGGAAGGAGGAAAGTGGGTCACACAGCAGAAATGTCGGGCCCCTGCTAATACTGTTGGGTGCTTCCAACCAGAACAGAAGTTTGCTGTTCCCATCTCTATTCCATCAGGCCTCCACCCTTGTTTGCTAACTTTACAGTGACTATCTATAAAGGTTGTCAACACGTAATAACAATGAGGACGGGACCGTCTCTCAGGAAGGCGGATAGGGGCTACGGACATACTTGAGATAGATGTAAGCTTTTACTAGGACTAAATAATTAAAATCTCAGAATTAATTTTAAAAAATGAGTTTACTGTCAATGTACTGAAGCCTAGTGATGTCTCTGGACTTTCCATCTACTTGAAAATGATCCATAGATAGGAAATAGATGTTGTGTTCGGTGTATTTCATCTCCTAATTCCATACATATTATGGCGGTATATAAAGAAAATGCAGCAATGTCTTTAGTAGGCCACTATTTACCTACCAGAAATTTACTATCGGGATCCCAGATCACCAGGTCAGCATCACTCCCTATTTTAATGGTTCCCTTACGATCTTCCAGGCTGCATAGTTTGGCTGGGTTGCTGCTCAATATACGAGATACATCTGGCAATGAAAACCCCCGAATCCTTGCAGAAGTCCAAAAAAGGGAGAGCCCTTGTAGAAAATACATAAGTGCACATCACAATAAAGTAAGAAAATTGAATATGTGGTCCTACCTGAAAGGCATTCTTCAAAATCTCACCATAGCCTACAGTGGGGGAAATAAGTATTTGATCCCTTGCTGATTTTGCAAGTTTACCCACTGATAAAGACATGAACAGTCTATGATGGTTAATTTTAATAGTGAACGATAGAATATCAAAAATAAAATCCAGGATATCATGTTGTCTTAATTATATGAATATATTTGCATTTTGCAGAGAGAAATAAGTATTTGATCACTCTGGCAAACAAGACTTAATACTTGGTGGCAAAACCCTTGTTGGCAAGCACAGCAGTCAGACGTTTCTTGTAGTTGATGATGATGTTTCTGCACGTGCCAGGAGGAATTTTGGTCTACTCTTCTTTGCAGATCATCTCTAAATCATTAAGATTTTGAGGCTGTTGCTTGGCAACTCAAAGTTTTAGCTGCCTCCAAGTTTACGTTTTCAATGGAATTAAGGTCTGGAGACTGGCTAGGCCACTTCATGACCTTAATGTGCTTCTTTTTGAGCCATTTCTTTGTTGCCTTGGGTGTATGTTTTAGGTCATTGTCATGCTGGAAGACCCAGCCGGGACCCATTTTTAATGTCCTGTCAGAGGGAAGGAGGTTGTAACTCAGGATTTTACAGTACGTGGCTCCATCCATTGTGCCATTGTTGCGGTAAAGTCGTCCTGTGCCCTTAGCAGAGAAACACCACCAAAACATAATGTTTCCACCGCCATGCTTGACATTGGGGACAGTGTTCTTTGGGTCATAGGCAGAATTTCTCTTCCTCCAAACATGACGAGTTGAGTTAATGCCAAAGAACTCAATTTTTGTCTCACCTGATCACAGCACCTTCTTCAATCACTCTCAGAATCACCAAGATGTTCATTGGCAAACTTCAGACTATCCTGCACATGTGACTTCTTGAGCAGTGGGACTTTGCGGGCACTGCAGGATTTTAATCCATCAGGGCCCCTTTACACACGGCTACATTTGTAGCTTGTCACCAGGTAACTTACTGGTTGCAGTGAAATCATGGATACATGATTCCATTTGTACACAGCAACAAGATAGAACCATGTATCCATGATTTCACTGCAACCAGTAAGTTACCTGGTGACAAGCTACAAATGTAGCCGTGTGTAAAGGTACCCTTACAGCATAATGTGTTACAAGGTTTTCTTGGTGACAGTGGTCCCAGCTGGCTTGAGATCATTAACAAGCTCCCCTGGGGCAGTTTTAGCCTGATCTCTCACCTTCCTCATGATCCTGGATACTCCACGAGATGAGATTTTGCACACAGCCCCAGATCGATGTCGATTGACACTTATTTTGTATTTCTTCCATTTTCTTACTATTGCACCAACAGTTGTTTCCTTCTCCCCAAGTGTCTTACTTATGGTTTTGTAGCCCATTCCAGCCTTGTGCAGGTCTAGGATCTTTTCCCTGACATCCGTATAAAAGCTCTTTGGTTTTGCCCATATGTTGTAGAGGTTACAGTCTGACTGATGAATTGAGTGTGTGGACCGGAGTCTTTTATACAGGTGACAATTAAAACAGCGGTTTTTAATGCAGGTAACAAGTTGATTAGGAGTGTCTAACTGGTCTGTAGGAGCCAGAACTTGTCACGCTGGGAGCGGGAGAGACACTCAGCGTAGGACAACGACGGGGGGGGGGGAATAAGGAGTCCCTAAAGCTATGGGCACAAGAGGGAGAGCAATGAAACTCCTTATGAAGGTGGGAAGAACCTGCTGGGTCCTAGTGACCCAGAATACTGGTGTAGAAACCAGACCGAGCACAAGACCTTCCCAGCCGTCTCCCCATGATAGGGAGATCTTATCATACCTTCTCTCTATCTACACAGAAGGTAAATGCCCCTGAAAGACGGACCGTCCTCAAACATTATGGCTGATTGGCCAAACGCTGGGACCGTCTGCGCGTGGCCTCTACCCTGTCATCCGTGCCACCCGTGACAGAACTCTTAATGATTGGTAGGGGATGGGATCAAATACTTATTTCTCTCTGCAAATAATTTTATATAATTTAGACAATGTGATTTTCTGAATTTTATTTCTGATATTCTATAACTCAATGTTAAAACTAACTTACCCCTAAAATTATAGACTGTTCATGTCTTTGTCAGTGGCAAACGTACAAAATCAGCAAGGGATCAAATACTTATTCCCCCACTGTATCTTCTCACCTAATTGTAGAGATGAAATCCCTCCCCAGGCCTTCAGGAAGTCTCCATCTTGTAAGTGCTTAAGGTCTGGAGTACATGGTGAGTGATCAGATACCACCATGTCTATGTTGCCCTGTAGAAGTGCATTCCATAGTGCCTCCTAGTGGTGAAGATAGGAATCCCATATAGTTATTGTTGGAAAAACAAGTAACTGATTGACAATATGAAACCAAATCTATACATATTTATAGAAAAATATTGGAATCTGAGAGTCCTCAATGATTCATACCTTTTAATAGCTAACTGAGAAGATGGTAAGCATAGCAAGCTTTCAGGACACTATGGCCCCTCTGTCTGGCTGATGACAAAAATTTTGAAGACACAAACATATATACATAAGCAGGGTTAGATGATGTAGTAAATACAACAGGTGACGTAAAGCAGAGTCAGGCTAGGGAGGGGGATAGGAGCTGGGAAAGTAAAATCAAAATTCTAAGATAAGAGGAACTGATTGTATTATTTCTCTATGATTAGTGGCCTGTGGAGACCTGAAGATTCCTCAGTGAGTTGTAGAAAGCCATAAATCGGACCGAGACATAAGAAGTGACAAAAGTTCATTGTTCTCTAACTTGAGTCTGTTGGAAGATGTGATATCCCAAACGTCCTTTCATTTTATATAACAATGCATGAATCTGTGATATCCCCAAATGCCTTTTCATCCCACCATCAACTTAACACTCTTGTGTTTTAGACAACCTCCGAATCTAAAAAACATCATTGTCAGAAGCGCCCTGTCCTCTCCAGCAGCTACAGGAACTGGTGCAAAACCTGTCCATTTGTAATGACAAAGGACATGATAAAGATTCCTGGGACAGATTAGAACTACAAGATCCCAGGTAACTTTCAGTTGCACCACAAGCAATGTGGTGTATTTAATTATATGTGCCAAATGTCCAACAGATGGCATGTACGTAGGAAGACCGGACAAAAACTTAGAACAAGAATTAATTCTCATTGCCACTCAATAAAGAAAAGTGTATGGATCTACTTGTAGCAAAGCATTTTTGTAGCTCTGACCACAGTATAACAGACATGGGTCTGATAACGACCTTTGACAAATTCAAAACAGGATTTAATTTCTCATATGGATTCATGCATTTTTATATAAAATGAAAGGGCATTTGGGGATATCACAGATTCATGCATTTTTATATAAAATGAAAGGACGTTTGGGGATATCACATCTTCCAACAGACTCAAGTTAGAGGACAATGAACTTTTGACACTTCTTATGTGAACTGTCTTGCACAGATTTATGGCTTTCTACAACTCACTGAGGAATCTGTAGCTCTTCACAGGCCACTAATCATAGAACAATAATACAATCAGTTCCTCTTATCTTAGAATTTTGACTTTACTTTCCCAGCTCCTCTCCCCCTCCATAGCCTGACTCTGCTTTACATCACCTATCGTATTTACTACATCATCTAACCCTGCTTACGTATATATGTATGTGTCTTCAGAATTTGTGTCATTAACAGCCTGACGAAGGGGCCATAGTGTCCCGAACGCTTACTATGCTTACCATCTTTTCAGTTAGCCATTAAAAGGTATCAACCACTGAGGACTCTCAGATTCCAATATTTTTCTATTACTGGCTAACATGGTACAAACATTTTTTACATATCTGTAGAACTTTAATGCCATAAATACTTTTCTTTAGTTATTTTTTAGCATTGAAGTCAAATAAATGTCTTTTAGGGTCATGTTATTTTAGTTACTATCCATTCTAAAATCAAAAGCATAAAGTCTCTACTGTTAGAAAGTACCAAATTGGCATAAGGAGAGGCCATGATCCTCTGGAATTAAATATGTAAATAATCCCTGCAGAGAGGAAAAGGACAGGAACTCTTGCGCCAACTATTTGACGCAGAAATCCTAAAAGTCAATATCAACGCTTTAACAAACAAAGCCATGTGCCTTTATTTAAGAAATCTTACCAGAAACTCCAAGTGTAGACACATGTTTGCTTTCCTGCTTTGCATAAGAGGGAAACACCCCAAAACAGATGTCAGAAAATGGAGCATCCAGTTTGGCTTCTTATCTTAAGTTATGTGACACCAAATTTTTCATGTTGAACTGGTAAAATATGTTTGTACTGTGTTAGCCAGTAGATAGAAAAATATTAGAATCTGAGAGTCTTCAGTGGTTGATACCTCTTAATGGCTAACTGAAAAGATGGTAAGCATAGCAAGTGTTGAAGACAACTTAGGTCTCTTCATCATGCTAATGATGACACAAATACTGAACACACACATATATATACACAGAAGGAGGATTGAATAATGCAGTAAATAAACCAGGTGACATAAAGCAGAACATAGAATGGTCAGTATTGTGAGGGGGGAAGAAAAAAAGAAGCTGGGGCAGTAAATTTCAGCATTCACAGATAAGAATCACATATTGTTTCCATCAGATACCTTTGGATATGTTTCAACCCTACAGATAGAGGCAATCACCTAGAGGGCCTCAGAAAAACCTTTTTAAATCACGGTTACTGTTGTGAATTCACTGGAGCTCCCTCCGGTGGTTGTTGATGGGGATGCAGCTGACTGTGTGGGCTTCACAGGTGATGGTGATGATTGGCAATCTGGTTCTTGGAGCATATAATGGTTTGAAGTGGATCAATCCTTGCCAGTTGTCTTTGGTTCCTGGAGGAGTTCACATCTCTCTGGTTTCTTCTGCTCTGTGGAATTCTTTGCAAGCTAAGTTGATAGTTTTTTTGATATTTTGTGGCACACTTTTGTGTGCTTAAGGTTCTGTTTATGTTTTGTCTTTTTCTGAGCTGTGGGTTTGCAATTTAGTCTGTATATTTGTTTATCTGCTCTCAGATAGGAAGTTTTCTTCCTAGGAATTGTACCATTCACTATTATCTGTTATTTCCAATTCTGCTGGCATTTGATTCATAGAAGTCTGCAGATATAGAGGGCGCCGAGTCTTAGTTCTACTGACTGCAATAGTATTCTATCCTGTCTTTCCTATATAGCTAGTTTTGCCTCTTTTGCTAAACCTTTTACTCTGCCTGTGTTTGTTTTTCTTTCTCTTATTTCCCAGTTAATATCTGTGGGGGCTTGCTATTCTTTTGGGGTTCTGCTCTGAGTCAAGATATCTTTTCCTACATCCATCTTTAGGAGCAGTTAATTCTCTGGCTGTGCAGAGGTGTCTAGGTCTGGTTAGTTACATCCCACGGCTACTTCTAGTTGCGGTGTGTAGTCAGGGATTGCGATCAGTACAGTTACCAATGACTTCTATGGAATCTGAATGTTACTCCTGAGTTAGCGGTTCATAACAGGTTACCATCTAAGAGCAATTGAAAACCAAATTAGAAGAGCCACTAGAGTATCAAAAAATTATCTTCTACATTATAAAACTATAGAAGAAAACAACTTGATCCCTCTCATACTCACATACAATCCAAATCTGGAGGTGTTAAGAGTAGCTGCAGGAAAACTACAACTATTATTACAAAAAGATGCCCGACTAAAATCAATATATCCAGACCCCCCGCCTCTGTGTTTTAGGCAGCCCCAGAATCGAAAAAGCATCATTGTCAAAAGCGCCCTGTCCTCCCCAACAGGAACATTTCCCTGCAAACAGAACAGGTGCAAAACCTGTCCATTTATAATGACAATGGACAAGA
This sequence comes from Allobates femoralis, assembly GCA_033576535.1. Lineage (NCBI taxonomy): Eukaryota > Metazoa > Chordata > Amphibia > Anura > Aromobatidae > Allobates > Allobates femoralis. Next base: position 96,126,788 of record JARQOC010000001.1, read on the forward strand.
TAAAGATTCCCGACACAGATAAGGACTAGGGATGGGCGAACCCGAGCAGTAAAATTTGGGACCCATACCGAATACATACTATTTGGTGACAAGGTCCCAAACACGGGTTTCCATGGGAAACCCGTGTTACAGTTCGGGCCAGTTCGGGCACAGGGGCTGTAAAATAATAAAATAATAAACATAATAATACTTACCTGTCCAGCGACGCGTCCTCCCGTCTCCTCTCACGGCCGCTTCTGCTTCCGGGGCCGCTGATTAACTTCCAGTATTATTCACTGCACTGTCTGCGGTCTTCGGCAATTTCCGCCGGCGCTCGGCAGTCATCGGCTTTTTCCGGCCGGCGCTCGGCAGTGTTCGGGCTGTGACGGTAGGGTTCACCCATGGTCATGGCCCGAGCTTTGACCTGGGGTGCACCCTGACTGTCACAGTCAGTGCTCAGCCTGTTCTCGCTCTGCATAGACGTGTCTTATCTATGCAGAGCGATGCAGAGCTGACATTGCTTTTCGTTTGGACTATGAAATTGCCGATGACCGCCGACAGTGCAGTGAATAATACCGGAAGTTAATGAGCGGCCTCGGAAGCAGAGGCTGTCGCGAGAGAAGACGGGGGGACATGTCACGGGAGCCGTAAGTATGATTATGATGTTTATTAATGTTTTATGTTTCTTTTTTCAGCCCCGCCTCACCCCCTCCATCCCATGTCAGTAAAGTTTAAGCTCGGGGGGTTCGGACGCTAGTTCGTGTCTTCCCCGGCCCCGAGCTCAAACTTTACAAAAAGTTCAGGGGACCCCCCGATCCTGAGTATCGGGGGTTAGCCCATCACTAATAAGGACTACTAGATCCCTGGTAACTTCAGTTGCATCACAAGCAATGTGGTGTATTTAATTATATGCCACTGGGGGGTATGTATGCAGGGGAGACAGGGCAGAATCTTGTAACAAGAATTAATTCTCATTGCCACACCATAAAAGAAAAAAGAATGGATCTACCTGTGGCCAATCATTTCTATAGTCCTCAATACACCATAATGGATTTGAAAATTCTAGTATTAAAAAGTAATTTCAAATCCCAAAGAGACAGGAGAATCTTAGAATATAAACTTATGATGACCTTTGCCACATTCAAAGCAGGAATGAATGTGTCACATGGATGTATATCTTTTTACATCAATTGAAGAATCTTCAAATCTAGGACCAGACCACCAATTAAAGGACAATAAAACTATCATGTTTCTTATCTATGAATGCTGAAATTTACTGCCCCAGCTCCTTTTTTTTGCCCCCTCACAACACTGACCATTCTATGTTCTGCTTTACGTCACCTGTCTTATTTACTGCATTATCCAATTCCCCTTTTGTGTTTATATATGTGTGTGTTCAGTATTTGTGTCATCATTAGCCTGATGAAGAGACCTTAGAGTCTCAAAAGCTTGCTATTTATTACCATCTTTTCAGTTAAGGCCCTGTTACGCACTGCGATATCCCAGCGATCCCACCAATGATCGGGATCACTGGGACATCGCTATCTGATTGCTGGTGAGCTGTCACACAGGCAGTCTCACCAGCGATCAGCAACCAGCGAGAGCGCTGGTATCCTAGGTAAACAGTGGGTAACTAAGCGCAGCGCTGTGCTTAGTTACCCGATGTTTACCCTGGTTATAATCTCCCAGCGTGTACTGTGCCGCGCTGGGAGGTCGTTGATCATTAGTCTCCAGCTGTCACACACGCTGATGATGGCCGCCCAGCGGGAGACCAACAATGGAAAAATGGTCCTGGCCATTTACCAACGATCAGCGATCAGCGACCTGGTCACTGGTACATGTCACATGCAGCGGCTTCGCTACGAGGTCGCTGCAACGTCACAAAACTGGTGACGTTGCAATGATATCGTTACCAATATCGTTGGGTGTAATCCAGCCTTTAGCCATTAAAAGTTATCAACCACTGAGGACTCTCAGATTTTAATACTTTTCATGTTGAACTTGACACAATGTAAAGGTGGATGCAGAGTGGAACCTTTTTTTTTCATTTCGCCTTTCTGTTGTGGAAATATCAGCAAAGTATTTGGCACCTGATGAGTTAATGTTTGTTAAGTCCAAGTGGGTGTCATTAGAGAATTTTCACTGGGGGTGTGGACTTCTTCCTCCTTTATGACTTTTAGGATTGCTGTATCTAGTAGGTGACACTAGGGTTCTTTTCCTCTTCTTCTTGGCAGAGGCTATATGCAGATTATACAATGGAGTGATTGGCAAGTGCCAGTAGAGGTGAATCAAGTCCAGATATTGCTTTATGGCTGGGCACAGTTTACATCTTACCTGTCTTGAGATGGGATCAAATTTGATTTATAATAGGAAAATTATATGAATATATAATAAGAACATCTGACTACTTATGTCTAAGGAAGAATAAGCCTACCTTATTGCTGTGTCCTCTCACAGGTGGGCAGCACTTATAGTACGTAGCTCCTGGGGGGATGTTCTCAGCACTCAGGGTCAGGTAATGGTGAGTGGTCTCTACTGTGAGAGGGGCCCCTGCTTTTTTTGCCTTTCTGATAATGGGGAGTGATTGTGCTGATGAGAGGTGCACAATGTGACAGCGCACTCTGGGGAAAGAATTGTTGGGTTTTTATACACATTGAAACATCCTTCGAAGTATGACTTTCAGTTTTTAAGAGCAGTCGATCTCTTCTGACATATCTGAGTGAGTTAATACTAATTTACCCCATAATTTAACAAATCTGGAATGTTTTTCTTTAGTGTTTTGCAGTTAAGTCGGTGAAATCAGTGCTGTCAGCAAAGTAAGAAAAAGCTAAACAACTTTACCAACTTGATTACGAGGCAAATAATAGTTTGCAATGAATCATTTCATTGGTAAATGTTCTACCATCTTTGTTTCCTATAGTTTGAAAAACATAACTATATTTTTTTAAATTTTTTTCAGTAATTACCAAATACTAACTTGTACTGTAGACAGAGATCAGCCACCATCTCCACCGCAGAGACTTCCATGTGATCTGAACGGGAGCTCAGAAAGGTTTCATACTGTGTGGGATCTAAAAAAAAGTAACATATTAACACATTTTTTTCTTTATTTCATGACTTTGGTACCTTCCTGCAACTTCCTCAAGATAGAATGGTTGTTTTTTTTTTTCTTTTTTACTATCACTATTATTATAAGTGAAGTTTTTTGTATTAGTTTGAAATCAGTTGTAGATAACATGGCACATTTTTGTGGCTTTTTTTTTACCATTCGTAGCATACATTGAATAGTTCAAGTTCAATAAAGATGCCAATGTAAAAAAATGCCATAACCAAAGCATGCTGCATTAAAAAAACAGATAAATAATGTGCTAAAAAGTAGGACATTTTTGTGTTTGAAATGTTTTTATTTCTTGTATATCGATGTTAGCGCCTTCCTTACCTCCGGTTACTGGCACATTTCTTGTATCTTCAAGTTCAGCATGAAACTTTAAAAAGAAAAGATTTATTCATCAGTTTTTATATACCGTCACAGGCCGACAATTCCTCACTATTATTATGGCCCACAAACCTTATGTATAAAGGTGTAGCAGAACATGAGGGTTGATTGCTGTAAGTTGACCACTGAGGCTGTAATTCTAAGAAATTTCCAAACATTAACCTTTAAAACTTTCATTCACCAATTTCACTCATTAATGACTACATTTATTTGGGGTAGAAAATGTTGCACCCATAGAGTACTAACACTTTCTATTTTGACCTAATCCAGTTAACAATGTATCACATGTGAAGTTTTGGATCTTCATCAGGCATACATTAAGATGAAGAAAGTATAATATAATATACTAGATGGAGGCCCGATGCTATCACATCGGGAGGGCGGTGACATTGCGATGGGGGCAGGCTCTGTGGTGCTGGGGGCGGTGACCATCTTTCCCCCCTGTGGTTCTTCTCCCCTCTATGCTCTCTCCTTTGAGCTGTCTCCCCTCTGTGCGCTGTCTCTCTCCCCCTGTGACCTCTCCACTTCTGTGTTGTTTCTGCCCCCCGTGCTCTCTCCTAATTGTAAATAAATGTATTTTTACTTAATCTGTTTCTGTGTTGTTTTTTTTTATTAATAAAGTGTTTAATTTCCTGGTAATAAATATGTAGGTCTTCGCTGTATTTTCTATTGCCAATGCAGGTAAACCAAGCAGCTACTGACTGCCTGGTGTCTACGTCGCTGGCAATGAAAAATACAGGAGAACCATCTTTTTATAGTTATTTAAATAAATAATTTAAAAAGAATTTGGCATGGGCTCCGCCACATTTTCTGTTGCCAGCCAAGTTAATCCAGGCAGCTCGGGGTTGTAATTCTCAGCGTGGTGAGGCCCAAGCGTTCTGGGCACCCCACGCTGAAAATTGCAGCCATCAGCCATCCCAGAATTGGCGCCTCTATGAGAGACACCAAAAACTGGTGGTTACCCTTCTCTTCCAGCTGCCGTGTAGCGGTGTCGGTCAGGGTAATAAAAGGGTTGAGGTCAGCTTTTTTTCTCAGCTGACATCAAGCCCTATTGCTATTGTCAGCCATCAATATGACAGCCGGCTATTAGCACTACTTTCAGTAAATAGAATAAAAACATCATAGAGAGAAATCCTTTATTGCATGCAAAATAGACAGAGACACCTCGTTATCCACTTTATTAGCTCCCACCAAGATCCCTTCCGTCGTTGCCGCCATCTTTGTATACCCAAGTGTCTAAAGATGGTGGCCACATAAGTGCGCATGCTCTTGCTCTGCTGCCTGTGAGCACTCTCTGGCCTTCCCCATAAACTCTCCCTGGCTGCCCTGTGTGCTCTCTCTGGCCCCCCATGTGCTCTGTCAGCCCCCCACCTGCTCTATGTCTGTCCCCCAACTGCGCTCTGTCTGCTCCCATCTGTGCTGTCTATCTCCCACCTGCACTATCTGCCCCTTCTGTGTTCTCTCTGCCCCCTCCTGTTTTTTGTCTGCCCCCAACTGTGCTCTCTATTCCCCCTGTCTGTGCTCTATCTGCCCCCGAGTTTTTTTTGAGTAGCTCCACGCAGAAGAGCAGATCTGAATAGGGGTATTTTCGGAACTCCTGGGTCTTGGTATACTCAGTGTGATTTCTATGGCAAAGCTTTGGCTGTCATTATACTGGTAATGGGGGCTATGGGTGTCACTAATGGGAAGAGGGCAGGACCTGGATGGGGCTCACGAACCTCTCTTATTGCTGAATGTGGCTCACCACCCTCTTTTAGACCTGAATGTGGCTCACAGGGTCAGAAAGGTTGGATACCTCTGCTCTATAGAATATCCCAATGGGTGATAGCTTGTTCAATATTGCATACTTATGTGTACTGTAATGTAGAGCTGATGAGCTGTCGCCTCTTCTTCATTCTTATCTTTATGTTATTGTAAATAAAGTCATCTGATCAGAAACTGTGATTTTTTATGGTCAATTCTTCAGCAAAAGAATAGAAAAGAATTCTGCTTTTCCTTCCTCCAGTTTATAAGATACCAATGTTATGCTGCATTTTTCTAGTCTTGTAATTGTAAAGTACGATCCTATATTACATCTGTCCATCGTAGTAAATGACTAAATCCTCACAATCATAACTCTGTGACAAATCAGTCACATTAAAGGGATCCTGTCTCCCCCAAACCACCTCCTAAGCTATTAAAAGCTGTCCCTAGAGCATAGTAACACTTACCCTACACTCCTTTTAGCTCCTAAATGCAGCAAGTGAAACTGAATCTAAACGTTATTAAAGTACCTCATTACTGATGTTAATGAGTGACTATGGTATTCATAGTCACCCAGCCAGGCTGCCCCTCTTCATACTATCACGCCTCAATAGGCGTGATCTTCATGATACATTCAAATGCACGCCTCCCTGCGCGCCTCCCCGCTCTCCTATTCCGGACCGCTGCTGTGTGGGGGCTGTATGACGCGATTTGCGTCATTTCCGGCGCCGGGTGACGTATTGACACCCGCGCCGCTGTTAGAGCTTCAAGCCCTGTACTGCGCATGTGCTTGCGCATGCGCAGTACGGTACTTGAAGCTAACAGCGGCGCGGGTGTAAATACGTCACCCGGCGCCGGAAATGACGCGAATCGCGTCATACAGCCCCCACACAGCAGCGCCAGGCCGAGAGGAGAGCGGGGAGGCGCGCAGGGAGGCGCGCATTTGAATGTATCATGAAGATCACGCCTATTGAGGCGTGATAGTATGAAGAGGGGCAGCCTGGCTGAGTGACTATGTATACCATAGTCACTCATTAACATCAGTAATGAGGTACTTTAATAACGTTTAGATTCAGTTTCACTTGCTGCATTTAGGAGCTAAAAGGAGTGTAGGGTAAGTGTTACTATGCTCTAGGGACAGCTTTTAATAGCTTAGGAGGTGGTTTGGGGGTGACAGGATCCCTTTAAGTATTTTGTGGTTAAATCCTATGGACCCTTAAAACTACCCGAGTCCCTTATCCACAAAGTGTATGTATCTATTATATAATTGCGAATGGGTTTTTTGCCCCTTTTGAGTCCGCTCACGCTGCGAGTCGGCGTGGTCATGTGGATACGCCCGAAGCATTGGCCGCGCAGCGGCCATTGCGAGCAGTTCTAAGGCGACTCGCTATGCCCGCGCAGCGGGCATGGCGAGTCGCCTTAGCAGCGCGAAGCATTGGCCGCGAAGCGGCCATTGCGAGTCAGAGACTCGCTCTTCTAGAATCCCGATGCATGTGCATCGGGCACCCAGCTAGTTTTATTATAAGAAAATACTGGCATATTTATAGTTTAACCTTTGACCCTCTAGTTATTATTTGCTTTTTGCTGAAAACCAACAAATAAGGAAAAATAAAAAGCTAGATTGTTAACTACCATAGTTTATTACATTTTGTGTTATTATATAGCTATTTTATTACAATAGACCTAAACCTAAAATTACTCCTAACCATAGCACCATCCCTTACCTTAAACCTAGTCTATTCCTAACACTAATCCTTTCTCTATTCCTAGCCCTAACCCTAGTCATGATTTGAAATAGTATGCAAAAAATGTAACGTTTATTATGACGTTAGTATACAAGTGAACCTCAATGAATTAGAATATCATCAAAAAGTTAATTTTTTTCAGTAATTAAATACATAAAGTGAAATGCATGCAGTATAATATATAGAGTCATTACAAAGTGATCTACTTTGAGCATTTATTTCTGTTAATGTTGATGATTATGACTTACAGCCAATAAAACCCCAAAAGTCATTATCTCAGAAAATTAAATAGGGAGCATGAAGGGTTAAAAAACTGCGCTGTCGTATTCCACGAGACATCAAAGAGTGAATATTATATTGATTTATTAGTCAACACATTTTAGGGCTCCCAGAAACACCCTGAAACACAATATGAAATTGATTTGTCCTGAGGAATGAGCCAGGGAGCCCTGAAACGCGTTGGATAATAAATCAATATTATATTCACCCTTTGATGTCTCATGGAATACGGCAGCGTGGTTTTTAACCCTTCATCCTCCCTACTCTATATGCACCACACTGGAGACTGCAGCAGCTGTTATCTGCTTTTATAGTGGTTGTGAGAGTGAATAGAGAATGAATGTTTGAGAGCTGTAGAGACCACCTCTCCTTTATTTCTCAGCCTGAATATTGAGACTGACTCATCTGGAGGGACAGAAAGCGCGGGGACCCTCATACTGCGTATGACCCATATCTATTACACATTCGTGGAGTATCCTCTGAATTCATGAATACCACTTTAAACTGAATATAGACAGTTCTCTTAGGGGCATTGGAGAAAGGAGAAATGTATCTTGTAAGTCTTCCCATACAAGTGATGGCCCCAGACCTGAGTGTTCGCCTTAGCCCTTTGGTTGTGGCTTCTTTGGCTTAACTTGTGCCCTCATCCATGATAGAAGAGACAATAAAACTGTGTTTGGATCACTAGAATGGTACAACTTTTATTACATTAGTGCCATAATGCATAAAAAGATGGACACAGAAATCTCTAAATGCCTTTTATATAAAAATAGAAGCAAGAATGTGACACGAGGCTGATAAATGAGAATATACGTGTTCTCACAGTCTGGTATAAAACTATATTTACATGACAGCTGGGGATCAGTGACAGAAGCATTGTCTGGAGAACATTAATATGCGCGGATGGGGATCGCTGTCATCTCTTGGCAAAATCCTGCATGTGAGAAACACACAGACTGTAGTATGAAAATATAAGTAACATATCAAGTGAAAAACATTCTTTGCCTTTACTTTTCTGCCGATCCATGACGAGGTCTGCCCACAAGTAAAGAAACTGGAGATAAAATGTGAACATAATCGTATGATGTGAAAATAAACACATGATACGACAGTAATGTGTGGACTCCAGAGATTCATCATTATGGGATGCTGCATCCTGAGACACTCTGTTAAGGTACCTTTATACCTTTACACGCCACCACTATCACTGGCAATCGGTATCAACCGTACGTGCGCGTGCACGCTTTTAACGGTTGCTAACAATCGCCGATGCTGCATGTACACGCCGCAATTGCGTTGTCAACTAAAGGTATCGTGGTTCCCCGGAAGTTCCAACAGATCCTGCGGGCAACTTCCTGTTGAATCCCGTCGCCCCTTCACACGCCGCAATCAGTAGAGGAATGTGGGCGTACATGTTCTGCAGAGCCAAAACATAGGCGTGACAGAGCTGATTGGACAACGCAATAGCATCATAATTGGCCAGCCTGCGCAGGAAGGCTGGCTAATACATGACGCCATTGCAATTGTGTAGTGTGAATGGACAGCTCTTCAAATATGGCGCCCTGTGAAGGGACAGCCAATGGTAACACAGTAGCCCCCACCAATCATCGCTGATGGGGCGCGGTATCCATCACGCTGTGGCACGCCTCTGGGAAATCACTAGGTGACGCAGATTCCATCCCTATTGCCCGTTTACACGCCAATACCAGGGCAATTCACCCTTTGGGTTGCCTCGGATTTTAGAACACGGCTCAGAAACCGCTACCTGTAGCAACTGCGAAAATACCAATCACTTTCCCAAATTACATGCCGCAACTTCGTTGCAATTTCAAGGCCACCGTGACAAAAATCCCGATTCCCAGGCAGTTGCTACCCCGCAGTGGCGGCGTGTAAAGGTACCTTTAGATCTGTTACTCCAGAGATTCATCATTACAGCAGCACCTGTGTGATGCTTCATTCTGTGACAGTGTGATAGATCTGTACTCCATAGATTTATCATTACAGCGGCACCTGTGTGATGCTGCATCTTGTGACAGTCTGATAGATCTGTACTCCATATTATTAGTATTATTATTATTAATCGTATGAACAAGTATTTTACATCATGTAAGAATAAACAACAGACAGTATACAGTGATTTAAAGGAACAGTGGTATAGAAATCAGACTTGGATGTTGAGGTTATCTATATATTGTTATTTCCATTGTAGAAGTCGTTCTTGTCACCATTGTAAAGCCCCAGTCACACATAACGGGATTGTTATCGAGATCATTGTAACTGTGACGTTACATCGATCTCTCCAGCGATGTCGCTATGTGTGACATTTAGCAACGATCAGGCCCCTGCTGTGAGGTCGCTGATCGCTGCAAAGGGCTCAGGACCATTTTTTGGTCATTGGTCTCCCGCTGGTCAGCATGCATCGCTGCGTGTGATAGCGAGAGACCAGCGATCAGTGACCTCACAGGCTGGTAACCATGGTAAACACCGGGTAACTAAGCAGCGCGCGCTGCCTAGATACCCGGTCTTTATCATAGTTACCAGCGTCCTCTCTGCTTAGCGCTGCCTGTAAGCAGGGAGGATGCTGGTAACTATGATTAACACCGGGTATCCAGGCAGCGCGCAATGCCTAGATACCCGGTGTTTATCATAGTTACCAGCGGCCTCCTTGCTTACAGGCTGTGCTAAGCATGGAGGACACTGGTAACATCGCTTCCAGCGATGTGGGAGGTGGCTCCCAGGTCCCTGATCACTGGGGAGATCTGCCTGTTTGACAGCTCCCCAGCGACCAGGTAACGACGCTCCAGTGATCCCGGCAGGTTGTTATCGCTGGAGCGTCGTTGTGTGTGAGGGGATATTCCTCAACAATGTGCTAAATTGTTTGATGTCAGCTCCACAGTCACAGGCAGGAGAGTCAGATTTTCCCCACTTACACATAAGATCTGCACAGACACCACAGTTTTTTCTGATGCGATTTAGGGTAACCCAGGTTTTCCTTGGTAGATTGAAGCCTGGTGTTGGGTTTGGTGGGTGAGGAAATGTTTGAAGCGCACCGTCTACTGCACTGACCCAGAGGTCTCATAATTTCTCTTCTAAATTTAAATCATTTTCATACAGGGTAATTGCGGTTCGGATGGGTGGATGTCTAGATTTCAGTTGCTGTATTTGGACATCTTGGATGTTTTGATGTACTGGGAGGTTTCCATTATTCACTACTTTAGTGTATTCAGCTCTTGTCTTCTCATGTTTGGAGGTGCGATGTGGCTCAGGGCAGGTAACCAGTGGACAAGCGTTGGTCTGATAGCACCAGATATTATGTGCATAGAGTTGTTCAGCTGAGTGTCGATTTCATTCATGTGGCAGCTATTTAGCCATACTGGAGCACAATATTCTGCGGCAGAGTACACCAAGGCAAGAGTAGATATTCTCAAAACAGATGTTGCAGAACCCCAGGAGGATCTGCAGAGATTCTGAATAATATTATCGCGTGCTCTCAGTTTCTGTGCTTTCTTATTCAAGTGACATTTGAAGGTTAGGCTTCTATCAAGGGTTACTCCTTAGTACTTAGGCTTGAAATTATGTAAAATAGGTTGACTTTGAAAGTGTACTTTGAGTTCTGTCTTAGCACTTGCATTGTGTATATGAAAGCAGTATACTTCTGTTTTTGATGGATTGGGCTTTAGCCTCCATTGTCGGAAATACTTTCCCATTTCCTTAAGGTCTTCTGTTAGAACCTCCTCTGCTTCCTCCATTTTTTTGCTCAATGTGGCAAGTGCCCAGTCATCGGCGTATCCAAATTTCCGTGATACTGTGTCAGGAAGGTCAGCTAGGTATAAGGCAAATAGGAGAGGTGCCAGCACTGATCCCTAGGTCAGACCGTTGTTTAAGGTTTTCTTACAACTGGTTGAATCACCCATGATAAGTTGAAAAGTTTGTGTACTCCATAGATTCATCATTTCAGCGACGCCTGTGTGATGCTGCTTCCTGAGACATTCTGTTAGATCTGAACTCCATAGATTTATCATTGCAGCGACACCTGTGTGATGCTGCATCCTGAGACATTCTGTTAGATCTGAACTCCATAGATTTATCATTGCAGCGACACCTGTGTGATGCTGCATCCTGAGACATTCTGTTAGATCTGAACTCCATAGATTTATCATTGCAGCGACACCTGTGTGATGCTGCATCCTGTTACAGTCTCGTTGATCTGGATTCCGGAGATTTGTTGTCACGGTGCCAGAGATGCAATGATGCATCCTGTAACCCTGTCATAGATTTGGATAATGGAGAATCTTCTTCATGTTGCTTGCGTTGTGATGCTCCATTATTTGTCAACCTCCAAGACCCTGATGTTAGAGACTCGCCTGTGTGGCGTGCTCGGTTGTGATGCAGCATCTTGTGAGTGTCTCATTGATCTTGACACCAGAGATCCGTGCTGTCAGCGCTGTTGCTGTAAAATGGAATCCTGTGACAATCTAAGGCTGCTTTGATATCAGTGTTTTTGCTGAATTGTGCAGATGTGGGTAGCTGCATTTTTTTACTTACTGCAAGTGCCGGATTTGCCGGATCGCGGCAAAAATCACACTTGCCGCACCTACCACATGTCCCATAGAGAATGAATGGGGGCTTGCCACAAGTCAGTTGTTACGTTGCAGATGCGGCAAATCTTCCGGATCTGCCGCGATTCAGCAAAAACGTTGATGTGAAAGCAACCTAATAGGTCACGACTGGGGGGAGTCGTGTATGACACGCATGTACCTCTGTGTATTGGTTTGGTCAAGGCGATGTTCTTTGTTCAGTAGTCTCATTTGCGCATTGTTGCCTTTTCCATTGTGCTGCTTTTTTCCTTTCCATATCGTAATTTTTTGGACAGCTCACTTTGGCATAGATTTTGAGTTATCAACCAAACTTGACTGACAACTAAACTTAGCTTAAATTCTCACATTCCAGTTTAGCTGCCTTTTGTAATGTCCATGATGTCCTATAGGTGGCGCTGTTTTGGGATAAACTTACAGACACACAGACAGCCTGGATAGGGCTTTTATATAGTAGACTAGAAAATAGGCCCGAATCTATCGCATCGGGAGGGCGTCACTGGCACGCTGTGCTCTTTGTGGGCCTCCTGCGCTCCCTTTGAGCACCCTGTGCTGTGTTTAGCTCTGTGCTCCACCTTGTGTCTCTGGCACCTGTGTCCCCCTTTCCTCTCTGCCCCCGCCCTCCTTTTATCTCTATGCCCTCGGCCTTTTCATCTCTCTGGCCCCCTTCAGTATTTCTGGTCCCCTGTTATGTATGTCTGCTCCCCCCTTTTGAGTCAATGCTACCCCCTTCATCTCTGTGGTCACCCTTCAGTGTTTATGGTCCCCTCTTGTCTCACTGGCCACTCCTTTTGTGTGTATGTGACCCCCTTCATCTCTCTGCTCTTTTTAATCTTTCAGGTCCTTCCTTATGTCTGTCTACCCCCTTTCACAGTCCCTGCCCCCCTTTAGTCATTCTGGTGACCCCTTGTCTGTCTGGCCCTCCTTCTGTGTTTCTGGACCCCTCTATGTCGCTCTGCCCCACTTCCTTCTCTGCTTCCTCTCTATTTCATGTTTCTGCACCCCCCTTCCATCTCTCTGCTAGTGTTTGTGCAGCCCTGTTCTCTGTGTGGAGTTTTTGTGTTCCTCTGTTATGTGTCTTTGTTTCATCTTTAATGTGTGAGCTCCCCCTTCTGGCTGTGTGCCTCCTCTTCTCTCCTTCCCAGCTGTGACAGCTCCATGTCCTAGCTGGGAAGCAGTGTAGCGTAGAGGAGGCGGAGCTAGGGTGATGCACGGTCATGTGAATGATCACATGACTGTGACATCACCAAAGGTCCTATCTGAAGAGGTAAGTTTTCGGGGGTGTGCGGGCGGCGAAGGGAGGGCGCGGGGGTCTACTGTGGGGAGGAAGCGGGCACTGGAGGGGGGTGCGAGGGTGTACTGCGGGGATATGTGGGGGTCTATTGCAGGGGCGTGCGGGTGCTGTAGGGGAGGTGCGGGGGGTGTGGGCACAGGAGCCTGCAGGCAGCCACCGCGCGGTTTTGGGTGTGCTAATATGGCGGCGCTTCCGGGTAATCACCAGTTTTGCGCAGGCGCCATCGCTTGATAGCGGCACAGTGGCCGGAAGCACAAAACTGGTGATTATGTATAGAGATGCCTACAGTATTGCATAACAGAAGAAAGATGTTGATGTTGATGCAGTTCTGTGGTATTCCTGGAGCATTCAGATCTTCTAAGTTTAAGGCTATGTACACATTTCTCAACTTTGTATTATTACTTTGCATTTATTTTTACAAATAAAATACAATACATTTGCTAAACTGTTTTACCATATGGTTTGTAGAGCATGCATGTAAAGTACTACAGTGCAGACTGCTCAATTCTGTTATGTTATAATTCAGTCAAATGAGCTGCCTGCTGCTACTTTTTACCCTCAAAACTCAAAATAATAATAATAACAAAATAAAAGTGAAATAAACAGACTGGGCTCAGATTAGCTGTAGGGGAGGTCAGAGAGAGACTGCGGAGAGTTCACTTATGGAATGTTGAGAGAATATAATACAGCTGTCAGCAATGTAATGTATAACATACAATCTCTACAATCCAAATAGTAGACTTTTATTTATAATAACAGTGATCTTAATATTTTAATAATAATCATAAAAGAAATGATTCAGAGGTGTATATAACTTTTAAAGAGGTATATCACCATGACCAATACCCTGGAACTCTTCATTGTCCTCAATCTACTCAACGCCATACAGAACACTATAGGTACATTCCTGTAAGGCCCACTTCACATCACGTTTTTTGTCCTGTTCGTGGGGATCCTGTTTTTTGCAGGACCACACGGACAGGAACGGACAGGACTGGATTTGTAACTCTGGATGCCATTTCTGTGTCTGGATCCGTGATTTTGAGGATCCGAACACAGGAAGAGCTTGGAGGAGCCGATCTTGCAAAGCGCAGCAAACAGGGCTGTACTTTCACTTTTGCAATGTATCTACATACATTGCGAAAGCTAAAGAAAGCATTGTGTTAAAAAAAATTAAATAATGCTCACCTCTCCGCCAAGGGTCCTGCGATGCAAGGCTTCTATGTCCGATCGCTACAGGACCTGAATCAGCTGACCGGACGGGGCGGCAACCCGATCAGCAGATGTGTCACATGACAGCATCAGCTGAGTGGTTTAAATCACTTGCCTGCAGAACGGCGGGTGATTTAAACAGCTCAGCTGATGCTGTCATGTGACACATGATGACACAGGATGACGCCCTGCCTGGTCAGCTGATTAAGGTTCTGCAGCCATTCTATGTGGACGCCTCGCATTGTGGGACCCTTGACGGAGAAGTGAGCATTTTTTTTAATACATTGCTTTCTTTAATTTCACTTTAGCAGTGTATGTAGATAGTGTATGTATGATACACTGCTAAAGTGAAATTGCACTGAACAGAGTAATTTTAGTGTACTGAGCATGCTCAGTACACTAAAACCGGATCCAGGAAACCATCCTGTTTTATCCCAGATCCGAGCTCCATAGACCCACGTTATATGAATTGGACAGTGGCGGATCCGATACTGTCCGATTTTGTCCGATTGTGTCTGCTTTTTTGAAGGCAGCCCAAAATCGGAGCAGTCTCCGATTTTAGGGACGTGAAAAAAGCGGACACAATCGGATCCCTGCACACACAGATGGTCATTAAGGACCAATCCGTGCCCATCAGGAACATGGGGAGCCAAATTGGATCCGTAGCTGTCCGTTTTACAACGGATAGCCACAGATCCCCAAAATATGTGAAGTGAAGGGGGCCTAAATAGGAAATGTGAATTTTTGTTCTTACTTTGCAGTGTCGCTCAAAAATGTCAAATCCACGACATATTGTTTTTGTACATTAATTGATACTTTTCTAGAACAAGTCACAATATTGTACACTTACCAGCAGAACACTGTTGGTCCCCTGTAATTCAGACATAGCAGAGTGTAGATCCATTAAATTGACATGAGGGAATTCGGGTACCCCGCTGTTTATAAGAAAGCACTTGAAGCCTGCAACACCAGCATGTAACATAGGGATCATCTCAACCTGCAACACAAAGTCAAAGATAATTAGAAAAAATATGAATCATCTTATTAAGAAAACAAAAAACTGCAACATACTTGTTAGACAAAATGGCCTCATGCATGATTTTTGTATCGCTTTGTTAGTTTACTGTCAAGCTAAGTTATATTTTAATAATTAAAGGGAACCAACCACCTCAGATCACCCTAATACACAGTTAATACGTGTCCCTGCACCCTAAGGATACATTTCCAGCACTATTTTTGTGTAAAATCTTGCATTAGTATAACCGATATAAAGACTTTATAAAGTTACTAGCCTGAAGACTTCTGGGCGTATCCCTCCTTCTGTTATACTTCAGGGCTGTGCATTGCATGGCTGCGCTCCCCCTCCCTCCGTGCCTGCTGCCCTGCCCTGATGGGCGTGATCGTTATCTCCTCTGCACGGAGGGAGGGGGAGCGCAGCCATGCAATGCACAGCCCTGAAGTATAACAAAAGGAGGGATACGCCCAGAAGTCTTCAGGCTAGTAAGTTTATAAAGTCTTTATATCGGTTATACTAATGCAAGATTTTACACAAAAACAGTGCTGGAAACATATCCTTAGGGTGCAGGGACATGTACTAACTGTGTATTAGGGTGATCTGAGGTGGTTGGTTTTCTTTAAGTTCACATAACAATGCTCTAGTGTAACATTTGGATATATCTGATATATGAGGACAAGTCCTCTCAGTGGGAAATGACATCTACATGAGCCCTATATCCCAAGGGCGGACATATCATTGGTGCAGCCGCACAGGGGCCCGGGAGGTAAAGGGGCCCATTTCTACCCAGAATCAGCACACAAAACACGCATAGACAGAACTATTGTATTGCAAAAGGCCAAGGCCCATGTACTGTTCTTGCACAGGGACTCTTTTCTGTCTGTGCCCGCCACTGCTATATACTGTACTGCAACAATTAGCACATACTGCTTCGGTAAAAAATGATTATACAGTGTTAGCCAGCAGATAGAAAAATATTAGAATCTGAGAGTCCTCAGTGGTTGATACCTTTTAATGATTAACTAAAAAGATGGTAAACATAAGCAAGCTTTCGTGACACTCTGGCCTTCGAGACACATACTGCTTCACATCTCATAGTTGGGCCCTATGCACATGTTGTGTTTTTATTGCATTTTTTGTTGCATTTGTGTCACAAAACAGCAAGTAAATCCTTATGCCAGCAAAGTCAATAAAATCTGCAGAATGTCAATTCTTTCAGCGTTTTTCCACCCCTGAATGAGTGAAAAATGCATTGAAAAAAAAAATACATGCATAAAACGTTGCGTTTTTGGTGTGTTTTTTTTCTGGCAGGAGATGCAAATTTGGTGCAAATATTTCTTCAACCAAATACTCAATAGGGGCTTGTAGTGTTACTCAGGAATTTACATCAATGAGAAGCTTTGGTTAATATCTACAACCCCAACTCCAAAAAAGTTGGGACGCTGAATGTGCCAAAGTTATCACCATGGCTCATGCTGTATGATAATTTTGCTCAATCTTTAGGTACCTGCCTTTCTTTATACCACCTATTGCTTTGCATAATTTGCAACATATTTTGATACAATTTTGGTACATATTGCCACATTCAGACAGTTCCCTTCACAACTATGCCACTATGTTTTTGTGCTGTTGAGCAAAGAAAAAAGTGTCTAAACACATAACAGATAAGGTTTAAGGCATATAACCATCATTTAGTTGCAAACTAGGCAAATTTATTTGAGTACATCAAATCAAATATACTAGTTTTGCAACATGATGTGATTTTTACCTGATTATTAGGAATGACTCCTCCCCAAAATGCCACATCCACATAGCATTGTCCTCTAGCTGCCTCAAGTTTTGTATGAAAATTGCTCACAGTTGTAGTAGGGGGGAGACTGTTACTGCCAACACAAAATGTATATGTTATATCTCTGCAGCTATATAAATTACACATTGATCACTGAAGAGCCATCATTTATTCTTAGATGTACTCACATACTTGCAAAGTGGCTAAAACGTTGCTCTCATGCCTACTTTTTGGTATCTGTAACCAGCTCTGGGCTTCAATAGCCATTATCATCAGCTTAAAGGGGTTGTCCACTACTCAGACAACCCCTTCACAGTCTGAGTGTTTTCCTCTGTTAAAAGCCCTCTTATACTCACCTCTGGTGCCTGGGTTATTCAAAAGATGTCAGTACTCAAACTCCTGGGGTCATCATGCGAGCCTTGCACCCAATCAGTCACATCAAAAAAAAACAGAAGAAACAAACTCTGCACCAATCTGTTTTAGGCGGCCGTCACACGCACAGATATCTTGCCCGATATCGTTTAAGCGATCTCCTTTTTGATCGCTTAAGCGATATCGGGCTTAAAATCGATGCATGTAATCAAGCGATTTACGATGTTAAATCGCTTGATCGTGACATCGCTGATCTGAGGTCCGGTTCTCAGATCTAGCGATGAACGATTTCACGATCTCCTTCATCGTGGTGTATGACACCACGATGATCCATCTCCCAGCGGCAGAGCCTATGCTGGGAGATGGTAACTATGGTACACGTCGGGTAACTAAGCGACGCGCGGCCCTAGTAACCCGATGTGTACCATAGTAACGAGCGAGATCGCGGCTCCGCATCGCTGGTGAGTCTGTCTGTGTGACATCTCACCAGCGATGTGAGCGATATTGTAAGCGATTGCGCGTGCACGTGATCGCTTACAATATCGCTAAAGATATCTGTGCGTGTGACGGCCGCCTTAGGAAAAAGCTATTCTGGGCATACAGGCATGGTATTTTAGAGTGTTGTGTGTGAAAAAAACAGGTGCTCATTCCAGGTTAAGGCATGTCCATTTGTAGAGGTAAAGAAAAGTGGCACTCACCAGAACTTGCATCGTAAAATCCTCTTTATTTCATCTTCTTAAAATTACATGCGGTAGCAGGTGGACAAGCGCAGCATAGTATCAGGATGACAGCTGTTTCGTGTCAGCTGGACACTTCTACAGATCTTCTCTGTAGAAGTGTTGAGCTGACAAGAAACAGCTGTGATCCTGATATTATGCTGCGCTTGTCCACCTCTACCGCATGTAATTTTAAGAAGATGATATAAAGAGGATTTTATGAGGGAAGATCTGGTGAGTGCCATTTTTCTCCACCCAATCAGTACTGGCTTACCTTACTGGCTTCCCTCTCCCCACCCTAGGACACATTGAACATCAAGAGAAACTCAGAGCTGTGGCTGCTCTCTCACTTCCTACTGTAAGAACCTCATGTGAACCCCAGGAGAGTGAGTTTTGATATCACTGGAATAACGTTGAAAACGGAGGTGAGTATAAGTGTTTTTTTAATCAAAAAGGGAAAACAATAAGATTAGGAAAGGGTATTTTGAGTAGTGGACAACCCTTTTATTTTGAAATCATTTAATTGAGGGCCCTAAATTTTATCTCATAATGAATGTAAATGAAAACAGATTAATTTATGTTATTGACTTATTTAGCGCTATCATATTCTTCAGCAGTTTACAGACATGATCAACATCTCTGTTCCTAATGGGCCTCACAATATAAGTTCCCTATCAGTATGTCTTTGGAGTGTGGGACAAAACTAGAGTAACCCGCCCCAACATGGGGAGACCATACAAACTCCATGCAGCTGTCGTCCTTTGTGGGATTTGAACCAAGGATCCCAGAGCTGCAAGGCTGCAGTGCTAATCACTCTACATCTAGCATTCATGTGAATTGGACAAGCTGTAGTTCCCTACACATGTAAAGTTATTGTACTGCTCTCATCTTGAAAGTGGAACTCTACTTCTATTAAACAGTATATATTTCTTTGGTATTCCTCCTAGAAATATGTAAATAATTTGACAGTTGGGTGTCCAGTTTGCAGTGTATCCCTGTATAGTCTTCAGCCACACTCAGCAGCAAGACGTGAAGTCCAAAATCGTCAACAAGCCCCCAACTATCACAGGTCTTTCTTAGTATTGGTCCAAGCTCCAAGGAATGTTTTACCCCCCCTTCCTGTGGCATTTACTATGGTTACACCCTTGTCCACACCTATATTGAGGGGTCAAAACGTCTGACAGCCCCCTTTTATTAAAGAGTTCCCTATGATTGTGCTATGATGAGATGATAATAGGAGATATTATCTGTGTATAACTGGATCTATAAATAACGATTAGACTAAAGCCGCTATTGTGTGTCACTGTACATGTGGATTTTCCAGCTCCTCTGAAGAGGTTTTTGTCCAGTTACATCATCTGTAGATAAAGACCTTTGTCACAGCTTTTGTAAATATTCATCATTCAGGCTTTTCTGCAAACTGATTATCATACAATGAGGCCTGGGGCATAAATAAACGGCCCACACATAACAGTACCATCATACTAATCTCTACCCCGAGATCTGTCTGCACTCAGACAAATGACTACGAGCAGGAAAGAGCAGAATGATCAATTTATTCTAGAATTCCGGGCTGGGAAATGTCCTGACAAAGGAGGTACAGGCTTGTGATCACAGAAAATAACCATATTTCTAGGGGTATTATCTAATAATGTCATTTTTACACATTAGGCCTTATTCAGCAAAATGTTTGGAGGAATGCTCCATTATATGCCTACAGTGGTATATGTCGTCCATCGTACTCTATTACATATAATTTATGGTTTTGGTAGAACAGCAAATTCTTCGTTCTGGAATAGTGTATTTTATACAGGGATAAAACAAAATCCTTAATAGCATACCAAACTTATACTTTTGTGTCATACATCTGTGAATAGGACCCCTTGGATACATCTGACGTATGGACCAAGAGAATGAAAGTATCTGTGATCCAAAAATAAAATTTTACAGTAACCTAAAAGAAGATAAGAGGATACATAAACCTATATGGATTTAAATGCCTGTTTTTACTTCAATGGTTTTCAATCAGAACTACGTAATCACATCAGATACAAAGACACGAAAACAAACAAAACAGAAGCACAAACCAATCCAAAACTCAAGAAATGGACCAGCACCAACACCTCCTCAGTAACAATCTCCGCCGTCTTGGTCATATGCAGATGTCCACCAGCCTACGTAGAGTCTTATGGTGAGTGCAGAAATAAAGCATTGGTCTTCCATTACTCTCAGAATGTCGGAGGAGCAGGGTTGGGTGCAGGGTCAGCATGTCAGTAGAGGTGGTGCATCGGTAGTGTTGAAAGGCCACTTAAAGTCTCTGTTGGGTCCCAAGCTCCTCCAAGAAGAATATTTCTTCGGGCTCTGCCGAATATTATGTAATACAAGGAGGGGAAACTAACGGGGGGTTAACAGGAGTTGAACCAGTCACTTTTCAGACAAGTGGAGAAAGACAAGGGGAAGGAGTAACGGAGAAATCAGGGTGTATTGGAAAGGCAGGGGAAAAGGGGGGGAGAAAAAAAAAGGGGGGGATTGGCTACGCCAAAGGGAAATGGAAGATAGGAACATAAGAACAGAGAAGAAAGAAGAGAGACTGAAGGGAATGTAGGTGTTCCGCACAGATATGAGAGTAGGGGTAGAGGAAAAGCATAAGGAGGGAGGCGTCAATGGCGAAGGTGACTCAGTAGGGGATCTGCATTGCAAGGGGATGTTTCGCCCAAAGATCCCAAGCCTCAGGCTTTGTAACCCTCGGTCCATGGCCAGATAGTATTCGTGGCAGAAGATTATGTTAAGTTTGTCCGTCAATTCTCCAATCACCGGGGGGGGGAACCTGCTTCCACTTGGTCGCAATACAGAGTCTAGCTGCGGTGAGGACATATGTCATTAGGTGTCGTATCACAGGAGGGTTAGGCACGACCCCCACGTGGAGGACCGCCAACTGCGGAGTAAGGGGAGACCCTACACCCGTCAAGGACTCAAACAATCCCGACACCAGAAACCAAAACGGGGTCAACCCAGGGCACCCCCACCACATATGGGCCAAGTCGCCTGTCTGCCCACACTGTCTCCAGCATAGAGGTGAGGCCGTACCCCTGCCAAATTTTGCAAGTTTCGAAGGAGGGGTGTGCCAGCGAAGGTGGATTTTCTTTAGCAGCTCCTGGTGATTAATACACCTGGAGGCTGCCACCACACAATGAGTCGCGTCCTCCAAGTCATCTGTCTCTGCTGTGAAACCCAGCTCCTTCTCCCATCTCTCCATGTACATCATTTTGGTGGGCGCATCCTTCTCCTGAATCTCCGTGTACAGCAGTGACAAGCCCTTTGAGACTTCCATGCCCAAGAGCACACTGCACCGGAGCGCAGAGGGAACCCCCCGGGGGCCTAAGGTCATGATGACACGAGTTCGAACAGAGACAGTGCGAAATCTGGTGGAACTGCAGAAAAGAGCCAGCCAAGGAGGGATACTTGGTGATAAACTCTCCAAACGTCATTAGTCGGCTGTGGACAATGATGTCACTCAACCTCTCGGGACCTCCGCCCCTCCATGAAGAGAGATTCAACGAGGGGATGAGCCACCGCAAAGACCCGACAGGAATCTCATCGGGAGGAAGCTTAGCCCATCCCGTCGCGAACCCTCCCCATATGGTCATCATAGCTCGGGCTGTCATCAGCATTCCACCCCTTCGCACTGTGCCCAGGGTCTCCGCCGCAAAGAGGGACCAAAACGAGCCCCCCGGGTCTCGGTGCCCTCTATCTGTAGCCAACCGGGGGTGTCCTCATCCCGCCACCAAGACCGCGCCGCCTCCAGGATGACTGCACTATGGTATGCAACTATGTCTGGGACTTCTGCAAACTCCGAAAGAGGCGATGGATTGGATTGAGAAAAATGCAAGACGAGTAAGGGAGTACAAGGACAGCTGAAGGAAGCAGACTGAGGGATTGACCATGTGCAACATACTCACCCTTCACCGTGAAGGGGAAGAGGAGATAATGAAGAATCTCTTCTTTTTTGTTTGGTTTTTTTTTCGATTTTCTTTTCCCCTTTTTTTATTTTATTTTTTCTTCATTTTTCTGATTACAGTTGACTATTGGTTGCAGGATTCAAACATGTTTTATAGACTGATAAGGCGATTGGTGGTGCATGCAGTTAGTAAATTTGATCATATTGAGTTTTTCATAAGGCGGGAGAGGTCTTAGGGAAGACAGCAAATTTTTATTTTTTTGTTTTTTGGGCGGGAGTATCCAACTGGCGGTACAGGCCGGTTTCATTCACCCACTCTCGGGTTGAGAGAACGAAACGACTATTTTAGAGGTGGAATAGAGGAGATGGAGGAGTATGGAGGGATTTTGGTGGGGAGTATGGGGGGACGTGGGAGGGGGAAGGGAGGGGATAGACGGCAAATGGGATATTGTAAGATATGGTCTTTTATGATTATGATAACTCTGATTAATAATGGCCGGTATGGTTAGAGTATTGAGCTGGAATATACGTGGACTAGCGGAACGTAAAAGGAGGGCGGCTGTACTCCAAAATATAATAGCTCATAAACCTTCCATCATCTGTCTTATGGAAACGCATCTGATTGCTGACAAAATTGGAGTCTTGGCAAGGAAATGGGTTCAAAAAGCATACCATTCCACGTACTCCACGTATGCGAGAGGGGTTTCCATTTTGATACATGCTGGAATTCCTTTTGAGGAGGTAGAGATTAAGATAGACAAAGACGGACAGTATGTTTTTCTAGTCTGCAGACTCTATGGTAGATTGTACTGTATAGTAGCGGTATATTTTCCGCCGCCATTTACCAGAACAAAGTTACAGGAGATCATAGAACTTAGGAGTCATTGGACCGGGATACCTACTCTGTTAATAGGAGATGTTAACAACATAATGCATGGACAATGGGACAAAACTAGTAAACATCTGGGAAGGACGGAAGGAGGGGGAGAGACATCATTTGCTAAGTATATATCGGAAGTGGGTATGATAGACTTATGGAGGTTCGTCATATGGGCGTGAAAACATATTCGTGCTATTCATCGTCGCACGGTACTATGTCTAGAATTGACTTGGCGCTGGGAGATGGCTTGATTAATCAGACTGTCAATCATATAGAATATTTGCCTAGGATGCTTTCAGATCATAGCCCGTTACTGGTTGAATTAAAAGTGGGTATTTGGGGGGACAGTGGGCGGAAGGAATGGAAGGTACACCCAGTGTGGCTGGAAACTATAGATATGCAGAAGATAGCGGGAGAAATTGAGGAATTCTTTCAGAACAACACGGAAGTGCGGCTGTAGAAACTGTATGGGACACAATGAAGGCATACACTAGAGGCTTACTGATCAGAGACATTTCTAGATGTAAAAGTCAAAGTAAAGCGGAGGAGAGGGAAGCATTGGATGCACTAAGGAAGGCGGAGGAGGAGTTGGTGCTTAACCCCACCGTAGAGGCGCAGCAGAACATGAAGACAGCTCAATTGAGAGTGGATAAGATATTTCTGGCAAACGGGGAAAAGAAGAGTGAATTTCAAAAACTTGCCTTTTATGAAGAGGGTGAAAAAGTTGGTCACCTGCTGTCTATTATAGCAGCGGCGCAGAGAGAACCGAGACATGTATATGGTCTCCTGGACCAAAATGACACCCTAGTCACTGAAACGCGGGAAATATTGGGAGTATTCAGGAACTTTTATGAAGACTTGTATACTTCCAAAGTAAGGATTGCTGACCGGGATATAGATCAATTTTTACAGGAAGCCCAATTACCCAAGTTGAGTGAAGAGGAAAGTAATAGTTTGGAGGGTCCCCTGACAATAGAGGAAATGGAAGAGGCCCTGTTGTCAATGGCAAATAACAAAGCCCCGGGGGCGGATGGTTTCCCAACAGAGTTTTATAAACACCTTAGTGAGACACTACTGCCAAAATTAAAAGACGTGTTTTCAGCGGCTCTGGAAAAGGGAGAGTTGCCAGCATCAATGCAGAAGTTATTGTGGTGGTTCTGCTAAAGCCAGATAAGGACCGGACACGACCAGATTCGTATAGACCCATTTCACTACTTCCGGCAGATGTAAAAATACTAGCTAAAGTGTTGTCTACCCGGCTGAGCCGGGTGGTGTCTGGTGTGATCCAACCGGATCAGTTGGGTTTTATGCCGGATAGGTCAACGGCCATTAACCTGAGACGTCTATTTTTTAATATGCAGATGACTGCCGATAATACCGGACACAGGGTGGTGGTCTCTTTGGACACACGGAAGGCCTTTGATAGTGTGGAGTGGAGCTATCTCTGGCGAGTTCTCCAATTGATGGCAATAGGTCCGGTCTTTATGGCATGGCTGAAATTATTATACAAACACCCAGTGGCTAAACTGAGAGTTAATGGGGAACATTCAGATATATTCAACATGTACAGGAGAACGAGGCAGGGTTGTCCCCTTTCTCCGCTGCTGTTCGCCATGGCCATAGAGCCGTTAGCTGCTGTGCTGAGGCGGTCGGGGGCGGTGAAGGGGTTCCGATATGGTGTGGTGGAAGAAAAGGTGGCGTTATACGCTGATGATATTCTCTTGTTTTTACAAGACCCTCAGGATTCATTGCAGGGTGCGATAGTAAACCAAATCTATTAATTATATCTATCTGGGTTGCAAATTAACTGGGACAAATCTCACATCCTGGGAGTAGATGCCCTAGATGGTTCAGATGTTGAGCAGGTAGAACGTACGCAACTCAAACTAGTAAGGGAATTCAAATATCTTGGTATTAACATAGCACTACCAATGAGGGACTATCTGCAATTGAACATAAACCCGATACTTGGGAAGTTAAAGGATAAAGCGTCTACGTGGAGTAAAATGCGCCTCTCTGTGGTGGGACGTACCAACTTACTTAAAATGGTATTCATGCCCAAATTGTTATATGCACTACATAATTCCCCGGTGTGGATTCCTCAGCCGATATTCCAACGTGTCAATGCTATCTTTAGAGATTTGGTGTGGGGCGGGGGACAGCCAAGGATCAAACTGGAGACTCTTCAAAGGCCAAAGGAGGAGGGAGGTTTGGCATTACCAAATTCATGGATATATTTTTTGGCGGCACAGTCCCAACATATTAGAGGATGGGCACAAAGGGCAATAAAGGGAACAATTCAGGAAGTCTTGGAGCGGCATCTTAAAACACGCCCTTTGGTAACAGGTTTAGAGTCAGGGCTGTTTAGACGGATGGGTAAAAAATACCCGACATGTGAATTAGTTTATAAAGTATGGATGAGAGTGAAGAAGGTTAGAGGATTGACGGGTCTGACAATGTACACTCCGATATGGGATAACGAACATCTAGGCGAATTCTATAGGATGGGTGACCTAAAAGACTGGAAGACAAAGGGAGTGCAGTTTGTCTATCAACTCATGAATGATCAGGCTCTCAAAACCCTAGCAATGCTGAAGGAGGAATTTCACTTGTCAGACAAACACAGCTACCAGTATATGCAGGTTAAACACGCATTCCTTCAACAGAGGAAAAAGGGGACCATGGTTATCCAGAAAGATATTATCCTCGACTACATCTGCAAAGAGGGGAGTACTAAAGGGGTTATATCTGAGATTTATGCTGCTGTGCTTCACACCTTTTTGCTGAAATACCCTGTTGCGGCGAAGGAAAGATGGGAGGCAGACGTTGGTAATATAGAGGATGACAAATGGGAGTCCATCTTAGAGTATATTCCCAAATTATCATTAAATGAACCGGCTAGAATGTCTCAACTATTTCTTGTACATAGGGCATACAGATCATCTGAATTTTTGTATAAAATAGGGGTGCGGGAGACCTCGGAATGTACGAGATGCAGAGCTGAAGCCACTGGTATCCTACACGTCATGTGGGGGTGTCCGCATATTTTGGGTTTCTGGTCTGAGGTGGCTGCCCTCATTGGGAATCGCTATCATTGTGTAATCCCTAGAAACCCGGTGGTCTGCCTGTTGGAATATGTGGAAGAGGTGGTGGGCACTGATATTGCGAAACTAGCAGTTGCCAGACTCTTGTATGCTGCTAGAAAAGTCATAGCTAGATATTGGGTACGAATGGAGCCTCCTACTAAACAGGAATATATACGTCAAGTAGACTATGTGGTACGGATGGAGGAAAAAATCTACCATAAACGTAAAAATGCTAAATTATCTGATAACTTGTGGGCAGCGTGGAAGGTGTGAGGGCTGAAATTGGAAAAGATGTTCCGGCAAAGATGTGTCTAATGGTGTGTAAAGGGTCATCAGATGTTTAGGGTAACTATTGATTACCGTATATCTTACATATATTGCTCAGAAATAAAAAAATGTTGCTGTCTGTAAAGGGGGGTGGGTGGTGAGGGAAAGGGATTTCTTTATAATATCAAAAATGGAAAATTGCGGTTTTACAGTTGTATGTTATTAATTTCCTTACATATGAATAAAATTTTTCTGATTCAAAAAAGGAAGGGAGGGAGGGAGTGGGGCCGGGGGGAAAGAGTTTGGGGCCGGGACCTGATCTATATAGAAAATGTATATGTTTTGTATGAATAATTTGTTATTTGTGCTTTTTCATTAATAAAATATATCTGATTTAAAAAAAAAAAACTATGTCTGGGACTCCCATTCCCCCTCTGGTCAGCCGGAGATGCATAATTTTCTTCCTGACCCTAGCCGGTTTGTCTGCCCTAACGCACTTGTTAATTATGGTCTGTAGGCGTGCCATCAGCCCGGATGGATACAAAATAGGCAAGCATCTGAACAGATAGAGAATCTTTGGTAGCCAGAACGTCCTCACCGTCTGCACCCTCGCCATCCACGACATAGAGGTCATCGGAAAGGTCTCCAGCGCCTCTCCCAGATCAGTCAAGAGTTGCTTGATATTCTGGGTGGCCACCTCCGAGGAGGGGCAAAGGAAAACCCCCAAGTACGGGATGCATCCAGGGCACCACTTGAAGGGGTAAGTCCGGGCGAGTCGCTCCGAGTCCCGCGATGTAACATGGATGGGGAAGATCATGGATTTACTAGCATTTAACTTGTAATACGAGATCCGCGCAAAGAGGCTCAGCGTATCCACTATCCCGGGGAGTGACGAGAGTGGATCCGAAGTGGCGATAATGACATCATCGGCATAGAGGCCCACTACATGTTTCTTCCCTCCAATTGTAATACCCGCAACAGTGGGGTCCGCTCTCAAAGAGACCACAAGGGGCTCCATGATCAGAGCGAACACCAGCGGAGAGAGGAGGCATCCCTGCCGAATGCCATTTATGATCGGGACCTAGCTAAATAGCCAGCTGAAAACACCTTGGCACACGGGTGCGAGTAAAGGCTAAGGATCGCTGACAAGATAGGGCCCGAAATTCCGAAGGTGGAAAGGACCTCCCGGAGGCAGCCCCAGTGCACCCTGTCAAACGCTTTCTCAGCGTCGAGAGACAGAAATACACAGGGCTCCCCCTCCTTTCCCCCACCTCTATTAAGTTCAACATCCTTCTAGTTCGGTTCTGAGCCTGCCTCCTTTGCACGAAGCCCACCTGGTCAAAATCCACCAGAAGGGGGATCACTTCTCCCAACCGGGTTGCCAGAATTTTTGAGTAGATCTTTAGATCTGCATTCAGCAGGGATATCGGGTGACAACTCTCGGGGCGGTCCTGTGGTTTCTCCGGCTTGGGGATAGTTGTTATTGTGGCCTCTAAAGCTGTATCAGGGATAGAGCCCTCAGCCCGCCAGTGATTGAATAATCTAAGTAAATATGGGGCCAGGACCGCCCCGAAGGCCTTGAAATATTCGTTTGCAAAGCCGTCCGGGCCGGGGGCAGAGCAAACCCTCAATCCGCAAATCACCCATTCCACCTCGGGGAGGGAGACCAATCGATTAATTCTGTCCAGTTCATCGGGAGGGACAGTTGGGAGGTCCAAGCCCCGCAGGAAGTCCACAATGGTGGATGTTAAAGGTTGGTGGGTCCCTGTGTCACCTTTCAAGTTGTACAATTTCTCGTAGTAAGCTGCAAATACTATTTTGGCAGGTTCCCTCACCAACTCCCCCCCGGCACCTCTCATTGCCGTGATCATGGTTCTGGCCGCTCTCTTCTTGACCCTGCGTGCCAAGACTCTCCGCGCCCTGTCCCCCGCTTCGTAATATTTCATTTTGAGTCTCTGTAACCCAGTTTCGTGCTATCTGAGAAGAAGAGCTCTCAACTTGCTACGTGTATCTAGTATCTGAGACAAAAGCTGAGGTGAGGGGGATACCTTGTTTGCCACTTCTAGCTGCTGAATATCAGCGGTCCACTCCTTTTGAAGCCGTTCTCTCCTCCGTTTTGTCTGGGCTGCCTTTTGGAATAGGAGGCCACAGAGGACCACCTTATGTGCATACCACAGCGAGTCGTCCGCGACCTCCTTGTTGTCGTTTAAAAGGAAATAGTCTTGGATTTTTGTTTCCATTTCCTCAGTGACCTCTTGGTCAGTTAGGAGACCCACGTTAAGTCTCCAGTGTCGGGAGGCACCACCTCCCACCTCCAGTCCCACCTCCAACACGATTGGGGTGTGGTCCGACCATGTGATCACACCCAGCCCCGATGATCTGCAGCACTCCAGGGCCGCATCGTTGACCAAAAAGTAGTCGATCCTAGTTTAAGTTTTGTGTACATGCGAGAAGAAGGAGTAATCCTTACCCTCCGCATGATGGTATCTACAGATATTGTGGAGGTGGAACTCCCGGCACAATTGCCCCAGTGACCCTCCCCTCCTTGGTAAGGAGGAGGAGGAATCTATGCGAGGCTCCAAGACCATATTGACATCACCGGCGACCAACAGTTTGCCCGTCAACTTCTTCCTTATAGTCCCAAACACTGACCTCACAAATTTTATTTGCCCGATGTTAGGGGCATAGACACTCGCTATTGTATAGGAGGAGCCACCTATTTCACAAGTTACTATTACATACCGTCCCGCTGTGTCAGAAACCACGTTTAGCAGTTGGAAGTGGACTGAATGTTTAGCCAAAATGCATATGCTCGACTTTTTAGCTGTAAAGTTTGCATGGAAGATGTGTGGGTAGTTCCCATGGTGTAGCTTAACATTATCCTCCTCCAGCAAGTGGGTCTCTTGTAGACATACCACGTCAGCCTGTGATGCCCGGATCTTCCGCCACAAGTAGAAGCGCTTGGCAGGGGAGTTCAGCCCCTTGACATTAAGGGACATTAATTTGAGGGACATTGTAGATAGGAGCCGAGACGTTACCAACGTCCCCCCTGTCCAGAGAGGGCAGTGCCGGTGAAGAGAAGGAGCGGCAATAAGAAAGAGGAGGGCGAATGGGAGAGTAACTTGAAAAGGGAATTAGATGGGGAGTATTGAGGGACCGGGGGGGAAAAGTCGCAAGGACTCAGGAAAGGGAGGGGTAGGAAAAGAAACATACGGGAGAAAACAGGGGGGTAAAAATACACAGGGGAATAAACAAACACCTAAGTAAACAGGTACCAGGTATCCCAGGATGTAGGATACGAAGACGGGGAGG
The DNA here is from genome assembly GCA_033576535.1 of Allobates femoralis. Taxonomy (NCBI): domain Eukaryota; kingdom Metazoa; phylum Chordata; class Amphibia; order Anura; family Aromobatidae; genus Allobates; species Allobates femoralis. The sequence goes on from JARQOC010000001.1 coordinate 96,156,526, forward strand.
GTTGACCCTCAGAGCTCCAAACTCCCAGTGCAACAGGCACCAGTCTCTGAGTGTCTGGAAGGAGCTTGGATCAACTTCGGGCCCAGACAAGTTCTGGGGCTATTCCTATGGGAATCAAAGTCATTAAAGAGCTTGTCAGACGGGACCAAAACACAGATTCGTCTCGAGTCGTTCAGGCGACCCCTTTATCTGCCACAACAATGTCATTGTTGCAGTCAGTCTTCCGTGGTGGTGATTTTTGTGGAGTAGGGGATGTGAGACGCCACTTTTTCAGGGACTTTCTCAGCAGGGTGGGGGATGAAAAGGAATGCCGTTGTCCTTTGTAACGAAAATTGACAGCCACCGGCGAACCCCAACTGTACAGAATCCCCTTCTCCCTGAAGGCCTTGCAACTGGAGGCAAATTCTCTACGTCTGGACAGAGTCTCGGGCGACAGATCCGGAAATACCGTGATTTCGGTGAACGGGCCTGATAAGGGAGGGCCCTTTCTCATTCTCTGCAGTAGGCTATCAGTTACACCCGTTCGCCCCAGGCAGACCAGGATATCCCTTGATACCCCCTCAGGAAGGCTAGCCAGTTTTGGGATGCGTTATGCCTCATCTATTGTTAAGTCTGTTCTGGGGGTATCCGGGAGGGCCGTAGTGAGGAAGTCCATAACAAGATTATACACATCCAAGCCTGTCTCCATCTCCGCCAGGCCTCTAATCTTAAAGCTATTCCTTCTTAGTTTGTCTTCCAGGTGGCACAACGTGGCATTCACTGTCCCCATCTCCTTATCCAAATCAGCGTGACTGTCTGCCAGGCTGTTGTGAGCCTTTGCAAAGTCGCCCATTTTCTCCTCCAGGAGCAATGTCCTCTCAGATAAGGTTCCCAAGTCCTCCCTCAGGGACCCTATGAGCTCCCTCATGTCATCCATTATGGAGCGCCGCAAGGATCCCAGGAAAGATCTCAGCGTTCCCTGGGTCACCGGAGCGCTCTCTTTGCTCTCTGTATCCCATCTCGCTGTGTCATGAGGAGAGCGGGCTCCCATGTATGGGGGAGGAGGCTGGCGCTCTGGAGCTGCCGCCATCTTAGGAGGGGATGAAAACTGGGGCTCTGCATCGAAGTAGTCTGTGACCTTGTTCTCAGTCGGGCGGCGTTTGGGGGCCGTTCTCGGCATGTCCGGGAGCTCCTGGGGTATTCATCAACCTGATGCCGCCGAGCAGGAATCAAGCGGGGCTGCGGGGTTGCTGTTATTCGGGTCTCTTCTGAGGAGATCTCTCAGTGTGTGACCGGCGCCATCAGCAGCAGGACACACACCCCTATATGTCTGTTTTTAATCCCACATGCAGCAAGAATGAATTGATTTTTATCAGTGAGCTGGATCTGATTTTCATCCATATTTGGTGCATGAGTCCATTTTTACCATCCATGTGTCATCTATGTTTCATATATATGTATATATATAACTGATAAGAGATTTTAGATTTTTTCTTGTAGTTTTAGTGTAAAAAAAAACAACAAAAAACAGCACAAGAATGCAAATAGGATGTCACCGATGCACTATTCTTTTGCGGACCCCTTTACTTTTGTATGATCAACCAAACTGTGGGCTTCTTCACATTCCAGTTTAACTGCCTTTTGTAATTCACATGACGTTCTGCAGGTGGCGGTGTTTTTTTTTTTTTTTTTAAATATATGTTTATTAAAATTTTTTGATTCAATCATTGACATACAATGCATTGTCTTGACCCTGGGGGAAATCCGGGTTACCCCACAACGAAGCATATTTCGAGACTCTCCAAGACAGGCCCATCTTACATCTGACAGCCTTCCACGCTGCTCTAGTGTCTCTAAATAGGATAGAATGTTTGATGTGTGGGTCGAGCACGTTACTCGAGGCATGGAGAACCGCACCTAAGTCCCATGGTGTACACCACTGCGATTCAATTTCGTAGTCGGAGTGCCTACTCGTACCTTTAAGCCAGTCTATCGCATGTCTAAGGACACATGCTAGGTTGTATCCCCGTATGTTAGGAAAGGCCAAACTCCCCTCTTCCCTGGGGAACATTAGTGTACGCAATTTAATCCTGCTTCTCCTCCCTCTCCAGAGAAAACCAGAGAACGCCCTGTTCAACCTGTTGACATCAACATGCCGAAGTAGGAGGGGTATTGTCTGTAGAGGGTAAAGCAGACGTTGGAAGCTCACCATCTTAAAAAGATGTGCTCTACCCAAGAGAGACAGCGGGAGAGACCTCCAACGTTCCAATTCACGTTCGATCTTTAGTATGATTGGCTGAAAATTTAGGCGATAAATGTCTCTGGGGTCGCTTCCCAAAGTAATACCTAAATATTTAATTTCTTTCATAGCCACTGTAATCCCCTTGTATGTATTCCACCCTTGCTCGTCCCTTAGGACCCTTCTGCCCTCCTCGTTTAGAGGCATTATCTCACATTTCGTTAAATTTAGGCGGAACCCCGAAATTCTTTTAAATTCCTCAAACCTCTCGAGAACTCCCCCAAGGTCTCCCACATGATCATCCATATAGAGAATGATATCGTCTGCAAATAAGTTCGCTTGTAGGATCGACTTTCCCACCTTTATGCCTTTGAAACTACCAGGGCCACTGAGGTATCTCGAGAGAGGCTCAATCGCCAAATTAAACAAAAGCGGAGATAAAGGGCACCCCTGCCTCGTCCCTCTTTCCAACTTAATAAAGTCTGACAGAAATCCCGGTGTATGTACACGTGCTCGTGGATTAGTATACAATACTCCCAGAAACCTTCTAAAATTGCCTGTCAGTCCCATTTTGTTTAACACTTGCTCCAGCCATGGCCAGGCCACACTATCGAAGGCTTTCTCTGCATCCAGCACGACCATGGCTGGAGCCCTTCCTCTCCTATTCCCCTCCAATCGTACCGCTTCTAGCACCATCAGTGCTTTACGAACATTACATACCGTTGATTTCCCTTTAATAAAACCTGCCTGCTCCTTACCCACCCACTTTGGAAGTAAGTCTGCCAGCCTATCCGCCATAATTTTTTAGATGATTTTAAGATCTTGATTGATTAGGGAGATTGGTCTAAATGAGGCCGGATCATCTAGTGACTTGTTGCCCTTGGGCAGGAGCTTGATGTAAGCAGTATTCATATGATCAGGAATCCGTTCCCCCCTCAAGAAGTCATTATACACTAGTTTTAAATGTGGGACAATTTGTTCAACTAAGATTTTGTACAAACTTGCGCCAAAGCCATCTGGGCCCGGGGCTTTGTGGATATTTAAATTTTTAATAACATTTGCTATTTCGGTCTCCGACACTTCCCTGTTCAACTCCTCTAAGTCATCTTCAGACACTTCTGGCACCGGCCAGTCCTCTAACCATTTCAAGCCCAGCAATCCGTCGCTTAGTTGTTCACTGTACAGCTTCGAATAGAAGGTGCCCAATATGGAGTTTATCTCCTTGGGATCAGACGTGCTGTTCCCATTTTGATCTTTCATATTCACAATTTGTGAGATTTCGTTCCTGCCTTTGGCCAAATGTGCCAAAATTCTTCCAGCCTTATCTCCATACCTGTGTAAAGTAGCTTCTTTAGCAGATAAACTCATGGTCTCTCGTTTTCGAGCCCACACATCAAAACTCTTTTTGGCCTCTATCCAGGCTGTCTTATTATCAGCTGTTGGGTTTTGCTGGTACCTTCTAAGATGGTTGCTTACAGATTGGCTGGCCGTCAAGTAAGCTGCGTGAGTCTTTCTTTTAACAGACGTTGCATGTGCCAGTATCCTGCCATGTAAAACTGCCTTTGCCGTCTCCCAAAACAGAGACGGCCTCATCGTCTCTGGTGGGTTGCTAGACACATAGTCGGTCCACCACTCCCCCAATAGTCGATGGAAATCCTTGTCTCCCTTTAAGAAATGTGGAAACCGCCAAATAAAGTCAGAACCTCTAGGGAAGGATTCACTCAACGTCATAACCACTGGGCAATGATCTGAAATCAACATGTCTAGAATTTCGGAACTCTCCACCTTTGGGAGCAAATCCCCGCTGGAAAGAAGAAGATCAATTCTCGACCAAGTCCCATGAGAATGCGAGACAGCGGAGGACACCGCTGGAGAGGTGAGGATGTTTTTTTTTTATTTTTAACTCTTTGTTAACGCCCGCAATGTATATATATATACATTGCGGGAGTGACAGTGCCCGGCATGCCTGCACTCTGCAGGCTCAGGCTTTCTGTGTCGGGGTCCGTGAAAATCACGGACCCGGACACAGAAATAGCATCCGGAGCTCACCTCCGATGCTGTCCGTTCCTGTCCATGGGGTCCTACAAAAAGTAGGATCCCACGGACAGGAAAAATAACGCAGTTTGAAAGCACCCTTACAAATACATATTTTCACTACCGTGTATACAGCAGAAGAGATCCCAATAAAATATAACAATTATTCAAATAGTATTAGCAAAAACAGGAGAAAATGCAAACATCATATGTAAAAGTCATCCCTCTAAGCAAAGTGCAACTCTTACAAACTAATAAAGTGCAAGTGCTAAACAGTGCAAATAATAAGATGTTTCAATCTCACCACTCCTGTAGATTGCATTGCTTAGTCCATGGAACCAAAAGAGGAAGGAAATAGTCAAGAGAGTTAATACCTTGACTACCTTGTTGTGCCCCATATCATTTCTCTGGAAGTACCCGAGTATGGCACTAAACTTCATGCCCCCCCAAAATTGGACATGAAGGGACTAATTTCCAACTTTTGGATCAAGAATCAATTTTTTAAAACATTTTAGTCAATACGTATCTACCAAGGGGGAGGCAATGCAATTGCTTTGGTGAAAGTGGTTGGGGGGTCCAGAACTTACTGCTCCCCCTAGTTGCTGTGACACTGAAGTAGTGAAAATAGTTTCTGTCACCACTAGGGGGAGCTTACTGCATGCACAATAATACTGCTCCAATGCAATGCAGCACTAGCTGAAAAATCAAGATGCAGTTAACGCCACCTAGTGGTGGCTGCATGCAGATGGAATAATATGCTTTATTACATTTTAAAACTAGATCTCCTCTATATAATTGTGTGATATTAGCACTGTATTTTGAACCTAAAAATGGAATGATGAAAATAAATGTTACGTATGATGAGTACATTTGGTGGAGCTTTCAAGTTTAGACATCTGTCAATATATCACAGGAAATGATTCAATAAATATGAGTTATATTTTTAGTAGGAATTTGACCAAATGTGATTAATTTATCAGAGGGGTTGAGCTGCTACCAAATCCATACATTTAGCAAGCTCTGAGCTGTGACAAGTATTAGATCTATGTGTTATCATTCAGTAACAACTGTTGTGTTGAAAATGTTAAAATGGTATGGTAGAAAATAGGAAACCCCATTTAACCCCTCCTCACAAAGGACATACTTTTGCACCCTAATTAGGGTCCCTGAACTACGATAGGACGTACTAATCACTCCATGATAACCCAGTTGTGACTGGCTGACTCCAAAAGACTACAAAAACCCTGTTCTGTTTATGCAGTATGTTTGTAGTTTTCTTACAGTGGCATATCCACAATGGTTGTAATTCCTCCTGCAGCCGCTGACAGTGTGGCGGTCCTGTAACCCTCCCAGGCAGTGCGCCCTGGCTCATTAACGTGGACATGTGGATCTATGATTCCCGCCATGACAACAAGATCACCAACATCCAGGAGCTGCTAAAGAAAAAGAAGGTTATATGGATCAGGCATTTCAAGCTTCAGTGTATCTTCAGGACAAACAATTCACAAACCATTTTGTTCTAGATCCATGTTATTACTAAAAAATGTCATCATTAACAAAAGACACAAAGCTGTACTCTGAATTTCAGACTGGCCTCCCAGAAACTCAGACGACTCCCCAGTAAGTCCAAGCACTCGGGCTATGTTCACATATTTTTTTTGGAGACGTTAAAAAACGACGAGGTAGTTTTATAAAAACAATCTGCGCTATGTCACATAGAGTTTTTTTGAGAGGACTTGTTTCAAAATCTTCCTAAGAAACAAAATAACTTGGAACATTCTCCATAATCATTTCTATTGGATTTCTATTTTGCTGTTCATATGAGGAGTTTCAAACTTTTTTAAATAGTTGATGAAAAAAAGGGAGGCAAAATCTAATGGAAGTAGACACTGCCCAATAAAAAAGAATGAAATAAATGCTTCTGGAAAAAATCTTCTAAAACACTTTAAAACTTCTTCAGGAAAAGCTGAAAGGCTATGTGCGCACAGCAGCAGCAGTCACTAAGTTTTGACCAAGCAAAATTGCTGCAAGAAAATGCCAGAGGTCAGTTTTCTGCAGTGCCTTTGCTGGCAGTTTTGCCATTGTTCCAACTCTACCATCTTTTACATTATATTGAAAGTGAAAATTCTTTCCAGGTGGTATGCGCTCCCGATAAATGGTGGACATCACTGTCGCACTGTCACACATAGACATCTCGCATGCGATGTTCGCCGATCCTGCGTTCCAGAAATTGCTTGGCGCAAACTGGAAGCAATTTGATATTCCCATTCCCACATCGCCGCCAAATCACCGCATCACACGCCACCACCGCATCAGCGATGTGGGCGTAGATTGTGAGCGCTGCGAGGAGACAGGCGTGCCAGAGTGTTGTACACCACGCCCCTACCACTCCGATTGGCCAACACAACTGCTTTGCCATTGGTCAGCCTTGTCAGGAAGTCTGCCCACTACATGATACATGTGTCCTTTCTACTATATCGCGATTCAAATATGGCGCCTTAGCCATGGCCAGCCATTGGGAATGCAGGAGCGACCACCAATTGCGGCAGATGGGGCGGGCCAAACAGAACGCTCAGGCACGCCTCTGGAATTGCTTCCAGATGGTCTGAGCTTGCTTTCTACATCGCTATCGCCCAGTTACACGCCATGATGCGCTGAAATCGCCTGGTGGAGATCACCTGATTTCTCAGCAGAGCAGGGCGATCAGGCGACGCACCACCGGTGATTTCTCGCAGTAAAATCGCCCTGTCTCACGCCACTGCGCACAGGCAATGTGATTTCCACATCGCCGAAATACACAAATTTATGGCGATATGGAAGGTATATTGCCGCGTGTGACGGTACCTTTAGAGAACAGTCATTCCCTTTGTCTATTAATTTGGAAAGCTTTTTAAAATTTTTTAAAAAAGGTGTACGTTATATAATGAATAATAGCCCTCTTAGGCTAGGACCATACTAGCGTTGTGGCCTCTGTCCTGGGGAGTCCGCCAAAAAGCAGAATTCTGGCAGCATTAACGCAGTGTTACCATAGTGTAACGCTGCCAATAGAGTCCTATGGATGACAGACTCTATAGCGCATGCAAACGCCGGCATGTAAGTGCCAGAGTTTGAAATCTCGCTCTATTTTGTAGCGTACAGGAATACGCGACAAGGAGCCATGAAATAGTGCGAGATTTCAAACTCTGGCATTTACATGCCGGTGTTTGCATGCCACTATAGAGTCCGTCATCCATAGGACTCTATTGGCAGCGTACGGTAACGCTGAGTTAATGCTGTCAGAATCCTGTTTTTGGCAGACTCCCCAGTACGGAGGCCACAATGCTAGTGTGGCCCTAGCCTTAGAAAGGCAACAGTAGAACCACTAAGATTTCTGGTTTGAGAGACAGCGGCACCACCAAAGAGACACATAGATGGTGAAAAGACATGACCTAGGGCCAACGAGGCATTCAAAGTGATGGTTGAAGAGGCACCAAATGATTGCTGATCTACAAGTAAGATGATCATAAGTCATTTAATGGCCAGTGTAGATGTTCCGACCTTGATTGTAAACACACAGAACAATTGTTACTACAATCGTCCTGTGGCCACAGAATATCATTTTAGTGGAAGACCATCCCCTGTGTTTACAGGATGATGTGCTGCTGATAACAATGATTGTTAACCCTGCTTAAAAATCATTCACTTGATGAACAAACATTTTTCTTGTTTGTCAAGGCCACTTCACACACACAGATATCTGAGTCCAATATCTGAACAGATCTCTGGTTGCAGTGAAATCATGGATACATTGCTCTATGTTGTACACAGCCACAAAATGGAACAATGTATCCATGATTTCACTGCAACCAGAGATCTGTTCAGATATTGGACTCAGATATCTGTGTGTGTGAAGTGGCCTTCAGATGGATCTTTTGTCAGAAAAAAAAACAAAGTTTGTTCCCTGATCATTGGCCCATCTAAATTAACAGTGAAAAATATTTCCAAGATAGTCATCATGGTATTACCTGTGATCCGCTTGACTGAAGTTTGCCCCATGGTAGAATATTACTAATCTTGCCATCAGTGATGATGATATCAGCAGCAGATATTTCGTTGCCAATTATCACTCTTTTACTCCTTATTATGTTCAGCTTTGACCCTAATTTCGGATCCATATTTCCTATGACGAAGCAAATACAGGTTGGTCAATACCATATGTAATGTATCCTGCTTACCTACAGTATGGCACTTAAAGGGTATGTCTGACATACCGAGATCGCTAACGAGATCGTTACTTTTGTGACGCAATAGCGATCTCAGCAACGACATCGCTACGTGCGACAGGGTGTAACGATCTGGTCCCCTGCTGCGAGATCGGCAATCGTTACACAGCCTCCTGGTTCATTTTTTGGTCGTTGCGCTCCCCTGGGAACGCTGTATCGCTGTGTTTGACACCTTACCGACGATATCGTTGGCAACACATAATGAGTCCTGTGGAGGTAAATCGTCATGTGAGAAGGAAATACAACGACTGAACAATATCGTTGAAGAAATCGCTAGGGTGGACATATCGTTGTATAGATCGGCGTGTTTGAATACCAAGTAGCGATACCGATAATGACTCATCAGCGATCCCGGGAGCCATGTCGTTATCGGGATCGCTACTGCGGTCGTTACGTCTGACCGGACCTTAACCCTCTAATGTAATTGTAGCGCTAATAGGGCCAGCACATAACCCAACTAATGACTCTAGTCTTTACAGCCTTATAGGTATAGAAGAGCTAAAAAGATGTAATCGCCGGATCACTCTAATGAAGAGTGTCAACAGCACTCCATGGATCCAATTGGCTATAATGGGGACCATTGGGTTTCTGTCATGGTATCCATGCTTTCAACTGGAAAAATAGTATAAAATCTCATGTAACACAACCTAAACTCTTAGGCTGTGCAACAAGATGAATATTTTCAATACATTCATGTTGTTGTTGTTAATATATTTTATTAGAATATATCTATATATATATAGATACATATATATGTATGTAATAGAAGGGGACACCCCTTTGGCAGCGAGTTTGAGGCACACAGACAAGGTTTCTATTTAGACAAGTCCATTCCAGTTTCTTAGCATACACATTTTTAATGTAAACCAAACATATGCCGTCCCCGGGCTTTACAGAAGCAGTCAAGATGCACATAATGCACAGCCCTTTATTCATCGGTATGCCTGCACAATTCACAGAAACATATGATTTACAGTCTGTTTCAAAGTGGGATCCACCCTCACAGTTTTGGATACCTCCGCTGCTATGGTATCCCAGTGGAGGTATTGCTCTGTCCAGTCACTGGCCTCAATCAGAATAACCCCCTTTCTTTGAGGGGCATATTTGCTGTTTACAGAAGTTCATGGCCTTCAGACGGGGTGGAGCTGAGAGAGTGGGCGTCATTGTTTGTGTACAGTGGGTGGAGAAGCACGAACACAATGGGCGTGACTAAACACCAAAAATTGATGGGCGTGAGCTCACATGTATAGGGCGCAGCTGCTCTGATGACGTGGGCATGACTGACCAGACTGCCCTGATGTGGTAGGCATGTCCTCGGTTTTCATACAGTACGCAAATAAGCTTTATTTCTTAAATCCACGAGGTCATAGAGATGTTTAGAATAGAAGCATGGGTCTGGGGGTAAGACCCCCAAATGTGGACGTGTAGGGGAAGCTTGGCCCCTTTGCATAATTTAATCTTGTAATGGGCTGCATAATATAATATTTCTATATGATATACTATCCTTCCATATACTGTACAGTTAACTGCCAGGCCACAACCATCAAATACGCTGAAACTATACCATGTTACGCCCCCCCATACCTGGGGGTCTTACCCCAATCCCCTATGACCACATGTATTTAAGAAATAATGCTTATTTTCGTACTTTATGAAAACCGAGAACACGCCCACCACATGGCGAGTACATAAAGCCACTCTCGGCCACTAAGTTTGGCTAGTCATGCACACCATATCAGTGCAGTCTGGTCAGTCATGCCCACGACATCGAGGCAGTCATACTCTCTACATGTGATCTCACACCAATCAATTTTGGGTGGTAAGTCACGCCCATTGTGCCCAAGCAATGACGCCCACTCTCTCAACTGCGCCCCCTGTCACTACCATGAACTTTCGGCTGCTTAAACTGCAAGTATGCCTCCTTGAGGTTACCTTTCCGGATGAAATGGTTGGCTCCATGCACTGTCTCCTCACAGTCTGGACAACTGGAAAAGCTGCCTGTCTGGAACCAGCAACCAGGATCTATTATAGACTTCTCACTGACTCCTGTCTGTTCAGGTTCCCAGCAGTATGGTATCGTCCCAGTCTCGGAGCTCTCACACTCTTCAACCACATGGTTTCCTGTCCATGGGCTTAATTCAGGAAGTCAGTGTCCTTCCAGGACATTCCTAGCATCAGACAGCATGTGGCCAGACAGGAGTCTCATTATACCACACGAGACACACCCATGGGAGGTATTTGGTTAGCCAGACCCACTCAGCACTCTAGCTAACCTGTAAATCTAACCCTTAATACATTAAATATGACTTGTGGAACTACAAGACCCAGCTAAATAATCTAAATTTACATCACAGCAGACCTCGGCCTGTGTGATACATACCGGCCATTTACAATATAACTGGTCGCTACCTCACAATGCATATGCATAATTCACACAATATATTAATGTTATAACAAAGTATAGAACATTGTGCTTTCTCTAATCAATCAGATTGTATGAATCCAACCCTCCCAAACCTGTCCCAAAGGTCCATCTTAGACTAGGTGCACATATGCTATAAATTTACGGCATATATCCTGTGGATATGTCATAAATTTATGAGTTGGGAATACCCCTTTAATAGCTAACAATGTTTTTCAGAACTAAAAAAGGTACATATGAGATGATATATAATTATTGTGTTAAAGATTTATACAATGTATTGTAAAAATATACAAAGAGGAATACATAGAAGAGTGATACATAGGGAAAGTGTACATATAGAAGTGCACAGATTAGTAGCTGCAGCCAATAATGTCATAACGCTGAAACATTCTCTGCTATTACCTGGTTTTATGCTCATAGACATAGTGATTTCACAGCGATGGTCAGTTTCATCCGTGACCCTTGATTTTTATGCTATATTTCAGTGTGTGATAACTTGCTTTTCCGCCGTGAAAGTGTTTTCTCCTTTGATTTCGGACTACCTTGTGACTGTGCCACTGCTGTTCCACTGACTTCCCCAGTAATCTTTGCTCTCTGTGTCAGTGCTTTTAATGTTTTTCTTTCTTCTGTCCTGGTTGCTGACCCTAATAATTGTTGCAATATTCATTCCCTGCAAGTTTGCTTAGTCTTCCTTTGTAATGATTAATAATTGACTTCCTAAGCAAAGGCCACCATGGACATTATTATCCAGAATGTAACATAATATACTGTACTAATCCTATCACTATCAATCTGCAGAGATACCACAATCTATGAAATGTGTTATACTCGGATATCAGATCGATTGCTATTCTGTCACAGTCAAAGACATGGGCGTACCCAGCAAGGGGTGGGGTGGGGGGCAGCTGCCCCCCCAGAAGCAGAAAGAAATAATACCATATATCCTCAAGTATAAGCCGAATTTTTCAGCACACTTTTTGTGCTGAAAAATCCCCCCCGGCTTATACTCGAGTTAGTGTTTAGTGTCAGTGCGGGGGAAGAGCGCGGTGGAGAGGACTGCAGAAGGAGAGGGAGGTCACATGGGTCTGCTTATTAGTGTAATGTAATATGCACTGCATCCCCCTGTCCATCACTGGTGGGGGGAGCAGCACATATTACATTACACTATGTATACTCGCCCCCCATCATCACAGTACATACCCCCATACTGCTGCACACAATAACATAGTAAACAATTGATCTCACTCTCAGTCGCTGTCCTGCAGGCACCGTGGCATCCTCCTCTCTTCCTGCTTGTCCCCGGGTTCTCTTCATGTGACCCGCTCAAAAGTGCCATCATTGCTGCTGTGCCGGTCACATAAAAAGAACCTGGGGATAAGCAGGAGGACGCCACGGTGCAGGACAGCGACGAAGGGTGAGATCAATTGTTTATTATTTTATTGTATGCAGCAGCATGGGGATATATACTGTGATGATGGGGGGGCGAGTATACCAGTGATGGGTGGTCTATATGCCAGTCATGAGAGCTACAAACCAGTGATGGGGGCTTATATACCAGCGAGGGGGAGCTATACCATTGATGGAGGCTATATTACAGGATTACCAGGATCGAGGCTATATACCAGTGATGGGGGGCTATGTACAGTGATGGGGCTATGTACCAGTAATGAGATGGTATACCAATGATGAGGGCTATGTACCAGGATTACCAGTGATGGGGGCTACAAATCAGTGATGGGGCCTTATATACCAGTGATGGGGGCTTATTTACCTGTGATGGGGCGCTGTACAAGTGATGGGGGCTATATAACAGGATTACCAGGATGGGGGGCTATAAATCAGTGATGGGGGGCAATATACCAGTGATGGGGCTATGTACAGTGATGGGGCTATGTACAGTGATGGGGTGCTATATACCAGTGATGGGGCTATATACCAGTGATGGGGGCTATATACCAGGATTACCAGGATGGGGGCTATATACCAGTGATAGGGGCAATGTACCAGTCATGGGGGTTATGTACAGTGATGGTGGCGCTATATACCAGTGATGGTGGCTATTTTACAATCTGAACGACCATGGCTTGCCCCCCATCCCCCTAGTTTTGATCCTGGGTATGCCCATAGGCAAATAATATAATTAAAGAGTAAATGTTTATTTATTTCTTACAGAAATCAATTGTACACATGAAAATAAGAAACTCTATTACGTATCTTATTAGAGTAATTTGATTCTTTCTCCTTCTGCATTGATCTTTTAGTCTCAATTCACTAATAAAGACTGAGAGCAGTGAATACAGAATTTCCCATTGCTCACATAAATGACAGTTGTTTCTTATAAAAATCTGTGGAGAACTTTTAACAGTAGTATCAGAACCTGAAGTAGAATGTCTGTCTCGGCCTCCAGCTCCTCCGCCTCGCTTCACCAACTGTTGGCTCCCATTTCAGCAATAGGAAAATTTGTTTTCACCGAAGACAGACTTTACCCATGAAATGATAGTGAAGGACCAGTCCAGGGGGAGAAACAAGCTAATTTCTATCAGATATACTACAGTCAAGCGGTCTTCTGATTTATATATATATATACACAGTATATATAATATATATATACAGTATATATAATATTTTTTTTATGCAGTTGAAACCAGAAGTTTACATACACTATATAAAAAGACACATATACATGTTTTTCTCACTATCTGACATGAAATTAGAATCGGACTGTGGAAACCATTCCTGTTTAAGCTCATGATTTTCCCGCGGTTTTTATGAGACCGTGGAGGTTCTCAGCAGCTGCTAAAGCGCTCAAACTGGTTGTGAATGTCACAACCTGAAAAGGTGAGTGGATCCCTGTATGATCCACATACAAACAAAAGTGTCCTTTTGATAAGGCACAATCTGCGCCTCTTTTGTCTCCTTTTATCTGTAGTTATGAAATTAGAATAAACCTTTCCCATTTTAGGTCAGCTAGGATTGCCATAATTATTAATATTTGCCAAATGCCAGAATAATTAGAGAAAGAGAAAGTTTTAAGGCATTTTACTTTCTGCAAAGTCACAAGTTTACATACACCAAGATTACTATATCTTTATTAAACAAATTGGGACAGCTCTTATGATAACGTCATATGTTTGGAAGCTTCTGATAGTTATTTGGCAACATCTGAGTTAAATAGAGACACACCTGTGGATGTATTTTAATGCACACGTGAAGCACACTGCTTCTTTTTGTAGCATCATTGGAAAGTCTAAATAAATCAGCCAAGATATTGGGAAGAGCATTGTGGACTTGCACAAGTCTTCTTCATCCTTGGGCGCAATCTGACATTAAATCAGAATAGGAGAGTAGATATAAGAATAGGGATTTGTGGCTGCGCTCCCGCTCAAACAAAATCCGAGAGTCAAGGATAATTTGAATTCATATAGTGGTATTTATTTCTACGCGTTTCGTGGTAAACTCCTTCCTCAGGAATAACACACCAATGGGATGTACCAAATTGTACCCATTGGTGTGGTATTCCCGAGGAAGGGGTTTACCCCGAAACACGTAGAAATAAATACCACCATATGAATTCAAATAATTCTTGACTCTTGGATTTTGTTCGAGCTGGAGCGCAGCCACAAATCCCTATTCTTGTATCTACTTTCCTGGACTACTAATTGAGGGAGGACTGCTGCAAACCGCGAAGAAAGCTTGACATCTTAAGTTATCACAGACGCAAAGGGTGGTTGTGACATCTCATGACCCATGCAGGTGAGCAAATCCACCACTTATTTACAGACTTTTTGCCGACAGATACACACTATTGTGCGCCCATTCTTCTTTTCAGCTGTTTATTCCTGACATTAAATCAGAATAAACATTTCCTATTTTAGGTCAGTTAGGATTACCATAATATTAATATTTGCCAAAAGCCAGAAAATGAGAGAGTGAGAATGTTTTAAGGCATTTTTATTACTTTCTGCAAAGTCACAAGTTTACATACATATCATTAGTATTTGGTGCTATTGCCCTTAAACTGTATGACTTAACTTGGGTCAAATGTTTTGGATATTCTTCCACAAGTTTCTTACAATACATTCTCTCGCTCTCTCTAATTATTCTGGCATTTGTCAAATATTAATAATTATGGTAATCTTAATTGACCTAAAACGGGAAAGGCATATTCTGATTTCATGATAGATAGTGAGAAAAACATACATATGTGTCTTCTTATAGAGTACATGTCAATTTCTGGTTTCAACTGTATGTAATGCTCTAATATACTGCGGTAAGTTTAAATGATTACGCCCCAACAGATTTGCCAAAAAACCTTTAGTTTACTTTCATAAATCAGAATTTTCTTTGGATATCATATTACCAAATACCCCCAAAAATGTGGACCATTGATTGTACACAAGAGTTATTATTTCTAACATCCTAAAAAAATAATTTTACTAACAAATTAATTCAAGACCATGTTGCAAAAAATTAATACACCCAATGAAAGTCTTAAGGTACCGTTACACAGCACAATATCTTTAACGACATCGCTTAAAAGTCACGGTTTGAATGAGGTTGAAACGACATTCTAAGAGCGTCGTTGCCTGTAACAGTATGTACTTTGCATCTCTGAATTAAAAACATATATGTTGTCACACTGTAGGTACCAATGTGGTGGACATACATGACCAATGACATTCTGAAGGTTGCCAGATGTCTACATTTATTTATATATGGTGCACATGTTGGCTCATAACTTTAAAACACAAAAAAACTATTTAACATAAAGACATTTACATATATATTTAGGACTTCACAAATGTATCGTTACAACAAGTATTTATTTGCGTCCACACGTGGGAACGCCTATACAACACAATGGCGACTTCAATGAGTCTCCTTGTTTAAATGTGTTTACTGAAAGGTTAATGAAGAAACAAGTAAATGAGTCTACTGATCAAAGCACGGATCTTCATAGATGTCGCCTTTTCCATAACCAACGCCAATCAATCGGAACTCAGCAGTGACAACCAATCGGCGCATATAGGGCGCGGAAACAGCAACCCCAATGCACATCTACGGGATTGTTTGCACGATTACAGAAATCATTGACGACATTGTTATCGCGGTGTCACACACAACGATATAGCAGATTGAAAGTTTGAGGATCGTTTGGTTTGAGAACATGTTGATAAACCTATGAACTTCGATCCATCGATTTATCGTTGTCGTATTGTGCTGTTACACGCAACAACGCACTTACGATGTTGTTTCAACGTCGTTCAAACCGTGACTTTTAAGTAATGTCATTAAAGATGTCGTGCCGTGTAACGGTACCTTTAGAGACAGGGAAAAACTTACCTTTTTCTCCTTGTCAGATAAGCTGTGGAGCGTTCACCTCAGTCATCAGTGTAATGTCCACGCGAAATGAGGAATTCACAAGCGTAAACTCTCACTGTATTTTATTCTTTTCTTTCTTCTTTCTCCAACATATAGCATAAAAGTCTTCATCAGCATGCTCTAAATCGAAACTACTGTAAAAACTAAACTCTCACCTTCTTCCTCCCTCTACCCATAATACACCAGACCTAGACTTCTTAAAGAGACAGATCTAATTATTGTACATTACATCATCCCCTTTTTTTTTTTTTTACAACCTAGAAGTATACTGACAATGCAACAAATGTGAAAAGCGTCCAAGAAACAACATATATCGGTTTTGTCCTATTTGATTGATTCAAATCAGAAAGGAAAAACCCGAAAAAAACCCACAATGTACTGTATATACAATATTTTTTTTTTTACATTCTTCAATAAACCGCGATGGAGCCCTCCTTTCTCGTGTTGGATACGTCTGGGCTCAGTGAGTGCGTCCATTATTAATGAATTATTCACTTCCAGGTGGTCCTCTCCACCATCGAGTATCAAGTCTTCCACCGAAGGTAGGTCATTACCATCATTTTGTGGTATGATTTTAAAAAGTGATGAATTTCGAGTTATGAAGTGTCCATTTCGCTCAACCGTGACCATCTGCCTTTTCAGTAACATTGTATTGTACAGGATTATATGTACCGGAGGTCTTGTTGGTTGGTTTTTGACCACAACAACAACATCCCCTTTTTGATGACATTTGGCTGTGCCCTTCCCTTTGCATAATGTTTCATAGCTTGTTTACTAGAAGAGTCTGCTGATCGCACAGAGGAGTCACTTGGTATGGGATGACTGGTCACATCAGGAATACGTATGCGCAGAGTTCTGCTGAACATTAGATGAGCTGGAGCAGCATTAGCAGTAGAATGTGGTGTATTGCGATAATTGGCATGAATTTGTATAATGACTGTTTCAGTGGGGTGTGCTCCAGACTCACTGCCTTGATACTTTTACCCATGGTGTGCATAAAGCGTTCTACTATACCATTGGCTTGCGGCCAGCAAGGTGTGATTTTCCTGTGACTGAACCCCAAGTATTCAGAAAATTGTGTAAACACATGTCCATTGAACGGAGGTCCATTCTTAATCACTCTTGGAATGCCATATGCTGAGAATATGTCATCCAGTTCTGGTATGACACTAGTAGCAGATGTTGACGATATGAAAGAAATGACAGGGTATCTAGAATATTCATCAATTGTTACTAGAATGTATTGGCCATTGGGCAATGGTCCATATATTGTCGACTGCCACTTCCTCCCAGACAGAAGTGGGTAGCAGAGACATTTGTAATGGTTCTAAGTTCATGATGGACTAAAATTGACAGGTGGAGCAATGTCTAATCTTCTCTTCATAATTGATCATGTTTGGGAACACACTTTTTCTGAGTAATTTTCTCTGTACCAACAATTCCCAGATGACCTTCATGTGCTATATGTATGACTGAGGGTACCATCACACTTGGCGACGCACCAGCGATCCCGACAATGATACAACCTGGTAGGGATCGCTGGTGCGATGTCAAACAGGCAGATCTCACCAGCGACGCAGCAACGATCCAGAATGATACGGAGGTCATTGGGACCCTGTTTTTCAGACCTGTAGTATTGAGGTCATTGGTCATTGTCCCTGTCAAAAACACCGATGCATGCTGCCCAGTGGGACCCCAACGATCAAAAAATGGTCCAGACGACTCTGACACGACCAGGGATCTCACAGCAGGGGCCTGGTCGCTGCTAAGTGTCAATCATATCTGGCGAGGTCGCTGTTGCATCACCAAACTTGTGACTCAGCAGTGATCTCGCTACTGATCTCGCTTAGTGTGAAGGGGGTTTAAGTTGTGCAAAGTTTTAGAAAGTCGAAGAATGAGGTGTTCTTCAGTGACTGATAATTCCTCCTGTACACTTGAGAATAGTTTCAATTCCTTCAGATCAATCTCAGAAGCGGGAAATTTCCCCTTTTGGATTTCATGCCACCTTTGATTTTGTATGATTTCTATTAAAGCACATAGTGTCTTGTCACTCGTTGTTGCATTCACAAACTGATCAATGGAGAGTGCTTTAGGCACTGCATGAGCTGTAATGAAGCTTATGTATTCTTCAATGGAGGATCGCTCAGGTGAGGCATCAGTCATAGGATGTCTTGAAAGATGTCAGCCAGATTGTTGAACTTTCCAGGTTTATGAACAATTTTGTAGTTATAGTCCTGTAGACGTAGACCCCAACGTTCAATGCGTGCAGGCTTTTAGCTCTGGGATTTTCAAAGATTGTAAGGAGTGCTTGATGGTCTGTGACAATAGTGAAAGGAGCTCCATAGAAATAAGTGAAAATGTTCACATCCCCAGACAACTGCCAAGCTTTCTTTTTCAGGTTGTGAATATTTATTTTCAGTGTTTGTTAAGCTTTTACTTGTAAAGTAAAATGATGTGAAGATCTTGATTGTTATCCTTATATTGTGCTAAGATAGCACCAAGCCCATGGGACTGACGTCCACAATTAGTTTGGTTTGAAGTGCGGATCAAAATAAGCCATGGTAGTTGTTGAGCAAAGTTCATTTTTAATTGTTTCAAATGAGGTCTGACAGTCTTGGGACCATTGAAAAACACAATTTTGCTTTGTAAATTCCCTTAATGGACTGCTGATAGTTGAAAAATTTGGAATATATCTAGCACAGTAGCTTGCCATTCCAAGAAAAGAGCGTACTTCACTGGCATTTTGTGGAATTGAGGCTGTTTTGATGGATTCTACTTTCTTAGGGTCAGGTTGTACTCCTTTTGCTGAGAAGATGTGACCATAGAACTCTAATGAATTCTTATCGAATTTGCATTTTTCTTTGTTTAAAGTGAGTCCAGCAGAGAGCAGGCATTTGAAGATATTATACAGAGCACGATTATGTTCAGCTTGAGTTTTACCAAACACCAGTATGTCATCACTGTAATTAAAGGCATTTGGAACGTGTTCAATGACGCTCCTTATCGCATCCTGAAAGATTTCTGCTGAGCAGACTCCAAAAGTCAATCTTTTATATCTTCTGAGGCCCACATGGTGGAAAATGTTGTTAGGTATCTGGATTCCGGACTCAGTTCTAATTGGTGATAGCCTTTATTGAGGTCGAGCTTTGAAAAGACGGTCGCTCCATTTAATAAATGAATGATGTCATCAATCGTGGGTGAGATATGTCTTTCTCTCTGGATAGCGGTGTTGGGTAGGCGCAGTCAACACATAGTCTCACCTGCTCAGGAGTCTTTGATTTTGGAACCACCACCAGTAGGAGAAACCCACGAAGTGGGACCAGTAACAGTTTCAATGACGTCCTCATCCATGAGGAATTGAAGTTCTTTTTCTTCCTTCTTTCTCAGGTGAAAAGGAATACGCCTATGTGGTTGGGCTACTGGACAAACACTGTCGTCCACATGAAGATGTACTTGAGAGTCCTTTAGTTTCCCCAAACCACTAAATAAGGAGGGAAAACTGTTTACCATAGCCTGTAATCCATATCTGCCGGGTCAGTTATGGTATGAATAATCTGGATGAGACCTAGCTTAAATGCAGTGTGATAGCTGAGAAGACAGCCTCCCAATCCTTGTAATGTGTCAAAAGTGGTTTTCTTCCTGTTTTCTTTATATCTAATTTCCGTGTCAAATTGTCCTCTTGTAGCTAGAGGTGTTGTAGATCCATATGTAAAGATTTGGTATTCACTTGCTGTAGAACAGGCTTATTTTTCAATTGTTCATATGAGTGCTGTCCTATAATATCCACTGAAGCACCCGTATCTATTGTAAATATGGCAAATGGAGAAGGAACCGGGCACTGACCTGCTTAGAGTCTCTCGTGTCGTACAGCGGCGTTAGTGAAATCCTGTTGCTCAGCTGAAGGGTTAATCTTGCAAACAAAAAGTGAGAGAGCAGCGGCACTCAGGAGATCTTTTTTACATACCGGCTTTATTGTGCTTTTTCAAGTTACATCTTAGGTGCAGGGCGAGGGCAAGCAGCGTACCGCTTAAGTTTGAAGCGGAAGTCCGCAAAACGGACCGTTGCTCCCCCTGCACCTCCCTGCCCTGCACCTAAGATGTAACTTGAAAAAGCACAATAAAGCCGGTATGTAAAAAAGATCTCCTGAGTGCCGCTGCTCTCCTCACTTTTCGTATCTATTGTAAAGGTGATATTGGTGTTGCAGATTGGGAGTGTGATGCAGGGAGACTGTACTGAGCCAGTGGCAGAGGTGGTGAACACATAGTTTTCCACCCCAGACATTTCTTCTGAGTCCTAATTTACCATTTTTATACTTGCGGGCTTTGTTAGAGGCAGAGAAGACTTGTAGTGTGCTGACCTGCAGACAGCTGCAAAATGATTCTCTTTTCCGCATTTACTGCATGTCTGTCTTATAGCTGGACATTTTTTCAGGTGGTGAGGGAAATTCTGTCCACATCTATAGCATTTTTTCTGTTTCGGCGCTTCTTGTCTCGTGTACTTTTATGCTTGCGATTATGCACATGTAAATTATCCCCACTCTCCATTGCAGTAGCCTGATGATCTGCTGTTTCTATGGCACAGGCCATTTTGAGTAAATCATGTAGAGAGAGATCCTGCTGCAGAGCTTTGCCCTTATGTTATTGGATGAGCAGGTGACAATTACTTGAGTTAGAATTTCATCGTCTACATCTGTGAATGCACATCTATGTGCTAGCCCTTTCACCCGGGTGACATAGGTGTCTATGGATTCTTCCGGAAGCTGATTAGCAATTCTGAACTTGTATCTTTCATATCTAATATTTTGTTTGGGGTTGAATTAGTCCTAGAGAGTGACGCGCCCCAGGGCTCGGGTACTCGGCTCTCGGGCTCTCTCAGTCAGGGAAGTCACTCCCTGGTCACTCCCTGGAAGGGTGGCTATCCCGAAGCCGTGGCCCTGCGGGTCAACTGAAAAGGGTTTGGGAATTATATTTACAGGGGATTATTTACAAGATTGTTGTCTTCATGACACCACCTGCTGAGTCTGGTGATGCTCACCAGCGCCCCACAGTCCTCCGGTGGTCGATGGTATTGCGGCTTGGATGGAATAGTCCCCGCAGGCGGGATTGGACCACCAGGGCAGTGATGCTGTAAAGCAAACAGTTTGTAATGGAAAGGATGCGGCAGAGTCAAAGCTTCACTTCACCGGGTAACTTTACTTGAACACTCTCGGTCAACTTTACAGTTCAGCAGTTTGTTAGATGGTATACTGGCGAATGCTCCAGGCTGCAATTGGAATGTGTGGCTTAAGATGGAACCCTCCTTTATGTTCCTTTCCTTCTTTCCTGTTCCCAGTGTTATGAAGCCTGATCTTCAGATGATCTGGCCTCCTGCTGCTTCTTATTCTGTCTCCTCTCCCTTTTGTACCCATCGGGTAAACCTTTTGTTGAATGCCGCAGCCGCCTACTGCGCTTCTGGCTTCCCTCTTGTGGGATCTCTGGGAGTCAGGGCTGTATTTGCAATATACCTGTTGTACGGATTTTCTGTGAGACTTAGACAATTCACAGGTGCGGGCTCCGGTACCCGGGTTTCTTCCTATGGGGCAAATTCTATCCGTTACTCGCTCCCCACTCAAGTTAACTCTGCATCTATGAGTTTCCTTGCTTTCGCTCTCTTTTGGGATCTTTTCCTTCTCAGGGCCCCTCAGCCGAGATGGCCCTCTTTGTCCTTTCAGGCAGGCTGCCTGCTTCCACTTTTCACCTCTTCTCTCACTGCTCTGCACTCCAACTAACCTAACTAGTTCCCCCTAGAGGCCACTATATATCCTCCCAGGGTTCCCTCTCACCTATTGTTCTAGTGTGTGGGTGTCATCTCTAGGGCTCCATCTTGTGACCATTGTCCCAATTGCAGTGGAGTACTACACCGCTTTTCTGGGTGCAGTACCCCTATTGTGGCACCTACGTAGTGGGGCGCCACAAGAGCTTTGGTGCAATTGCTGTATGTGTCTGTCTCAGCCTCATGTAATGTGCTGTATACATCATAGACTCCTATGCCCGTTCAATGCAGGAGCACGGCTTTCTTTCTTTTCTCCTCTTTTATGTTCATGGCTTCTAGAAAATTCTCAAACCTGTTTAACCATTTTCTCCAGTTATGGGAGAGATTAATGGCATCAGTCATATCAAACCGTGGGAAGGTGTGTAAGTATTCAGCCTTGATGGCGTGTCCAAGAATTCAGCCATGATGAAGTCTCTCAGTGGTGCAGGCGTGTGCATGGTGAAACAGGAATTAGTATTCACAGCAGCCAGTAATTACATCCCATCCTCATCGCCAGTTATAATGTCCACGCAAAATGAGGAATTCACAAGAGTAAAAACTAACTGTATTTTATTCTTTTCTTTCTTCTTTCCCCAGCATATACAGTCTTAGGGTGCTTTCACATCAGCGTTTTTCGTAATTCGCGGCAGATGCGGTGAAAAAACCGCATCTGCCGCGTTTGCCGCATAAACCGTTCCACTTGCGGCGCGGTTGCGGTTTTTTCTATGCAAAGTATAGGCGTACTTGCGGCAGGTGCGGCAGGTGCGGTTTTGCACTTGCGGCAGGTGCGGCCGCGAAAAAAAACGCGGCTTACTGCGGTTTTTTTCGCGGCCGCACCTGCCGCAAGTGCAAAACCGCACTTGCCGCACCTGCCGCAAGTATGCCTATACTTTGCATAGAAAAAACCGCAACCGCGCCGCAAGTGGAACGGTTATGCGGCAAACGTGGCAGATGCAGTTTTTTCACCGCATCTGCCGCGAATTATGAAAAACGCTGATGTGAAAGGGCCCTAAATCAGCATGCTCTAAATCGAAACTAAAAACTTAAACTCCCACCTCCTTCCTCTTTCTACCCATAATACACCAGACCTAATCTTCTTAAAGAGACAGATCTAATTATTGTACATTACAATCAGCAGACAAATACAATGTGATGTATCCATGGCTGCTCCAAGTATGTCCTGGCCAGTGGCAAGCGGACCATGCTGAAATCAAAGTGTCAGACGTCAGAGCAAAAAAGATTTTTTTTTAATAAATAAAAGTAAATGAACATCTGTCTTTAAGCTGGCCAATATTCCAGCATGCTTCAAACGTGAACACACTTTCTTCACCAGAGAAAATAGACCATCACACAGCCCCAGATCCCAAAAAATGAGAACACTACGAGTTGCAGAAAATGGCACCAAAGGCGCAATTACTCTTTCTTTAAAAAATTCTGAATTTTCACCACTTAGAAAACAGTAAAAGTATTAGTAGCTACAAACTTGTACCGACCCGAGGCATCATAACAACATGTCAGTTTTACCATATAGTTAACATAGCATAAAACCCCCAAAACAAACATGTAATTGCATTGTTTTTTCAATTTCACGACACTTGGAATTTTTCCCATTTTCCTGTACACTGTATGGTAAAATGAATGATGTCATTTAAAAGTGCAACTCGTCCCGCAAAAAACAATACCTCATATGGCTATATTGACGAAAAAGTAATAAAGTTATGGCTCTTTTAAGAAGGGGAGGGAAAAACGAAAAACGGACACTTGCCTGGAGTGAAGGGGTTAATATTTTGCAAAACATTAATACATGCAAACACATAAAATTTACTTTAGAAAAGTATGAATTAATTGAAGATTTCTAAAGAAGTCAAAAACAGGCAAAAATAAAAAATAAAACAGACAAAACAGGCGCATATACAATAGATTCAGGCTCTATTTTACATACAGTACTGTGCACACAACTTATATTGGATCTGAGTACCTATGCTTGCAAGACTGAGCATTTCCGCTCAGTCTTTTAAAGGAAAGCTGTCAGCAGGTTTTTGCTATCTAATCTGAGGATAGAATGATGTAAGGGGTAAAAATTTGACTTCAGGGATGTTGCACTTGGCTGTGTGCTGTCATTTCCACACAATGACAATTTTATCACCAGGAGATAATCACTGTTTGGACTACAATGTTGTGGGCAGTTGTCTGACCATGCCCCCTCTTCTTATTAGCAACTCATTGTCAATAGACAATGTACATAGCAGGGGTGTACATAAAAATCATGAGGCCCCATAGTAGAATTTTTAAAAGTGCCCTACAAACGCTGTATAATGCCCCCACAATTAATTCCTCCACAGTATCCTCCACACACAGTATAAAACCCTACTGTACTTCCCCTAAACTACCCTGGCAAAGTATGGGGATCCCAGCACAGTATAATCCCCAACTATGATCCCCACACAGCCCTACATGCAGTACAATGAACCTACGTACAGTATAATGGACCCTACTATCCCTCCAAATAGAATAATGGCCCCATACAGTCCTCTGCACAGTATAATGACCCCTACTATCCACATAGTATAATGACCCCACACAGTCCTCTGCACAGTATAATGGCCCTACTATCTCTCCACATAGTAAAATGGCCCCACACAGCCATATGCAAAGTATAATGGCCTCTACTATCTCTCCACATAGTATAATGACCCCCACACAACCCTCTGCACAGTATGATGTACCCCACACAAACCTTCACACTGTATAATTCCTTGCATATAATAACATCATGGCCCTTAAATAGGCTTCCATAAATGATAAAGGCTCCCTTACAGCCTTTCAAATATTATAATAGCCTTCCGTAAGTTAATGGACCCCACATAGTCCTCCATATAGAATCATGCACCCCCATAGTCCTCCATATAATATAATGCAGCCTCTATATAATATTATGCAGCCTCCATAGTCCTTCATACAGTATTATGCAGCCTATATAGTCCTCCATATAGTACAAAGCAGCCTTCATATTCCTCCATATGGTATAATGCAGCCTGTATAGGTCCTTATATAGTACAATGTAGCCTCTACAATCCTCCATATAGCATAATGTAGCCTCTGTATCATCCATATAGTATAATGCAGCCTCTATAATCCTCTATATAGCATACAGTAGCCTCCATAATCCTCAATATAGTATAATGCAGCTTCTATAATCTTCCATATAGCATAATGTAGTCACTATAATCCTACACATACAATCCCTGGCAAAAATTATGGAATCACTGGGCTTGGAGGATGTTCATTCAGTTGTTTAATGCTGTAGAAAAAAAGCAGATCACAGACATGGCACAAAACTAAAGTCATTTTTTTTTTATCCAATACATTTTTATTGAAAAATTTAAGCATACAAACCAAGTGCCGGACACCACAAAATTCACACGTAAAATAAGACAAATATAAAAAGGGGGGAAGGAGGGAAAAAGGGCCATCCATGAGGGAGGAGGGTGTGGGGGGGAGGGCGTAGGGAACAAAGTACATCTCTTGTTTGACTCAGAGTCAAGGTAAAAATCCAAATTTAACTATGAACAAACTCTTCCAACTGTGGGGGGGGGGAGGGGGGAGAGGAGGGACTCTCAATACTGAGGAATAGGGGCTGCGAGAGGGTGAGCTGCCCAGATTTTCCAGCTCTCAAGTGAAGCCTGTCTGTTTTTTTAGATCCAGAGCCAAGTGATATTCGTGCTGAAAAATAGAGTTGATCCTCTCCGCCAGGTCGTGCAAGGAAGGGGCAAGATGGGACCTCCACCCAGCCGCCACACACGTTCTGAAGGCTATATGTATATATGAAACTACTCCTCTCAATTCCCAGGGCACCAGATCTATACCGATGTTTAGGATAGCTAAAGCAGGACTAAGACTCTCCCGGATGCCTGTCACTGAGGTCAAAAGGGTCTCAACCAAGAACCAGAATGGAGCAATGTGGGGGCAAAGCCACCACATGTGAGCCAGGGTTCCCGTGCATCCACACTGTCTCCAACACAGCGGGGACCCCCCGAATTGAAGGAGGCCAACCATGCCAGAGACAGGTACCAACGGAGGTGTATCTTCTTCAAATTTTCGAGATGATTAATGCACCTAGTCGCTCTCTGAACCCTAGTCAGCGCCTGTCTCCAGGGTTCCCACTTTGTGGTGAAGCCCAAGTCCTCCTCCCACCTGATCATATAGTTAAGTTTCTGGGATGTGGGGCGAGATATTAGATCTCTATAAAACACGGACAGTGCCTTCCTCCAGTTAGGGTCAGAAAATAAGAAGGATTGAAATTGCGATGGGGGAGAACGGCGGATCGGCCCCGATCTCAAGTAGGGGAGAGTCGATAGGCAGTGCCTCAACTGGAGGTATTGGTAAAATACCGTGCTCGGGAGACAGAATTGGATCCACAGGGCCTCAAAGGTCCGCAACTCACCATCACCGACAATGTCCCCCAGAGTGGCCACTCCCGCCTTCACCCAGACTGAAAGATTCAGGTCGGGAATAAGAGCACCAAGTGCCGGAAGTTGGATATCCTCCAAGGGGATCGAGATCCACTGGGGGACAACGTCTCTCCAAAAGGAGGGCAACTTTGCATAGTGTCTAACGTGAGCTGGACCTCTGAGGGACGTAGCAGCTCAGAGATTAGGAGCAGCCTCAGAGAGCCCTGAGGGGCCAAATGCACCTCCAGTTGGCCCCAACCCTTTGAGGGGGCACCACTCCACCAGATCTTAGCATCTTCTAGCACTATGGCACTATGATAAGCGGACACGTCCGGAACTCCCATACCTCCATCGCAATAGGAGAGATACATGATCTTTCTAGCTACCCGGGGATGTTTGCTTGCCCAAAAGTACTCAAAAACTATTCTTTGTAGTTTCTTCAGCAAGTGTTTGGGAATGGATATTGGAAGGCACCTAAAATAGTAAATAATTATAGGCAAAAAAATAATCTTGAAGGCATGAACTCTTGCAATCCAAGATAAACTTTGTAGCGGGTGAGCGTCCATGTCTTTCAAAATAGCTCTCAAAAGCCCATCCATGTTACTCAAGACTGCTTTACGGGAAGGGGTCAGTAGGATACCCAGATATGGTATGCCGTCAGGGGACTAGGAGAAGGGGTAATCAGTTTTCAGTTGGGCTATCAAATGGTCAGGGACTGAGACCGGAAAAATCACCGACTTGGACACATTTAACTTTTAGTACGAGACACAGGAATATCGGGATAGAATGGACATTATATTATGGATGGAAGATTTAATGTTAGTGCATGCGATGATAATGTCATCCACGTATAGGCCTATCACATGACTTGACGGCCCCACATGGATGCCTGCAATAACAGGGTTAGATCCGATCACCTCCGCAAAGGGGTTCAACCACCAGGAAAAAGATGGCATTCAAGAGCAGGCACCCTTGGCGAGTGCCATTAGAGATGGGAAAACAAGGAGAGAGGAACCCCGAACAGAGGACTCTAGCATTCGGGTTGGAGTATTAGGACAGAACTGCCAATAAAGAAGGGCCACAGAACCCAAATTTAGCAAAAACCCGATGCAGATATCCCCAATGCACCCTGTCAAAGGCTTTTTCAGCGTCAGGTGACAGGAATGCACTGGGGAGTCCCTTGCATTCGGCAACTCTAATCAGGTCCAGAACCCTCCTAGTCCCATCTCTCGTTTGTCGGCCCACCACAAAACCTACCTGGTCAAGGGCAATCAGAGAGGGAAAGACTTAGCTGGAGTATTAAGGCCAGCAGTTTAGCAAAAATTTTAATGTCGCAGTTGAGCAACGATATAGGGCGGTAGTTGCCCGGCAAGTCAGCCGGTTTTCCCGGCTTAGGGATAGTCACAATCGTAGCCTGGAGCTCCAAAGGGGAAATGGATTGTGTTGATTGCCAGTGTTGAAAAACACTAAGAAGATACGGGGAGAGAACATGGATGAACGACCTGTAGTAAGTTAGGGAGACCGTCGGGCCCTGGCGACGAATGTAGTTTAGTAGATTTAGTGACTTTAAGTACCTCAACTAAGGGGGCATTAACTAAGTTCCATCCATCAAAAAATGAGAGATTAACACTAGAAAGAAATTTATCAATCTCCTCCCCTAATGGCTGGTGGGTCTCCGGGTCATCACAGAGGATATAAAGGGCAGAGTAGTAACGCGCAAACTCCTTTGTGATGTCCCGGAGATCTCTCACCGTCCCTCCATTCGGAATCCGCAGCATTTCTATGACCCGCTTACCTTTCTTTTTTTTTATACGTTTTGCAAGCAGCGCTCCTGCCCTGTCTCCTGCTGAATAAAAGGAAGTTTTAAGTCGTCTAAGGGATCTTTCATGTAAAACGAGAAGGTGCTTCTGCAACTGAAGACGGACCTGCATAAGTTGCCTTTAGCCCTGAGGAGTTGGAGTCAGTTTATTGGTATTCTCAAGCTTACGAAGCCGGGAGAGGAGGGAGAGCCGCAATGCATTCCTAGTCCTTTTGAGTTGGGCGGATTTTTGAAGAAAAATCTCTCTAATATAGGCCTTATGGGAGGCCCATAGGGTCTCATCTGATACCTCCCCATTGGCATTATGAGCAAAAAATTTACCTAAGTTCTTTTCCAGCTCCTCAACCAACCCACCAGCCGAGAGAAGGCTCATATTTAATTTCCAGCTTTGCGGAGGCACGGAGAGCTCCGAAGGTTTTAGCTCCAAGTCGATCGGGGCATGGTCTGACTAGGTGGTTAGTCCCACCTCCGCAGTGACACAGGCCAGAAATGCTAGGTCATTCATTAGTAAATAATCAATCCTGGAGTATGACCTGTGTCTATGCGAAAAGAAGGAAAAATCTTTCTCTTGCGCATGGAGGTAGCGCCACACATCATGTAAACGCATTAACTGGCAGACCAAGCACCCTTCTATTCCAAGACATATGAGAAGAATAATCCAACTCACGTGACATAATAGATTTGAGGTCTCCACAGATCACTTTCATCCCCCGAGTCACCTCAGCCACTTTGTTGAGGAAGGTTTTTAGGTACTTCACTTGAGAACTGTTAGGGGCGTAAACTGTCGCTAAGGTTAGTTCTATCCCGAAGATAGAACCTATCAAAATCACAAATCTACCTGCTGGGTCAATGATAGACGACGACAGGTTAAAGGCAAGAGAGTTCCGAATCAGTATACAAACTCCCGCCTTCTTGGAGGAAGAGCTCAAGATGTAGGAAGAGGTAAATTGAGGGTGATGCAATCTATGGGTATCTTCTGGCAATAGATGTGTCTCTTGAACGCAGATTATGTCCGCCTTAGTTCTACGGATCTCCCTCCACAAGAAGAACCGTTTTGCTGGGGAATTCAGTCCCCTAGCATTAAAGGACATAAGCTTTACAGCCATAAAGAAGGAACAGTTTAGAATGTAATGAGACAGGCATGATGTGTGCAGATAACGATAGGAGAGGGGTAAGGGAGGGAAGATATGAGGGAAAAGGGGTAAGACACGGGAACAGACCAAAGAAACAAATAAACATCACAGTAAACAAACACATAAGCAAACATATATAAAATGGATACGACTGGTGAGAACCCGCCGGATGGGCATCCCACCAGGCACAATCGTGCACGGTGGGGTCGAAAGGTGTTAGGGTCAGGATGGTAAACGGAAAACAGAGCAATGACCCATGGGCATTGTCCCAAGTGCCACCTTGTTCCTGTCATGTTGGTATAGAACGACCGTCAGGAAAAAATCAAGATGCCAATAGGACCAGGTGCACCATAACAGGTGAATGTGAATGAAGCCGCCGAAGACCAAAAGAAATGTTCAGCCGACTTTTACCTACTCCCTTGAGATCTTGGAGGGGCATCCACATAAGAAGATGGTAATAAGCTCAATGAACTCAGGGCTTTCCTCAAAAGCTTGGGGGAATGAAAGGCATGGGAAGAGCCTTTATAACGGAATCATACTTTAACCAGAGATCCCCAAGTGCATAGGATTCCAGCATCCCTAAGAGCCCTGCAGTATGGAGCAAACTCTCTGCGTTTAGCTAAAGTCCCTGCTGAGAGATCCGGGTACACTGAGAAAGCAGCAAAGGGCTCTGGGAGGATGGTCTGTTTCCTCATAGCCTGCATGATAGATTCCTTGGACTGGAAGTTGAGGAGTCATACCAACACATCTCTAGGGAGGGACCTGTTAATATGTGCAGGTTTGGGGAGTCTATAGGCACGTTCAATCCCCAGATCAGTCATGGGCATGTCCTGTAAATTTTAATTCCCAAAACTAACACCTGCATCAAGTTGGATCGGCTCGTTAGTCTGCATGTAAAAAGGAGTGATCACACCTTGGAGAGCTGTTGCACCAAGTGGACTGACATGAATCATGGCTCCAACATGAGATGTCAATTGAAACAAAGGAGAGGATTATCAAACTCTTAAAAGAGGATAAATCATCACGCAATGTTGCAAAAAAATGTTGGTTGTTCACATTCAGCTGTGTCTACAATCTGGTCCACATACAAACAACATGGGAAGGTTGTTAAAGGGAAACATACTGGTTGACCAAGGAAGACATCAAAGCATCAAGACCGGAAACTTAAACCAATATGCCTCCAAAACAGGAAATGCACAACAAAACAAATGAGGAACGAATGGGAGGAACCTGGCGTCAATGTCTGTGACCGAACTGTAAGAAACCGCCTAAAGGAAATAGGATTTACATACAGAAAAGCTAAACAAAAGCCATCATTAACACCTAAACAGAAAAAAACAAGGTTACAATGGGCTAAGGAAAAGCAATCATGGACTGTGGATGACTGGATGAAAGTCATATTCAGTGATGAATCGCGAATCTGCGTAGGGCAAGGTGATGATGCTGGAACTTTTGTTTGGTGTCGTTCCAATGCGATTTATAAAGATAACTGCCTGAAGAGAACATGCAAATTTCCACAGTCATTGGTGATTTGGGGCTGCATTTCAGGTAAAGGCACTGGGGAGATGGCTGTCATTACATCTTTAATAAATGCCCAAGTTTAAATTGATATTTTGGACAGTTTTCTTATCCCGTCAATTGAAAGGATGTTTGGGGATGATGAAATCATTTTTCAAGATGATAATGCATCCTGCCGTAGAGCAAAAACTGTGAAAACATTCCTTGAAAGAAGACACATAAGGTCAATGTCATGGCCTGCAAATAGTCCGGATCTCAATCCAATTGAAAATCTTTGGTGGACGTCGAAGAAAATGGTCTATGACAAGACTCCAACCTGCAAAGCTGATCTGGCAACAGCAATCAGAGAAAGTTGGAGCCAGATTGATGATGAGTACTGTTTGTCACTCATTAAGTCCATGCCTCAGAGACTGCAAGCTGTTATTAAAGCCAGAGGTGGTGCAACAAAATACTAGTAATGTATTGGAGTGTTCTTTTGTGAGTTTGTTTGTCATGATTCCATAATTTTTTCCTCAGAATTGAGTGATTCCATAATTTTGCCCCTCTGCTTGGTCTGAAAAAAGGTACCCTTACTGACTACCACATTTTTTATCTTGATTTCTTTTAGTGTTTCTTCAAGGCAGAGAGTTGCCATTTGAAATGACTTTAGTTTTGTGCCATGTCTGTGATCTGCCTTTTTTCTACAAAATTAAACAACTGAATGAACATTCTCTGAGCCGGATAATTCCATAATTTTTGCCAGGGGTTGTAGCATAATGCAGTCTCTATAATCCTACATATAGCATAATGTAAGTAAGAGTTCCATATGATCCGTAAGGAATGGGTGGTGAGATAAAAAATCATCACGAACCCATAAATCACTCAAATCAATAATTTTTCAAAAGAGAAACAAGAGTAAAGTGTGCACAAAAGGTTTATTGGCTCCAAATCAAGCAACAGGCTTGTTGTAGTGAACGAGGGCGGATAAATGGTGTTGGGAAACGTTCACCATAACAGTGGTAAAATTTACATAAGGGTAAATACAGTTAACACTGAGGTAATAGCATCACAGCGGACAAGTTATTACATAACCAAGATACATGGACGCACAGGGGCTAGCTGGTGGACCTTGCCGTAGGTGGCACTCTGAGTCCCCCGGCCCTGGCAGCAATCGAGGAGCGGGGGGGCTGTGGGTGCTATCAGAGCCGGGTGAGGAGCAGGGGAGTGCTATCAGAGCCGGGTGAGGGTGCTGTTGCTCACCACGCCGCCAACCGCGCTCGGCCGTCCCCTTCCCTAGTTCCGCTATCATTGCGGCACCTGCAGCCGCAAATCAAGCCCGAGCAGCCCTTATAATTAAGGGGGCAGCCCTAAATTAGGGCAATACCACCAGCCTGGGGGGCACTTGCCCTCCTGCCACCTGGGCCAGTCCGCCCCTGTGGCTGCAATTCTAATTGCAGAGGATTCATACAAAGCAGTACTATGCTACATAGTAAAGTGCAAGTGCTAAGATAGCCAATTTAAATGCATGCGTCATACAATAGATACATCCACAAACGCAAGGTATATTTCTGGTGCCAAAGGCTATCCCAGGTAAAGCCTTTTAGAATCACCGAATAGGACATAAAATCACAAAAGAACTCACCAAAATATTGCCCGGTAAATATCATTGCACCTAGCAATTTCTCAATCTTGTTTAGCTATTAGAATTGTAAACATTTGGTTTCAACTGCAATCCACAGGTATAAGGTTATAAGAATCCATCTGTGGCTCAATGATTTTTTTTTTCGAAGCTAAAATTTAGTCTCCACTTATTTGTTCTGTTAAATCAAAGACTGAAGGAGGCTGAACACTGCTTCCCATTTTCTATGATCCCACCTTGTTCTACAGTACCTGCAACTACCACTAGGGAGGATATACAGTTTATTTATACAGCCCCATCCTTACAGAAATAGCTCCCCATACAGGTGACTGCATGACCTAGACATTATTCATTCAGTTTGTTCTCCTGCTTATATTGTATGTTATATAAAAATGGAATTGAGAAATGGGATATTTGTAGGAACTTTCAATAACGAGTAAAGTCTATTTTGAAATTGTGCACTGCATTTTACAACTGTCGCTCCTATTGTGTATTCTTCCCTTCCCCACATCCTGTGTACTCATACTCCAGAGAGTTTGATAATTGAATTACTGTGGGTGGACATGTCCTTACTTGGTCATTCTAGTCTTCTGCCTGTAGATGTGTGTATTCACCCCCCATGGAGTGTGTCAACAGACCTGGTTGGGATTATGGAGGTGGTTGGGGGAGGAGAAGCAGCATGATTAAGTCTTTTGTGTGGGATGCTGAAGCCCAGGTGAGCTCTCCAGAGGCATGGGAGAGCCACCTGGATTGCCTGGATATACAGTGTTCTAATGGATTATTTTATGGATTTTTATGTTTTCCAAGCAATAAAGGTTCTTGGGCTGTTCACGCATCTCTCGCTCTGTTGATTATGGAATACCGGAGAATGTCCCCATGACAGGTGAGATTCGGCCGGTTCTCTCAAACCAGTTGTTAAAATCATTTCCATTTTGCAGAATCGGCAAGAAGAACTACCCCAGACCCACTACTGCCTAGCCCCTATCTGGCAAACGTTCTAGGATTATATCTGAAAACATTGGTACAAGCAAGGAAAATTCAGAACTTCTGGCACCTACAATACTTAGTAATAATTATAAAAATGTTTGCTGGAAGAAATTGTTTGTCCAGCTGCTCGTCATGTTCCCTTCACTAAAGTGCAGTCGTAAGAAATAAAGAATATTTATCTAAGCCTAATTTCTCTAGCACTAGGAACAGCCAGTCTTCATACCCCGAGAAATTATTCATGAGACATTAATGTTTCTGCAGTGGAGTTGGATGAATATTAGAACCAAAGCTAGAAATCCCTGCATCACAAATCAAAACCGTAAAAGGACTCTTGTTGGCAGCGGATCATTTAGGATATACTGAAAGCGTGTTGACAACAGAAATTAACTTTAATTAGCAACAAACAGGTACAGATATAAAGTACTTTGGGAAAACAGGAATATACATCTTAAATGTCCCTTTTGCAGCATCAGCAAGCTGCTGTGCTTCTCTTCACATGCAAAGACACAGGAAACTGATTACAGTTACATGGTATTTCATGTGTGTGAGCCTCTGGGAGTGTTCCTCTTTTTTTTTTTAAACTAACTTTACTGACAATGCACAAATCTATTAACAGAACACTTACACATACAGGATTGGAGTTGTTGCACTAAACCATATTCCAACACCCCCACTCAACAACTACTTATCCTGTTAGTCCCATTGCGGTTCTGAAGTCCTCAAACTTGGCTCTTGGCAATGGTTTTGTCATACCATTTGGTAACATTTTGTCAGACTCGCAATAGACAAACTTTAGTACATCACGTTCCACTAAGTCATGTAAGTGGTGATGCTTAATGTTGATGTGCTTAGTCCTTGCACTGATCTTCTCACTGCTGGCAAGTTTAATACATCCTTGGTTGTCCTTATATAAAGAAGTACCCCCACTGCTTCACTGTAACTCTCACTGCTGGAGTTTTGACAAATCTTTGGCTTCTGAGGGCTCTTTTTCCCTGCCATGACGGCTCTGATTCAGGAAGTGTTCTGACCCTATAAGAAAGGAATCTAGCTGAGATACCTTTGTTTGGTCTTTCTAATCTCCTAACTGGAGGTTGACTTTTTTCTTCTGTTTCTTCCTTGCTGGCTTCAGAGCTTATTCAGACTTCACTGTTTTCTTTTTCAGTGTCTGGGTTTGGTAAGTGAGATTCATTTTTTTCTTCTTTTACTTGAATGACTGGTGTAACTTCATGAAATTTGAGCGAAACAGAGTTCTCATCCATCACTACATCTCTGCTGATTGTTACTGTGTTGGTCTCTGGGTGCAGGATTCTGTATCCCTTTTGAGCTGTGCTATAGCCCCCAGGACTCCTTGCTTTGCATGTGATTCCCACTTGGAATGTTTTTCTTTGAGAACATACACAAATGTTTTGCTTCCATATATCCTGAGGTGCTTCAGGTTAGGCTTCTCACAGTTTCATAGCTCATATGGAGTTTTATTTGTGGCTTCACCTGGCAGTCTGTTTTGAAGATAGCAAGCTGTCATGATGGCTTCTCCCCAAAATGTTGGGAGATTCACATCAAACAACATACTTCTTCCACTTTCACAGAGAGTGCGGTTCTTTCTCTCTGCTATGCCATTCTGTTCTGGGTTGTATGGAATGGTACTCTGGAACACGATTCCATTCTTTTTCAAAATGATTTGCACCTTACCACTTGTATATTCAGTCCCATTATCTGCACACAGGGCTTTTTACATTCTTCCAAATTTGTTGAACACTACAGCAATATATTCTTCAAGTTTCTGTGGAACTTCATCGTTACTGTGAAGCAGGTAGGCGACTGTATATCTGGAGTAGTCATCAATAAATGTGAGAAAATATCTCTTCTTGCTTGGAGTTTGAACACTCATTGGACCGCAAACATCTGTGTGTATCAAATCCAGTGGCTGTGCAGATTCGGACCGTTACCCTCGTAGTCTTGGACCGATTATGGGTCTGAGAAGTGAGGTACCATCTTATGGTGCCTACGGCTATCCGGTTTTAGAGGGCCCACAGCTCGTCGGTTGCGGTCAGGGATGAACCACTTACCGCCTCGGCTTCCGGGTTGCCAGTGTTTACCTAGACTAAGCCAGCCGGCTCCAACCGGTGCTGGTTCATCCCCTTCTGTCGCGGGTCACCCTCCTGGAGATGGGTGATCCCTCTGTCACTCAGCTGTCAGGCGCGTCCTAACTGACTGCCTTCCCAGAACTGTCTGACTGAAAATCTCTCTACTTCCTGGTTTTACTACTCTAACCTAGGCTCCACCCCCTGGGACTTACTGTAAATCAGTCCTCTTTATCCTAAGGTGGCCTAGTGTTGGGTGCTAATACAGACTCCATAAGCACAATCCTAAACCCTTAGCTACGGAGGCACTACACCTTCTATTTGGGGTGCAGTACCTCCCTGTGACGCTTAGCCATAAGGGCGCCACATAAACATTTCTGCATGCTCAACCATCTGTCTTACCCCATACTCAGACAGGCGGCTGGAGACTTGGGAGCTGTGAGAAAGCAAGTGCGATTGGGGTAAAACCTCTGAGGACTGGTGTATTTGTGATGTTGAAGTTGAGGTGGAGGAGAGCCTACTTGATGAAGCGCTTGCTATCCATTCAAGCGCCTGCTCTTTTTGTGCCTCATCTACAATTAGTAGCAATCGTCGTGTAACTCGTGTCTGTAAGAAAGGGATCATATCA
Organism: Allobates femoralis; assembly: GCA_033576535.1. Lineage (NCBI taxonomy): Eukaryota > Metazoa > Chordata > Amphibia > Anura > Aromobatidae > Allobates > Allobates femoralis. The sequence goes on from JARQOC010000001.1 coordinate 96,192,872, forward strand.
GATTGTCCACGGAAAGAAGTAGACATCTTACTTTGGCTGGAAGATGGTCTTTCTTCAGCAGATGTTACTGTTGCTTTACCACCTACCCACGGACACAAACTTTTTTTCTCTTTCCACCACGCCTATTCCCTTTCCACCAGCAGCAGGCCTTTTGCCACTCATTTTGTATGTGAACAAATTTGCAACTCTGCAGTTGTTGGCAAAAAAGATTTGGATGGAAATCAAGCAGAGCTGAGTGGCCAAACAGTGCTACTAAGACCAAACTATTACCTGGGTAGATGCAGTTATAAATTAGTATGAAATAGATAGGCGGTGTAGCTTGGTTCACAAGTGGGCTACACCACTGACTAAGAGACACTGCTACTGGGCCCAAACTATTACCTAGGCTAGATGCAGTTAAAAATTAGTATGAAATAGACAGGCGGTGTAGCTTGCTTCACAGCTGGGCTACTCCACTGACTACCAGACACTGCTACTAGTCCAAAAGATTGCCTGGGTTAGATGCAGTTAATAATTGTTTTTAGATGCACAGGCGGTGTAGCTTGCTTCACAGCTGGACTACTCCACTGACTACCAGACACTGCTACTAGTCCAAAAGATTGCCTGGGTTAGATGCAGTAAATAATTGTTTTTAGATGCACAGGCGGTGTAGCTTGCTTCACAGCTGGACTACTCCACTGACTACCAGACACTGCTACTAGCTCAAAAGATTGCCTGGGTTATATGCAGTAAATAATTGTTTTTAGATACACAGGCGGTGTAGCTTGCTTCACAGGTGGGCTACACCGCTGACTACCAGACACTGCTACTAGCCCAAAAGGATTGCCTGGACTAGCTGCAGTAAAACAATGGCTACTGGATAGACAGGCGGTGTAGCTTACTTTACAGCTGGGCTACACCGCTGACTACAGACACTGCTACTAGCCCAAAGGAATTGACTGGGCTAGCTGCCGTAAAAAATTGGCTACTGGATAGACAGGCGGTGTAGCTTACTTTACAGCTGGGCTACACCGCTGACTACCAGACACTGCTACTAGCCCAAAAGGATTGCCTGGACTAGCTGCAGTAAAAAATTGGCTACTGAAGACAGGAGGTGTAGCTTTCTTCACAGCAGTGCTACACTACCTGCCCTAAAGGATTGCCTCAGCTAGATTTGACCAGATGCTGTGAAAAACACTTGCACAGCACTGGCACACACCTGCCTGGCAAAAACTAATAGGAACCGCTGTAACCTAGCCCTCAAAAGGGCTGAAATTACAACTAGTCCCTACTTCTATGAAGTAGCCCTCAAAAGGGCTGATATTCCAAATCCAACTAGTCCCTACTCCCTACTTGTCTGAAGTAGACCTCAAAAGGGCTGAGATTCAAACTAGTCCCTACTCCCTAAACCTATCTGTCTACATAACTTGATATTCGCTCACCATCTGTCTAAGTCACACTTTATAGCGCCCACAGCAGCAGTAGCGGTGCCTGACTGACAGACAACTGCAGCACTGAGGTAATGGCGGTGATGGGGAAAATGGCTGGGTCTTATAGGGCAAGGACATGTGACATACACAGCCAATGACACATGCCCTTGCTTGTGTGCAAAAAATGCACTTTGCTGTGTGTGTGTGATTGGCTGACAGCCTGCACCGCCCCACTGTATATGCAGTTAGGAGAAAAGAAATGAAGATTGGCATTATTTCAGCAGCACTGATCTAAAAAAAAAAAACCCTCGCACACTATACACTGAAACTGGATATTAACATTCAATAACAGTATTACTGTGAAAAACCAGTTACGATTTGGTGAACGAACTGTTATCGAATATAACCTCGAACTGCCGAATTTAAAGGAAATTGTTCGCATTCGTCGAATGACTCGAACACCGCCCAAAACAGCACAAATTTGAAATTGGCGAACATTTCAAATCGAACATCGCTCATCTCTACTTTATGATCCTTCTCTACCCAGTCATGTGGTAATGGATGAGGCACTTGTTCCTGTGTATATATCCACATACCTTCCCTTATGCGTAGCATCTTTACCTTGAATTTCCAGGACTGATAATTCTAATTGGTGAGACTTTGCACTGAGAACTTGCAGTGATTCCTGCTTGTGGACATCTTCTCTGCTGCTCTGCTGCTTTTGCTTCTGTTGCTGTGTTATACTTCTGTGTGACTCTGTGTTCTATGTCACTCCTGGGGTTCTGTGTCACGCTGGAGTTCTGTGTCACGCTGGGCCCATAACCTGTTTGCAGAGGATCATTCAGGATACACTGAAAGCGTGTTGACAACAGAACTTAGCTTTAATTAGCAACAAACAGATACAAATATGAAGGGCTTTGTAGAAACAGGAATATACATCTTAAATGTCCCTTTGCAGCATCAGCAAGCTGCTGAGCTTCTCTTCACATGCACAGACACAGGAAACTGGTTACAGTCACATAGTATTTCCTGTGTGTGAGCCTCTGACAATGCACAAACCTATCATTAGAACACTTAGGGTACCGTTACACATCGCAACATTGCATGCAATTTCACTTGCAATTTGCTGGTTGCAGTTAAATCATGGATACATTGTTCCATTTGTACACGGCAACAAAATAGAACAATGTGTCCATGATTTCACTGCAACCAGCAAATTGCAAGTGAAATTGCATGCAATGTTGCGACGTGTAAAGGTACCCTTGCACATACAAGATTGGAGTTGTTGCACTAAACATATTCCAACAACTCTACACCTACATGTTGCATTTATGGTGGAGTTGCCTCATTTCATGGAAGACGGGCCTTTGGTGTTATTAATTAGTGTTACCTCTGTAGCCCTATTGCTGCACACCTGGTGACTATGCTCGTAGTAGTTATCATTAGAAGAAAAAGAATTGACAGAAAACCTGCACTCCACATCCGAATAATGTAAGATGAAAAAATATATATCTTTATTTGAGGCAAAATGACACACAAATTAAAACCATTTAAAACCAGTAACAAACATTACAAAAAACCACAAAAATAATGGGTATAATACCACATAGGGGAAGGGGGCCCCTTCAAACCCTGTATTCATGCCTGATTCATTAACACCAATGGTACAACAGTAATCATACACTGAAGTCAAACAATGCAAGTCTGCACCAAATAGTTAATCTTATTGCACCTTGCCCCTGGAAACAGTGAGCTATATAAAATGACAAATTGTACAAAGAATAAATGGTGCACAGAAATGATGACAAACAAAACCTAATATTTGGTGAAGCTAAAATGACAATTGACATTCAGCCTTTTGCAGCTCCTATGAGCTGTGTTGCCTGTCAGCAAAGAGTCAAAGCTGGAGATTTCTCCCCTCACCTGTCCATAGACAGCATGGAGCTGCAGCACAGCAAAGGAGATCCCTATATCCCTCAGTGATCCCAGGGAATAGGAATAGGTATTTGCTAGTAAGAAGCACGGTGTGTGCAGGCATGAGCAGTAGGGGCCCCTAGATCCCACGCGTATCGCCACACAGGGCGGCTTCGTCAGGGAGGTGTCACCTGTGGGATCTAGGGGCCCCTACTACTCATGCCTGCACACACCGTGCTTCTTACTAGCAAATACCTATTCCTATTCCTGGGATCACTGAGGGATATAGGGATCTCCTTTGCTGTGCTGCAGCTCCATGCTGTCTATGGACAGGTGAGGGGAGAAATCTCCAGCTTTGACTCTTTGCTGACAGGCAACACAGCTCATAGGAGCTGCAAAAGGCTGAATGTCAATTGTCATTTTAGCTTCACCAAATATTAGGTTTTGTTTGTCATCATTTCTGTGCACCATTTATTCTTTGTACAATTTGTCATTTTATATAGCTCACTGTTTCCAGGGGCAAGGTGCAATAAGATTAACTATTTGGTGCAGACTTGTATTGTTTGACTTCAGTGTATGATTACTGTTGTACCATTGGTGTTAATGAATCAGGAATGAATACAGGGTTTGAAGGGGCCCCCTTCCCCTATGTGGTATTATACCCATTATTTTTGTGGTTTTTTGTAATGTTTGTTACTGGTTTTAAATGGTTTTAATTTGTGTGTCATTTTGCCTCAAATAAAGATATATATTTTTTCATCTTACATTATTCGGATGTGGAGTGCAGGTTTTCTGTCAATTCTTTTTCTTCTAATGATAATTATGTTCTGTTGACAAGCAGCACCCCATCCTTTTATTTATCCTAAATATCGCATAACGGTGGTGCACCCATAAGTAATCATATGCTCGTAGTAGTGGCAGGGGAGAGATGTAATATACCCTATGTATTAATTCCTTTAATAATCAAGAATAAAATACACCACATTCTTTTCTTCCACATCAAAAAACTCCAAACGGAATCAAGGGTATCTTTAAAAATCACAATTTTATTATTAAGCTTAAAACCAAGCTTAATCGCTTTATGAAGTCAAAAAATAACATAATAGAAACAAACAGAAAAATGGTGTGAGTATGGAGAAATTGATTTCAGTTTTTCTCTTTATCAAGAGGACAGTGCCTCACAGCACGCTGAGGGGGCCGGAGAGCACCACTCGAAATTTTACAGTATGTAACACGTTTCACCTATTCAGCTATTATGAGATTCCTCACCATATCATCACACATTAATTGGAATTAAAACATAATCAAAAAAACATAAAAGAGGAAGCGGAGTAAAGATTAAAGTACATTTTGACCGACAGACTGACAGACTGAAAAATTCTGCAGATTTACCCGTTATACCCAATCTGTCGACATTGTAATGTGCACAAATGCGTCATGTCTCACCTGCAGGCCAGACACAATAGTAGACGTGTACTGATTATAGCCTCATTGTGTCTCAATTCAGCATTTCTGTAACTGGAGCTGAATGCTGCAGGATTCTATTTTTCTCCATCTACTCTGCTAGAACTGATGAGAAAAAACAAAGCTCACTGTAAGCAGTTCTCCCCTTTATCATTACTTATATGCTGCTTCTTCATCCTTTTGGTGTTGGGTATCACTCTTCTATCAGACACGGACAACTGCATCTCTAGAAATCACTGGTTTCAGCATTCTGCATTTGGCACTGTATTGTCTGTAAATACCCAATGTTCTGAGTTTATCAGATTTATGGTAAATTTAGCAGTACAGTAACTAAAGCCTTGTACCAAAATAAATGCAAAAGAAAACCTGTGTGTACCCCAAGCCAACCAGATAATAATTAGCCTCTAATAATCAGATTGTTATTTTTCAATATGTTGATTATTATTTTATATACTTTCTGGAGGCAGCACTCAACATTCAGTAACTGCAGAACCTAACCGCTCATTCCAGCAGCAGATTACAGGAAAGTTGTCCCTAGATGACCCTGCCTACTGATTCTGTGAGATCCATTATCGGACCAGTCTACGACGTAGACTGTTTGATTGCTTATTTTCATGAAAAAGAGCAAATAAATGGTTAATTGTCACTCTATATACAGTTGAAACCAGACGTTTACGTACACTATATAAAAAGACACATCTGCATGTTTTTCTCACTAGCTGACATGAAATCAGATTAAACCTTTCCCATTTTAGGTCAATCAGGATTACCATAATTAATTTTTGCCAAATGCCAGAATAATGAGAGAGAGTGCATATTTTAAGGCATTATTACGTTCTGTAATGTCAGAAGTTTACATACATTTCATTAGTATTTGGTACCATTGCCCTTAAACTGTATGACTTGGATCAAATGTTTTGAGTGGCCTTTCCACAAGTTTCTTACAATAGTTAGGTAGGAATTTTGGTCCATTCCTCCTGACAGAACTGGTGTAATGTAGCCATGTTTGTAGTTCGCCTTGCTTGCCTCCTCAGCTTTGCCCAAAGATTTTCAATATGATTTAGCTTCCTGGCTAATGTCTTGAGATGTTGCTCCAGTATTGCCACATAATCTTCTTTCCTCATGATGCCATCTATTTTGTGAAATGCACCAATCCCTCCTGCAGCAAAACAACCCCCCGAATGATACTGACACCCCTGCATTGCACAGTTGGGATTATGTTCTCAGGCTTCCAAGCTTCTCCATTTTCCCTCCAAACATAACGATAGTCATTATGGCCAAACAGTTCAATTTTAGCTTCGTCACACCACAGGACATGTCTCCAAAAATGTAGTCATGTGTGCATTTGGAAAAATTAATCTGTCTTTTTTATGTTTCTTTTGGAGTAATGGCTCCTTCCTGGCAGAGTGGCCTTTCAGCCCGTGTTGATACAGTACTTGTTTCACTGTTCATAATGACATAATCTTACCAGATTCCGCCATCATCTTCACAAGTTCTTCTGCTTTTGTTCTTGGATTGATATGCACATGTCGAACCAAAGCATGTTCATCTCTGTAACACAGAACCCGTCTCCTTCCTGAGCAGCATGATGGCTGGACATTCCCATTTTGTTTGTACTTGCAAATGATTGCTTGTACAGATGAATGAAGCACCTCTAGGGACTGGACGTCTAGCAGTACGGCCCAAAATGTATAACTTAGGCTGCTTTCACACTGCAGTTTTTTCCTGATCAGTGTTCATTAGGTTTTGTGTGCAAAACCAGGAGTGTCTAAAAACCCAGAACAGGTGTCAATCTTTCAGTTATACTTTTTCTCTGCAAATTCCTCTCCTAGTTTTGGCACACAAAACCTAATGAACACTGATCAGGGAAAAACTGCAGTGTGAAAGCAGCCTTAGAAAGGTAATGGTGGGCCTGAAAAGAATAGAGAATGTGAGACGAAGACGGTACAATGGGTGGGCGTTCTAAGGGGTTAGAAGTAGAGAAGTTAATACCGGCCATATTGGTAAACCAGATGCTTTAAAAGGGAAGAAGTGGAACCATGGTTTGAGAATAAGACTTTCACTAACTGGACCAAAGTATCATGCTGCAGTGTGGTTGTCATGTCCACGACTTGGCAATCATACAGTATTATATTCTACTAGCTGGGTGCCCGATGCAGATGCATCGGGATTCTAGCAGAGCGAGTCTCTGACTCGCAATGGCCGCTTCGCGGCCAATGCTTCGCGCTGCTGAGGCGACTCGCCATGCCCGCTGCGCGGCCAATGCTTCGGGCGTATCCACATGACGACATTGACTCGCAGCGTGAGCGGACTCAAAAGGGGCAAAAAACCCATTCGTGATTATATAATATAATTCTATTATATTGTTTTACTGTATTGCAATGCAAAATAGTTGCCTTTGTTAGAATTTTGCCTCCCCCCTCTTCCTGTACCTGCTCTGATGTCAGTAACACCTCCCTTCTTTTCCATGTTATTGCCCTGTCAGCCATTTTAGAAGCTAATACCTCTCACAGAGTAATATTTCTTACCTGCTGTGTTGTGCAGTAAACCCATGATTTTAGTGTAAACAGTAAACTACATCTTCTGGAGCCTTCATATATGCCTTTCCAGCTGAGTTCAGCTATCCAATAACACCTCTAGATGCATATGAGTACAATCCATACAGGCATCAGGAGAAATAGTGGCTTAAGCGTAAAACACTAATATATTTGAGGAAAAATAAAAACGTATGTCTGTCTTCATTAAGAGGAAATTCGAATGGATTTTTTTAATACTTATCTTATAAAATAAGGTGCTTGGTGCATATATTGACCAAAAGATGTTTGCCAATCAACCACAGCAAAGCACCAAGCACCTTACTTTATAAGATACTATCTGTAGAGCCCGGCGTTGCCTGGGCATAATGCCAATATATGGTCGTAATGCTCATATATGGAAACATATCCCATATTTGGCAATATTGTCCATGCATGGTAATGTATGTATATGTGTGTATGTGACTCACCGTGGGCCGGGTACTCAGGTCTCAGGCGCAGGCTGTCAGTCACGGTTCTGGTGCCTGAGGTTGTAGGCCCAGTAGTCAATAAAAGGGTAAAAGTACAATAATAAAAGAGATAAAGTTATTAGTTCGTGACGCAACCTGTAGGGTTCCGGTGATAGTACTGGCGCTGCTTGGACCTCCAGGGTGATGGGCGGCAGCAAGGTGGAACCGTTCCCTACAGGACAAGCGGGGTGCCCGGAGTTGAGAGCTGCAGCGCAGTAATAGGGCAGCTCAGTTAGTTCTATAAGGCAAGGCAATTAGATGGCAGTTCTGAAATAAGGCTTGGACACTCTGTTCACTCCAAACGGGTATTTACTCAGGTGTTCAGTGGCATACAGGGTAACACAGTCCTTAATACCGGGTAGTGGACCGGGTGGCTCCGGCAATGAGCAGCGTCCCTCCGAAGCTCCACAGGTGTCTTTCTCTATCGCTATCTGTCCCTTCACTTCGCTGCTCTGCTATACCCAAACTGGGAGCACTGAGGACCCTTGGTTGGGTCACTGTGCGGCCCTTAACTCACAGCCCTGGCCCTCAATGGTGGGTGCTCCTGGTATAAGCTGCGGTAGTTGGTGGTTTGTGAGTCGGGCTCCTATGAAGCTTACGACCACTCTGGGTTCTGTGGTGCAGGGGTGAACCAGCTGGACCACGTCGGAGCCGGTACTCTGGTTTTGGACTGGGCAAGGGTATTGGCTTACCCGTTCTACTCTTGGCCCCTTTCTCTTCTGGGTCACCAGGTTGAGGTGCCCTCCCAGTTAGCCTTCTCAGTGCTCTTCTGCAACTTCTCCAGCTCTGCTACATCTGTTACTTTCACTTTGCCTCTCTGAGCTTCTCTCCTGTCACGACTTGACTTCTGCACTGTTCTGTTCTCACCTCCTGGTCTAACTCTTTTCTGCTCTCCCACTCACTGTATCACCTAGCTCTCCTCCCACCGGGACCTGTTACCCTAGGAACGAGTGTCTGATTGGTCCCCTATCACTAGGTGTTGCATGTGTGTGGTGTTAGAGCTTCAGGATTCTCCTACTCATCACTGGAACAGAGAATACGACACCTTCAGTCAGGGGTGTAGTACCCTCCTGTGATGCACTCTTAGTGGGACGCCACATATGTATCTTAGTCCTGCCCCCTCCCAGTAGACATGCCCCATCATAGTGCTGCCCCTACACATAGCCCTAAGGTGGGACCATGTGGAGTGGGGGTGGCTATATGGAGTGGACTTGGCTATATGGAGTGGGCATGGCTATGTTGAGTGGGTGGGGCTATATGGGGTGGTGCTATGAATGGGGTGTGGTCAATGAGGGGTGTGTGGCTACGTGTAATAGGCAGTGGGTGTGGCTGTGTGGAGTGGGAGTAGCTATGTGAGGTGGGTGGGGCTATATGGGGGCATTGCTGTGAAGGGGGCATGGCTGGGGCGGGACATATATACATACATACATGCATACACACACATACACACATACACTCAGCTTTATATATATAGAAATATTAATTTTTTTTATCGATCTGAGTTTTTTTTAAAAAAAATCATGTTTTTATTTTTTCTCAAATATATTAGTGTTTTATTTCCATCTAACTATCTATACATGTTTTGACACTAAGGGTACCGTCGCACCTGGAGATATCGCCGGCGAGTGGTCGCCTGGTTTCACATCAGAGCTGTGAAACCAGGCGATCATTCTTGGGCGATGTGTGCTGATCACCCTGTGTAACATCTCATGAGCGATGTCAAAGGCGACAGCACACATCGCCTACACCATTCCGGTTGGCGTTTCAGGGCGTATTTAGTAGCTCAGGCGGTGTGCGTGGATTGGTGGCAGCTCCAGAGTTACCATTGGTAGTCTTGTTCCTGGGCGTCCTATTTATGCTGATTGCGGCAGTTGCGGTTCAAAAAACTGCAACTGCCGCGTTTACCGCAAGTGTGGGCGCACTTGCGGTTCACTTGCGGCAAGCCCCATACAATGTCTATGGGGCTTGCGGCAGGTGCGGCAAGTGCGGTTTCGGCACTTGCGGCAGGTGCGGCTGGGAAAAAAACGCACCTGCCACAAGTGCCGAAACCACACTTGCCGCACTTGCCGCACCTGCCGCAAGCCCCATAGACATTGTATAGGGCTTACCACAAGTGAACCGCAAGTGCGCCCACACTTGCGGTAAACGCGGCAGTTGCGGTTTTTTGAACCACAACTGCCGCAATCAGCATAAAATGCAGATGTCAAAGGGGCCATACCCAGGAGCGTACATACTATTTAAAATCAGCGCATTGATGCGCCAGTGTGTGCTACAAAGTGCAGAGATGTCTCTTTTTTTCACCATTAGTGAGATTTGAGCGCACTTAACTCGCATTGCGAGGGAAATGCGAGTTCAATCGCAGCATGCTGTGATTGAACACGATTTCCTCACGCGAGTGGCCATTGTAAGTATATGGGTGCAAGAAAATCTAACACCCATGCAGCACACTGTGTGATAGTCGCACACGTGTGTGTACTTACAATGGCTTCAAACACCGCTGCTGTCAAAGCAGAGGTGTTTGAATTTGCCACTTTGCCTGCACAGTAACCTATCAGCTTTCACCGCTGTGACAGCAGTGGTGAAAGCTGACTGTGAACTTGAAATTGCTGGGTTGTCGACACAGCAACCAATCACTGCTGTCACAGTGGTGAAAGCTGGTTGATTAAAACACCACTGCTGTGCGCTGTTTGTAATTGCCGGGTTGCCAGCACAGTAACCTATCAGCTTTCTCTGCTGTTCGTCTTGTAATTGCTATCCATGGTGCTAAAGTTTTGTCTTTACTAATAACACAAGTTTTTGAGTTGTCATAGTGTGACGGCATAACGGTGTAGGGTACGGATTCCCAACTGTTATCCAATTTGTTGGTTTTTCTCTTTCTTTTTAGCACTACATCACCTATAGCTAATGGTTCAGCTGAGGCATGCTTGTTAAAGTCTTTTTCTTGTTTGGTTCTACTGATTTCAAGGTTTCTTTCAACACTCTCCTGTACTTTCCGGTACTGTTCTTGGCGCTGAGTGACCCAATTTTCATCAGAAGAATCTTCTGTGGGTTCGATGGTTCCCATCTGTAAATCAATAGGCAGTTTACCTGGTCTTGCTCTCATCAAGTAAGCAGGTGTGTAATTTGTCGAACTGACAGGTATGTGGTTGTAGATGTCCACGAGATCTGGAAGTTTCTCTGGCCATTGATTTCTCTCTTCAACTGGTAAGGTTTTGAGCATGTCAATGCATTACCTGGCATCTGTGTTCCTGAGAGGTGATCTCCTTCTTCCTCTTGTCCCAATTGCAGGGACCTCCACTTGCTAACAGACTGGTTAGGCCTAGTGTGTTCCTCATAGGGTGGAGGTTTCACACAGGCTGGCAGCTCTTGTAGCGTCTACCACACTCTGAAGTTTCTCCCTCTAAGACTCTATTTATAGGGGGAACTGGTTCAAAGTCACCAGTGAAGCTCCCCCTAGAGGCTCGGGGTGAAACCAGGTGTTCTAAGTGTTGTTGTGTTTGTGGGTTTTGCTTTGCTGTTAACTCCATTCATGCCCTAAGGATTTCTGTGGTGCCCAACAGGTGCCAGGGTGCCACATTCCCCCTTAGTTAACCTCAGTTCTCCCGGCTGAGCAAAAGTTCTTTTTTTACAACTTACCACTATACATTTTATAACATTCAATTTACAGAGTCTGAAAGAAAACACAAAAATCACTGAAAAGGAGTGAAAAATATGAAAAAGGTGAAAAGCAGTCCGTACGGCACTAGTCCATCTGCCGCAGGCTGGAAAAAGGTAAAGTTAGTGGTCACACAAGTCCTGTGACAATCGTTCAAAGTTTATGGAAAGGGAAAAGGTAAAGTCCAGGGATACACGGTAAACTTTATACATTCCCTACGGGTGTCTCTGCTTGGGAGGCCGGTACTAACCTTCTATACCTTACCAGGCGCTTTCTGTCCCCAACTTAGTATACTTGGGACAGAGCCCAGTTCCTCCACCCTTCTGTACACTACTTTTTACAGGTTTTGAAAACTGGTTATCTATTTACAACACTTACAGGTTACATTTTCCACTACATTTTAAACCCATTCTCCAAGTTTATGTGGGGGTTGACCTAATGTACTACGTGTGGATCTGCGTAGTGTGGGTGTTTCCAAAGCTGTTGGTGTAGTGTACGAAGAGGTTAGTAATTCTCTATGTCTGCTTTGTGTAAGACCATAGTAAGTGCGGAGTCTATCAACTGGACTAACCTCTGTAGGTAGTTGATTAGGAATGGCTTCTCTTACTGTGGGGCTAGCAGGCTGACCGATTACAGGAATCTCAGGTTCCATGATAACAGGCTGCAATTCTTGCACTTGGACTTCTTCTTGTTGGACTTGTTGGATTGGATTTGGTTGCTGATCTTCAACAGGTTGGTAGAAATGCATAACTCGTATGAGGAATGCTTCACCTATTTGTGACCAATCAGCTGGTAAGTATCCAATTTCTGTAAGGACTAGATTTTCTTTAGTTTCTTCATCTGTAGTTACAGTAGGGTAACTGGTTGCTTGTGGGATTAACTGTGGCGGACATTTCTTCAAATGATCCCTTGAGACAGTTGCAATAGTATTCCCATTGTCTTTACTAATAACACAAGTTTTTGAGTTGTCATAGTGTGACGGCATAACGGTGTAGTGTACGGATTCCCAACTGTTATCCAATTTGTTGGTTTTTCTCTTTCTTTTTAGCACTACATCACCTATAGCTAATGGTTCAGCTGAGGCGTGCTTGTTAAAGTCTTTTTCTTGTTTGGTTCTACTGATTTCAAGGTTTCTTTCAACACTCTCCTGTACTTTCCGGTACTGTTCTTGGCGCTGAGTGACCCAATCTTCATCAGAAGAATCTTCTGTGGGTTCGATGGTTCCCATCTGTAAATCAATAGGCAGTTTACCTGGTCTTGCTCTCATCAAGTAAGCAGGTGTGTAATTTGTCGAACTGACAGGTATGTGGTTGTAGATGTCCACGAGATCTGGAAGTTTCTCTGGCCATTGATTTCTCTCTTCAACTGGTAAGGTTTTGAGCATGTCAATGACTATGTGGTTCATCTTTTCACATAAACCGTTCGTCTGAGGATGATAAGGTGTTGTGCGGATTTTCTTACACCCATACAGCCCTAAGAATTCTTGGAACAGAGCTGATTCGAAGGCTGGTCCTTGGTCAGTTAAGACTTGGTCTGGATACCCATGGGGGCGACAGAAGTAACTCTGGAACGCTTTTGCTGCTACCTCCGCAGTTAAATCCTTAACTGGAATGACTACCAGGAATCTTGAGTAGTGATCGACGATGGTGAGAGCGTAAGTGTACCCGGTTCGACTTGGGGTAAGCTTCACGTGGTCGAGAGCAACTATTTCAAGAGGTTTGGTGGTAACAATTGGCTGCAACGGAGCTTTCTGAGTTAGATGGTCTTTCCTTCGAAGGTGACATGGTCCACAGTTTTTACACCATTTGTCAATGGAGCCTCTCATACCGACCCAGTAGAACCGATCTTTCAGGAGTCTCTCCAGCTTTTTCCATCCAAAGAGTCCGGCATCATCATGATATGCTTCGAGGATCATCTGGGCTTCAGTTTTGGGAACTACAATCTGCCAGATTAGTTCATGGGTTGTCGGATTGAGGTATCTTCTGCATAGTTTACCTTGGTAGACAAATAACCTTCCTTTCTCCTTCCACAGGCGTTTAGCAGTTTGCGAGGCATCAGAGTCCATGTTGGCGTGTTCTTGAGTGATCAGATCCCTTACCAGGCTGACATCTGGGTCGTTGGCCTGAGCCTCCTTCCAGTCATGGTGAGGTAACGGGTTCACAGTCCTCTCTACACGTGTCTGGTTTCTCTGATGACATGTTGCTGTACCGGAACAGTGGAAAGCAGGTAGTTCAATCTCTTCCAGGTCGTCTATGTCTTCTCCCTCTTCAGGAAGATGAGGCATTCGGGACAGGGCATCAGCATTGCCGTTCTTGTGACCTGCCCGGTACTTTACAGTGAAGTCGTAGTTAGCGAGTCTTGCTACCCAACGCTGTTCTAGGGCTCCCAGCTTTGCAGTCTCTAAGTGTGTTAGAGGGTTGTTGTCTGTGAAAGCTGTGAACGGGGCGGATGCCAGGTAATGCTTGAAACGCTCTGTGATCGCCCAGACTAGGGCCAGGAACTCCAGCTTGAAGGAGCTGTAATTCTCCGGGTTCCTCTCGGTGGGACGGAGCTTTCTGCTGGCGTAGGCTATCACCTTCTCCTTGCCCTGCTGACGTTGGGATAGGACTGCTCCTAAACCTTCATTGCTTGCATCGGTGTACAATAAAAACGGTAGATTGTAGTCAGGGTAGGCCAGGATTTCTTCTCCGGTTAAAGCATCTTTCAGTGTTTGGAAGGATTTGTCCTGTTCTGGGCCCCAGTGGAACGGGGGTCCCCTGATCTTGCCGTTTTTGGATTGACCTACTAGGAGATCTTGCATGGGGGCGGCTATCTTGGTATAGCCTTTGATGAATCGTCGGTAGTACCCGACCAGTCCTAGAAATTGACGTACCTCTTTATGGTTGGTTGGTGCTGGCCAGTCCTTGATGACGGTGACCTTATCCGGATCCGGTGCTACGCCTTCGGCGCTGACCACATGTCCTAGGTATTGGACCTTGGGTTTCAGCAGGTGGCACTTGGACGGTTTCAGTTTCATCCCGTACTTGGACAGTGACTCGAACACTTCACTCAGGTGTTGGAGGTGATCTTCATAGGTCTGAGAGTAGACAATGACATCATCAAGGTATAACAAGACAGTCTCAAAGTTCTTGTGGCCCAAACAACACTCCATCAGTCTCTGAAATGTTCCTGGGGCATTGCACAAACCGAATGGCATACTGTTGAATTCGCATAAGCCCATAGGAGTAGTGAAGGCTGTCTTCTCACGATCCTCCTCTGCAACGGCAACCTGCCAGTACCCACTAGTAAGATCTAATGTGGAGAAGTAGTTGGCAGATTTGAGTGCAGCTAGTGACTCTTCTATGCGTGGTAACGGGTATGCATCCTTGTGTGTGACTTTGTTGATTTGCCTATAGTCTACGCACATCCTCATACTACCATCTTTCTTTTTAACCAGGACTAGTGGTGCGGCCCAGGGACTACAGCTATCCCTAATGACTCCTGCATTTTTCATGTCCTGAAGCATCTCTTTTGCTTTCTGGTAGTGAGTGGGTGGTATAGGCCTGTACCTTTCTTCGATAGGTGCATGGTTGTTTGTTGGGATATGATGTTGTACCCCTTTAACCCTTCCAAAGTCAAGTGGGTGTTTGCTGAACACTTGCTCATACTCCCGAACTACCCGGTATACTCCATTTTTCTGGTGAGAGGGTGTATTGTCAGTTCCTACACTGAGGTCTTGACACCATTTCTCTAACTGATCTTTGGAGTGAGGGGGTTCATCAGTGACTATTTGGTTTGAGGATTTTACATCAATCACAGCATCATCTTTTACTTGGTACAATTTTGCGACAGTTGCATATCTTGGCAGTCTGACTTCGTCATCACCATAATTTAATATGCGTACGGGGACTCTCCCCTTTCTTACGTCGACTAACCCTCTGGCTGTCAAGAGCGTAGGACTACTATCAGACATTACAGGTTCTACTACAGCTTGGTAGTCCTGCCCTCTGAGGCCTATGGCTGCTCGACACCAGATCATCATTTCACTTCTGGGTGGTACCACAATTGGAATGGGATCTGTGACTCTTACTCTGCCAATCTCACCATTTGACAAGGTTACCTGTTGTTGATACATCAGAGCTCTGATCTGTTTTTGGATAGCCCTCTTTTCTCTGGGTTTACCGGCTTCAGCACTCTGTTGGAGTAAAAACAACACTTCATCGAGGCATTTGATCATGACATTGGTACCCAATATGACATATGGATCCTTGTGGTTAGGCTTATCCTGGACCACTAAGATACCCGGGTTTTTCAACTGCACCCTCCCCACCTTTACTGTAGCTTCCCACTGTCCCTCTATGGTAACCGGTATACAATTAGTGGCTTCAAGGTTCATCTCGGGATTAGGGGGTTCTAGCTTAACATCTGGCCAGAACTGCTTGTAAAGGGTACTGGGGATGGATGTCACCTGGGATCCAGTGTCTATCAAGGTGGAGATAGCGATGCCATCGATGACGATTGGTAAGTATGGACAGTCTCCCACATACTTGTGTTCCCAGCTGGACGTAGGGCCTGGACAGTCTACTCCTGGGGTTGGCCCTTCTCGCCCAGGGATCGCTCGTTTAAAGGACGGGATTGCAGGTTGCGTCCTCCTAAATCGTTCTGCTGACTGTTGCGGCGTCTGTCAGGACTGCGGCGGTCTGCAGGTTTTCCTCGCGACGGCTGTGTCTTTCTCCTCATCCACGGGACGTCGTCAGGGCTGTCGGCGAGTTGAATCTTGTCCGATGGCCTTGCATCTGTCTTGGGTCTTCTCCCAGCTTGTAGCTTGGCCACGTCCTTCATCAGCTGTTCGACATTAGCACACAGTTGATCAAACCGGTCGGGTGTTACAGTCTGTGCGCTGGACTGAATCGCAGGGATTGGAGATGCTGCTGCCGGCACAGAAGGGGTCTCAGTGTACTGCTGCTGCTGTGAAGCGGGATCAGGTACTTCAGCGAGTCGTTGTCCCCAAACTGTTAAGTCTCTCAAGGTGTCAAACTCTGCGCCTGGATTCTGTATGGACCACCAGCTTGCTTGCTTTCTATCCTCAGACAGTTTAAGGCCCACAATAAATTGTCCAATTAACGCTTTGTTCTCATCTCGGACACCATCAGGATCAACTTGTTTTAACAGTCTGTATGCTTCTTGCAAGCGCAGTGAATAATCAAGGACACTTTCTTGTGCCCCTTGGTTACAACGATAGAATGACAGTCTTAGTTCAGCTTCAGTATGGCGCTCAAAGACCCGGGTTAATCTAGCGAATATCTGCTCCACAGATTTCTGAGTTTCTACAGGCCAGCTGCGGCTCTGCAGTTCAGCTGCACCGGTTAACTGTCCCATAACAACTGAAGCTCTTTGCTTACCGGTCATCGGGTACATGTCCAGCGCTTGGCCTATCTTCCTCTGGAAGTTCTCCAAGGTGCTGGGTACACCGCTGTACTTGGGTAACCAGGTCGCACTAGGAACGTAGGGTAGAGACATCGGCATAATCGGAGCGGGTTGCGGTGGCATACCGCCGACTGGTTGCTGTCCATCAAGAGGTATATTTTGAGGTGCCGCTTGGTCTAGCGGGGGCACCGCGTGATCGGGAGCCGGGTTACTCATGGTTGCTCCCCCTTAGTTAAGCGTAGCCTTTCCCTCGGTTTCAAACGGAAGTGTCGGCCTCGCGGTGAGGAGTGAGGCACCACGGGAGTTTCCGGTTCCTGCTGCGTACAGGGGAAGTCGTCAGAGCGTGGGGGCGGGGCCAATCTTTGCGCCCTCTGCACAGTCACGCCCCTTCTTTTCCCGCCTTTTCGCGCAGCAATGGCGGACCAAATGTACAGTTCGATATTTACAGTCAATAACTAGCACACAATACCCGTGATAACGGGCCTGCTCGTATCCTGTTCGTGACGCCAAATTCTGACTCACCGTAGCCGGGGGTACACGTAGCGGGCGTTGTTTCTCCTCCAGTCACGGAACCGCGCCTGCGGTAGTGTAGGCCCGGTGGTCCAGATCAATAGGGGAATGGCGGAACAGTGGGGGGTGATTTGTCTTCGTGACGCCACCTGCGGGTGTTCTGGTAACCTTACCAGCGCTGTTCGGGTCTCCGGGGGATGTTATACAGCGAGATGGAACGCTCCCCACAGGATGAGCGGGAATCCCCGGAGCCGGGAGCTGCGCAAGATGTCGTGAGGCAGCTGCGGGATGCTGCGCGCTGAATCCAGGAGTAATGTACAACCACACAAAGTCTCTTTTAGGTACCTTTACTGGTTGGTAATCAGGTACACTCGGACCGGGATAGTGAAGTTGGCACTTCTGGAGTTTCACAGCAAGCAGTGTTAGGCTTCCTTTCTCTAGTTCTGGTGCTAAGGTCGGGTGGATGTGGAATCCCTCCGGACCGGGCAGTTTGTTCAGTATAACGGATTTCACCTGGTTGTCAGCACTGAGGGCACTGTAAAAGGGTGATGATAATTCTACCTTCTTCCCTGGGCTCTCGTTGGTAGGTGCGACAGGTGAACAGGGGGCTAGACTCCCTGTGTAGTATGCTGGTTCTTCTGTGATGGCTTGGTCGCTCTCACAGCTTTGGTTCCAGTAACCGGTGTTTAAGGAAAGAGTCAGATTAACTCTGTGTTCCTGAGAGGTGATCTCCTTCTTCCTCTTGTCCCAATTGCAGGGACCTCCACTTGCTAACAGACTGGTTAGGCCTAGTGTGTTCCTCATAGGGTGGAGGTTTCACACAGGCTGGCAGCTCTTGTAGCGTCTACCACACTCTGAAGTTTCTCCCTCTAAGACTCTATTTATAGGGGGAACTGGTTCAAAGTCACCAGTGGAGCTCCCCCTAGAGGCTCGGGGTGAAACCAGTTGTTCTAAGTGTTGTTGTGTTTGTGGGTTTTGCTTTGCTGTTAACTCCATTCATGCCCTAAGGATTTCTGTGGTGCCCAACAGGTGCCTGGGTGCCACACTGCCACAACACATATCCCCTGTGGACTACTACAAGCATTGTTGGTCCAATCTGACCAGAAACCTCAGATGGCATGACAATAAGCTTTACCACTATAAATATCCCCTTTTTAGCAACCAGTCGCGGTCACGACTTCCAGGGAAGTCAACTGTGACATCTTCTGAACTGCTGAGCCCTAGAGAGTTGAGTACCCTGGCTCCATGACCGCTGCAAATATAATATTGATTTATTAGTCAATGTGTTTTAGGACTCCCTGAAACACCCTGAAACATGGCAATATGATATTGGTTTGTCCTGAGGAAGGTGCCAGGGAGCTCTGAAATGTGATCACTAATTAAACAATATTATATTCATTCTTTGATGTCTCGTGGAATATAGCAGCATGGTTTTTAACCCTTCATGCTCCATACTCTATATGCATCAGACTGGGGACTGCAGCAGTTGTGATATGCCTTCATAGTGGTTATGACTCACACAACCACACAAGGTGAAGCCTCTGATAGCTATTTAGGTAATATTTTATCTCTCAGACCCTTTATCCTCCCTACTCTAATTTTCTGAGATAATGACCTTTGGGTTTTCATTGGTTGTAAGCCATAATCATCAACAGAAATAAAAACTTGAAATCGATCACTCTGTTTGTAATGACCCTATATAATATATGTGTTTCACTTTATGTATTGAATTACTGAAATTAATAAAAGCATAACTGCCATTTAATTTTTTATTTAATAATAATGTAGACCAAGTGATGATAATAAACTTTCAAATATACTATATTAATGAATTCTGTTTGAAAACCATTCGTAAATCTTCCACAAGGTGTCCCTACTACACTGTGTGTGAAGCAGACATATGTTCAATCTCAGTTTGATCCATTTTCACACTGAATACGGGCATGTAACCATATAAGGTAGGGGACATGCCTACATTGCTGACTGCAGCTGGTGAGGAAACAATTACATTAGATTACAAGCACATTTGCTAAGCAATGTCAGAAAGTCATGATCACTGCAAACTCCTCTGTCCTTGGCACAAGCTTCTATCTGTCTCTGCTCAGTCAGGATCTCTGTTAACCCCATCTCTGCTGTCACATTGCACTGTTCCCTGTCAGCCTGCTCTCAGAAACTGTGAAATACACACACAGTGCTGGCAGACTCTGGCCACGCCCACATAGCCATAAAATGCTGATTTTAAAAGAGTACAGAAAAATGTGAGAAAATAAGTCATATGACACAAAAAAAAGCATTATTTTAGCTGCTATATGACCCATCATTAACAACCAGTGCAATATTGTGGTTTTTTTTTTTTCAATGAAATAACATTTGCGCTTAACCTCTTTTGATGATATTCTAATTCATTGAGATGCACTCGTAGTTACCATATCATTATTTAGGTATCATTACATTTAACTATCCATATTGTGTTATTTCCTGGATAATTCTATACATGTATATTTACCTAACTGTATATACTGTACTGTGCAAAAGTTTTAGTAGTTGTGAAAAGAATGCACATTGTTTACAAACTGTGTTCTATTAGAGACAAATATTTCATATTTTGACTTAAGCCTGCAAAGCATCTGTTGCCACTTATCGCTTGTCAAGATCGATGTGTCACACACAACGACGTCATTTGAACGACGGAAAACCTGTGACGTTTCAACGACATCGTTAATGATATCGTAGCGTGTGACGGCCCCTTAAGGGCTATTTCAAATGTCTGTGATCATCGATTCATTCTCAGATCGTTATACAGAGACTGACTGCGCATCTCCTAAACCGAGTGGGATAGCCTTATACAAATATATGAAGCCATCACACTCGGGTCGGAGATGCACAGGCAGTCCATGCATTAGATCTGAAATGAGATCTATGAACAAGGATTAGAAAGAACCTCAAGGCAAAGAGAGAAAGTGCTGGTCTGTTTTTTCTAACAGAATGAAGCAAGTGTGAACAGGTGCAAACTGCTGTGACTGCATTATATACAAACAAGAGAATACCGCAGCACTCTGTATACGATAGGATGTATGCAGACAATGAATATATGAAATATTAACTGCATTATTGCTATACAGAGAACTAAATTCAATGCAGACAAGGGTGTGGCCTCCATTGTTTCAGCAGGATATTATGTTTATAAAGCTGCTCATCACTGGGTGTCCATGTTGGGCCCTGCTTAATCCTTTACATTTTCGTCTCTAGACATGTAGAAAGGCTTTAAATATTTGATGCTAGGACCAGTCCGATATGGGTCACCTTGACGTGGTGGGATGGCGTTTACATTTTTTTAATCAAAATAATGTTAACTAAGTGTTAATAATGTTTAGTGTTAATAATGTTAACTAAAGTTAACTAATATTATTTATTTGTTATTATTCATATTAATCATATTTACATGTACTCACTCTTTTTTCTTTTTTTCTTGGATATCATTGCTATATATAATATACCTATAAAAAAAAGGTAATTAGTTGAGATTCATTGGGGACTGTGATAAGTTATATAATATAATAAATGTTTATCATATATTCAATGTTTGTATATATCTTAACACATGCACTGTGCTACTGCACTCTTTTGTTATCTATCTATCTATCTATCTATCTATCTATCTATAATCAGCAGCACATCAAAAATTTAACATTATTTGTTCTAGTACTTGCAAAGGTTCTATATCAAATTCTAATCATGCTATCATGTCGGGCACTCAAAAAAAGACATTTTGTCACTATTTTGAAAAGGTGTTAACCTGATTTCTTCCTTTCATTAAATAATATTGTTTACAGTTGATCTTGTTTTTCTGGATTTTTTCCCAAACTATTGTTTACAGTTTGACTCTTGTTTTTCAATTTTTTGATCTAACATTTTATCTATCTATCTATCTATCTATCTATCTATCTATCTATCTATCTATCTATCTATCTACTCGGTCTGTTTCTCAGGGGTCTGCGTTGGTGATGGTGTAGTATCCTCACAGACGTCACAGCTCTCATCAGCACCACCAGTGGCAGCAGCTCCTCCTGCTCCTCCATGCCTCCCTCTCCCCACCTGCTCGTCCTCCCCCTCCTCCCTGTTCTTTCTCCATCTCTGCTGTTCTTTGCATTCCATCCTCAGCAGCTGGACCATCCCTCCTCCCCCACCACACCACTTCAGCCAACCAGCACTGACAGGCAGGGCAGGGACCCGGAGGGACAAACAGGAGGCACAGGACAGCATCACACACATCCACACTGGGAGCTGTGACACAGCAGTAGAGCATTCCCAATAGCTGTCAGTCCAGGGACGTCTGTCTTGATGCTCCACCGCAGAGAGAAGCAGTGACAAGACAGCCAGGTACCGCCCTACTCCGCTGTATCTCCTTCATCCTTGTCTCACATCCTCATCCATCGTCTTCTATGCCTATTGTATTGCCGTACACCTGTGTCTGCCCTCCTCATGTATCCGTGTATCTCCGGCTTTATTGCAGTGATAGTTATATGCAGACACGTTTTTTCATCCTTCATCCTTCCGATGCCCTTCAAGTCCTGTCCGCACTTCTTTCCTTTCTGTGTCCGATCACCTCTGCCTCCATCCTGTTTCTGAGATCTTCACCTTCATCTTTCCTTCTCTGTCCTTATTTTTCTTCTTCTTCCATTGCCCTCCCTTCCTCCGTCTTCCTTCCTCCGTCTCCCTCCCTTCTTTCATTCCTATGGGACATTCCTGCACCAGGCATTTAACCCATTCGCCATTGCTTGGGCCTTTGGTGCGGCAATGGTCCTCTGTGAATTTACTACCTCTTCGTGTCTATGATGTCTGGATGAAATGTAATTAGGCAAAGCTTATGAGGATGCGTTGATGGATGACTGTCATTATTGCAAGTGATGTATCATTAATAGGCCTTAGTAGGTGTATACAGACCCTGTATGTGGGCGAGTGTCTACGTGTACTGATTTTTGCATCCCTATTTTTTAGCCTTTTATGTTGCTTATTTATTTTATGTCTTTCTAGCACATTCATGTATAATCTAATGTGCTCTACGCCCATAGCAAAGCGTGATAACAAAAGACTGATGCTGTCTGTATAGGATCTGAATCCAACTTTGCTTACCATCTATGACGTCTGTTTATACGATGCTTTATACTGTTTTATGGTAAACATGATGTGTTTGCCTTTGTGATGTTTATCTGACGTATGCTATTGAACAGCTGATGATTCCACCTTTTTTCCTTGGTCCCCACCCGCCATTTTTTGCTGGGCTCAGGCTGGTAACGATACAACGCAGCGTCACACCTGGGCCGATATTGTGGTCCGAATGAATATACACGATGCATGTTGTGTGGGCCAAGGTGGGGTAGCAACCATCCTCTAAGGTATGACACTGCAAACTCTGGAGATCAGCCCGCCCATTGCGCTTGCTTCTCTTTTCTGGCAGATAGTGTTTACAGACGGCACGGGGAGAGGTTCCGGGATCAATTATATGTGGATGTTTGGCAGAGCCACTATGGACGGATCTGTACAATGAATCACATTCAAACAAGGAAGCAAAATTCCTCTTCTGTAGCTACATGACTGGTGTAATCTCCGCAATGTTTGCCTGTGATAGCTATCATTGGTGAAATACTCTGCTTATAGGGCTGGTCCTGATAATTATTCAGTGGCATAGCACAGATCACAGGGCCGGCTATATGTAGTCATACATCTAAAAGAAATAATTAGAAACGTAAAACATTTTTAGCTAGAGTCAAATGAAATACCTGTATATGCACAGCTACATAGTGTGATAACTGTGCAATTGGCAACAAATACATTTAATAGCCCTAATTGATGAAGAAACAAAACAGAGAATTAATGTGGTGCTGGAGAAGCATGTTATCAATACCATGGATGGCAAGAAGAACAAACCAATTAATCAATTTTGGAACAAATCAACCCATATATGTCACTTGAAGCAAGAATCACCAAGATACGACTTGCCTACTTTGGACACCTCATATGAAGAGAAACGGAACGCAGCAAAACGCTTGGCACATGCGTTCCTATGTTTAACATGGGAACGCATGTGCCTGCGTATGGCTGTGTTTGGCTGCATTTGCGTTCGGATGCACATAATTTGTGCGCCCTCTAAACGCATCATGTTGCATTTTTTGTGCGTTCGTGGGCGCTTGTTTTATCTGCAAGCACCCGCAAGCGCACAAACCATGCATTGAAGTCAATGGATCCGCAGTGTCCTCTGCATGACAGCGCAGGAGAACACTGCGGATCTCATTGAAATCTCTCCCGGTGGCCGCAGGATAATCTCCGCATGCGTTCACATTAGTATGCACCCTGGCCAGCCAATTAGCTGTCTCGGGGCGGCCGGGAGGAGGAGATTTAGCGGCAGAAATCTCCTCCTCCCGGCCGCTGTCTCTCGCCGGTGTCGGTGCGGGAGATTTGAAGACACAGCTGATCTGACAGCTATTTAAATCTCCCCTGCCGACACCGAATAGGGTGATTTCCGGCAGGAGATATGAAACAGCTGATCGCTGCTTCAAATCTCCCGGGCCGACATCACCTATTCAGTGTCGCGCAGGGAGATTTAAACAGCTGTCAGATCAGCTGTATCTTCAAATCTGTGCGCCGACACCGGGCGGGAGAGCAGCGGCGGCTGTAGCTGATCTCCGGTGGCCACTGTGGATAGCTGCCTTGCTATATGGATCCAGCAGGATGATGTGTTATGTCAATGTCCATAGACTTGAATGGACTTCATCTAATACTACTGGTGGTGAATGCACCACCAGTGTTCTCCATAATAACTCACTGATCTCAAGCGTTCCAGCAGTGAAACATATGCTCACTGTTGGGCTGCAGTTTTAGTAATGGGTAGTGATGAGCGAGTAGCAAAATATTCATAATCGCTATACTCGTAAGAAGTATTTTGTAATACTCGCATACTCTTCCGAATAGTGAGTCCAATGTTTGTCAATTAGTGATAGACTTCGCTGCCCACACACATCCGGCAATAAAACGAGTATTTCTAGGGACAGGGTGGGAGGTGGTGGCTTTTTTGCGTTTTCACTGCATCCAACACCTTGCTTGCTCCCCAGAGAGCCTAACATTAAATCTGCTCTCACCGAGGTGCCAGTCACTTGTGTACTGAATGGAGCTGGTAATATGTGTCAGATTGATAACGATGGACACATCACTCACGAGCACCAGTGATACTCGCCGAGTAACGAGTATCTCGAATACTGTACTATGTGTGCAAGTAGCGAATGGTAACAATTACACTCACTCATCACTAGTAATCGGTGTTTTCAAGGAAGACAATTCCTATAGGGTTTATAGATGTTGCCTATTTGAGCACTCTGTCTTCCCATGTATATGGAGATTACTTAATAGATTTAATGTTATGGCTATGTGAACATTGTTCTTTTTTGCTGCAGATTTGGTGCAAGTTTGAAAAAACCCGCATGTATTTCCTGAAGCCAGCAAAGTCTATGAGAATTCTGACGTTTTGTGCACGTTGCAGTGTTTTTCAGTTGCAGAAAAGGTCCACAATTTGCTTCAGAAAAATCTACAGCATGTCAATTATTGCAGTGGATTTTTTAACGTTTTCCAGCCCTTCCAGCATTGCTTCATTTGAAAAATGCATGGCACAAAAAAATGCACCAAATCCACATTTTGGTGCATTTGGTCAATTTTTCTGCCACAAGTTGCGGATTTGGTGCAGAAATTTCTGCAACAAAATACTCAATGTGCGCAAATATGCTTGATCTTCTTGAATAGAGACTTGGAATTTGTGTTTCCTTGCAACAAAATAGAGTTTGCAATGTATAATTACAGTTTTATCTCATGAACATATTTTTCAGACCAGCTTTAACTACAAGGGTTTAAAATTCTCCTAAATATGCAACAATTTCTCCCAGCTAAGATGGCAATTCTCTTGCTTCCTTTGACCCCATATCAACAGAGTAGTTCTTTTTCTTGTGATGGCTCACTGATGAAACTCTGATGGCACACTGATGACCTACTGAAGGCACACTCATGACACACTTATGGAGCACTGATGGCAAACTGATGAAACACTGATGAATCAGAAATGACACATGGATGACACACTGATGGCACACACTGATGGACACAGATGACACTGATGAAACACTGATAGCACACTGATGACATACTGGTGGCACACTCATGACACACTGATAGCACACTGATGGCACACTGATGACACACAAATGACATGTGAATGACACACTGAGGACACACTGGTGGCACACTCATGACACACTGACCCACTGATAGCACACTGATGGCACACTGATAACACTGATGACACTAATGACACAAATTGACATATGGATGACACACTGATGACATACTGATGGTACACTCATGACACACTGATGGAGCACTGATGGCAAACTGATGAAACCTGATGAATCAGAAATGACACATGGATGACACACTGATGGCACACAGATGACACACTGATGAAACACTGATAGCACACCGATGACATACTGGTGGCACACTCATGACACACTGACACACTGATAGCACACTGATGGCACACTGATGACACACTGATGACACACAAATGACACGTGAATGACACACTGAGGACACACTGGTGGCACACTCATGGCACAGTGACCCACTGATGGCACACTGATGAAACACTTATGGCACACTGATGACACACAACTGACATATGGATGACACACTGATGACCTACTGTTGGCACACTCATAGCACACTGATGGCAAACTGATGACACACAGATGACACACAAATGACACATGAATGACACACTGAGGACACACTGATGGCACACTGACACACTGATGGCACACTGATGTAACACTGATGACACACTGATGACACACAAATGACATGTGAATGACACACCGAGGACACACTGGTGGCACACTCATGGCACACTGACCCACTGATGAAACACTAATGGCACACTGATAACACAATGATGGCACACAAATGACACGTAGATGGCACACTGATGGCAAACTGTTGACACGCTGATGAAACACTATCCCTATACTGTGATATGCACATTATCTGTTACGATATCACTCTGTCTATTAGCCACACAATATGACAACACATCCGCATTATCACTCAAACTATTGTGCTATCACTGTGTGGCGTTACCCCGTATTGTCATATCACTATATAAAAAGTATGTGACCTTATCGTGTGCATTATCCACGTGCACTTGACTGACGATAATATCATTTTCTTATTCTGAACCTGACGTTGTTGAGTGGCTATGGTGTATAGTGAAGCCCCGATGAAGTTATGTTCAGTGCCACATGGTTATTTTTTACACCACTGATTCACTGCATTTTTCAGACACCCTTAGGGCCCCTTTACACGCGGCTACATTTCTAGGGTGGCTACAGGTAACTTACTGGTTGCAGTGAAATCATGGAGACAAGTTCTATTTGTTGACTGTGTACAAATGATAAATCTCTCCATGATTTCACTGCAACCAGTAAGTTACCTGTAGCCACCCTAGAAATGTAGCCGCGTGTAAAGGGGCCCTTAGGTAACAACGACATTTTGACAATCACATGCAATGCCATGGATTTATCAAGTTGTAAGACACTTTTTTTCAAGTTAGGAAAATATAACAGCCTTATCCTCTTTGTGCAGAAGAGCCGGGCCATAGAGCGGCACCAAATTCTCCAACTCAGCATGGAAATTAATAAGTATGCTTAAAAAGGTCTCAATTTTTGTAAATAAAAAAAATATTTTTATCCATCTTTTCACTTATTATTATACTTTAGATAATAAAAAAGTGAAAATGTGTAGCAAGATGTGCATTACATTAAAAAAGAGACTTTCTTATTTAATCAAGTAAATGAAGCATTTCTGTTTACTTTCGAATCAGGTAAATGACTCAACTAGGCAATAAAAATGCAAAGTAATACACTTGGGCCACAGAGCACAAAGGCTGCATACAGGATAAATGAGATAATGACTCACACATGAGACCTGCACGCAATGTGAGAGAAAGCGACAGTGTGGGCCACGGTACTTGTGAATTCAAGGGTAAAGATGTTCATAGATGTGCTGCAAAAGAGGCCACTAATTCCAATAATAACCCATAAGGCTGTATGGGGTCAATGTAATCATGTGCTACCTAATAGGGAAAATATGTGAAGTAGAAGCACTTGGAAGGAGATAGTGACCCAAAACCATACCTGTGGCCAGATGTAGTTATGGACAAAAACGCTGCTCCCTCAGCTCTTCTGATGTTTTGATATTGCTGATGTATGTGACCACATTGTATGTGGAGTCCACAGTTTGTATTATATTTTTCATCGTGAATATCATATAACATGTCTGAAGAATTATCAGTGGATTATTATGTGCCCCAGGGCTGTGGAGTCTGTAAGCCACTCCAACTCTGACTCTTCAATTTCACTGAATCTGACTCAGACTCCAACTCCATCAAAATGGACACCAACTCTAACTCCACGACTCCGACTCCACAACCAGGGCTGTGAAGTCAGTAAGCCAAACATCCGACTCCTCAATTTCCCGTAATCTAACCCACTGAGAA
The DNA here is from genome assembly GCA_033576535.1 of Allobates femoralis. Taxonomy (NCBI): domain Eukaryota; kingdom Metazoa; phylum Chordata; class Amphibia; order Anura; family Aromobatidae; genus Allobates; species Allobates femoralis. The sequence goes on from JARQOC010000001.1 coordinate 96,220,870, forward strand.
GGGACACCAACTCCAACTCCACAACTTTGACTCCACTGCCTTGGTGTGCCCTACTGTCGTAATTTACATGGCGAATCCCCATGTGCGTCATATTGATCAACATTTGTCAAAAGTTGACTTTTAGCTTCATATCTCCTTTAATCTCAAGTTTATAGAATTCACGGGTCAAGGGAATGCCATATTTTGTGGAGCATTACATGTAAAGGTCCAATATCTTACAGGGGCCGACAGTATTATAAATGCTAGATCTCAGATCATGGAGAATGAGCCTGATCACCCACTGAATGAGCAGATTGCTTAGTCACTGGTCAGAAGCACATCTCCCTGTGTACATATGATGCTGTATGATGGCTGAACAGTCATATTAATCATCATTCTTTTGTTTTTTCTCAGCACGAGTGAATGGGTCAGTAAAGTTTGTGATGATCGTCTTGATTATAACAAGCTGGCGCTCATTAACTGGCCAACATCTGCAAGTCTAAAAGGGTCTTACAGAGACTTATTCTCAAGTTTGCAGTTAGGGGTATTTTTATGGTCGATGGCAGTCCAAATGGGTTGGAGCTCCATTGATCCCAAAAACATCCCCTTGTGAATGGCGTTGTGTTCAATCATGTGCACTGCCGGTCCATTCACATTCATTCTTATATTAATCCTATTGTGAAATTGTCACCAAAGTAATGTGTCTTTAAGTCATTAACAAATTCATAGCAATAAGAGGACAAATAAATGGCGACAAAATACAAAAACATACAGCTCTGGCAAAAATTAAGAGACCACTGCACAGTTTTTTAAAAATCCCCATCTCTAGATGTCGGACAGCCATTCCATTCCAGTGTCCGTTGAATTCCAATCAAAGTAACCTCGTTCTACTTAAGGTGCTTCTGATTAGGTGATCACCTGGACCAAATCTTATTTATAGAGGGAAAGTATAAAAGACACTGCTGTGGTCTTTACAATCCTACTGCAATTGGACAAGCTGGATGGCAATACAAATGCTAGGAATAGCCCAAAAGTAATTTGAATGAAAAAATAACTCTTAACCATGCCAAATGAGTTGAAAAGAAAAGCCTTGAGTGAAGAAAAGAAGGGCTCAATTCTGGCTTTACTAGCAGAGGGATACAATGAGTGTCATGTTGCCTCCATCCTTAAAATTTCGAAGACGGCAGTCCATTACAACTAAGTCAAGCAGCAGACATTGGGGACAACAAAGCTACAGACCGTCACAGGGCGAAAGCGTCTCTCCCTTGGCCGGGATGACCATCGTCTTATTTGAATGTCACTCAGCAACCGCAGAATGAGATCAACTGACTTACAAAAGGAATGGCAAATGGCAACTGGGGTGAAGTGCATGGCAATAACAGTTTGTAACAGGCTCCTAGAGGCAGGGCTCAAGTCATGTCAAGCTAGAAAAAAGCCTTTAATCAATGAGATGCAAAGGAGAGCCAGGCTGAAGTTTGCGAACACCATAAGGATTGGACCACAGAGGACTGGAGTAAGGTAATCTTCTCTTATAAGTCTAATTTTCAGCTTTGCCCAGCACCTAGTCGTCTAATGGTTAGACGGAGACTTGGCGAGGCATACAAACCACAGTGTCTTGCACCCAGGAGGATCGGTAGTGATCTGGGGATGCTTCAGCATTCCCGGAATTGGGCAGGTTAATCTTTGCGAAGGACGTATGAATCCAGCCACATACAAGGTTATCCTTGCAAAACACTTGCTTCCTTCTGCTCAGGCAATATTCCCCAACTCTGAGGACTGGTTTTTCCAGCAGGGCAATGCCCCATGCCACACAGCTAGGTCAATCAATGTGTGGATACAAGAGCACCACATCAGGACCCTGTCATGGCCAGCCCAATCTCCAGACCTGAACCCCATTGAAAACCTCTGGAATGTAATCAAGAGGAAGATGGATAGTCACAAGACATCAAACAAAGAAGAACTGCTTACATTTTTGTGCCAGGAGTGGCATAAGGTCACCCAAAAGCAGTGTGAAAGACTGGTGGAATGCATTCCAAGATGCATGAAAGCTGTGATTAAAAATCATGGTTATTCCACCAAATATTGATATCTGAACTCTTCCTGAGTTAAAACATTAGTATTGTTTCTAAATGAATAAGAACTTGTTTTCTTTGCATTATGTGAGGTACCTAAGCACTGTTTCTTTTTTTATTATTTTGACGATTTCTCATTTGCTGCAAATAAATACAACATTTTTAGCTTTGAATTTCAGAGACATGTTGTCAGTAGTTTATAGAATAAAAGAAGAATGTACATCTTACTCAAAAATACCTATAAAGAGACAAATCAGAGAAACTGAAAATTTTGCCAGAGCTGTAGTATATCCTTTATTAGGTAATATATAATGAAGAATCACAACACTAATAAAAAGGAGGCCATAGGCATGACCAGCGAGGGAAACATGCAAAAACATAAGAACAAATGGAAAATGGCCATAATAATGAAAACACATAGTTGTGTTCACGAGCAACTCACTGACTTGTTAGAAATCAGCATCCAGTGTTCTTCTATATGATCCATTGTATTTTGTTGTTTGTGGTTATTAAGTGGTTGCATAGTTGATGTCAGACACCTATTGAAAATAACGCGGATGAAATGGCTGAACCCATTAATATACTTTATATATAAATTCTCAACCTTCTCAGACATACTACTGATAGGGAATTTAGATTATGAGCCCCAGTGGGGACCTTGATGACGTCTGTAAAGCACTGTGGAAATGAATAGCGCTATATAAGTGAATAAAGTAAATAAAACATTCTCGCTTTTTAGCAGTTTTAATATCGCATACAAAGGTACCTAGGGAACATTGCAATGCAAGGTCATGTCTCCACCATTTCTTCAAAAATAGTCTTTCTTGCAGACAGATTAATTTACAGCACCATGAATTGAATATTTCCTTATTATTTTTATTTCTTCTAAATATCTCTTAAAAAGAATATTTTTCTCAGGCTGTCCACCCCTCCCCAAACCAGCCCCTATTACACCCAGCCCCTATTTATAAATGAACTTTGTAGAAATGATGTTTAATCAATACTACAGCACCTTCCTAATTGCACGTTCCTTGTGACACACCGTTACCGCAATCACCATCTCACGTCTTTCTATCTATATTTAGGGATTCCCTTAAGATTTAATTTTCATAGGACAAGGACATTTGAGTCACTGCTAGCGGCAAAATTAGATGGACATCACCAGTCCTAAATATTAATTGCTACATAACGTGCTGCCCGGTGTGCTGCTGGAGAGCGGCGCTGTGCCATCCGGCCTCGTGACGTGTCTCACTGGTGTAATATGATGGCCGCAGCTGCAGCTCTATTGATTACCTCATGGGGTTTCAATTACTTTATGTTACTCAGTAAACCTTCCTGTGTCCTTTCAAAGATCATATCGAGATGGTTCCTTTTTGTAAATGGAAAGGGATCAATATGGCAAATAGACTGTATGTATGTAAAGTGTAGGGTCACCGCTGGTAAACCTACACATATAAATGAGGACACAACACACTGCTGTCGTATTCCTTTTAATTATTTGCCCCTTTTATTAACTGACCCAGTTTTACACTGCACAATGTTGTCGTTAGCATTAGGATCAGTCCTCGTACACTGAGATAGTGATATTGATATTATTTACTTTACTCATTTATATTGTCTCACCCACAAGGGCTGTGGGGTACTCGGAACCAGGCTGCAGTTCTGCCGGGGGAGTCACGGGGGTCGAGACCCGGCATTGTGGCCCTGGGTGGTCAATAAAAAGCAGGGGAAAAATAATAAAATTTAGAAATATAGTGACGCCACCCGTGGTGTGCGGCTATGGGTAGCCGCCGCTGCAGTCGGGACCTCTGGGAATGATGGGAGTAGCAGCGATGATGTTGAGCCCTCCATGGGCAGAGCTGGTCCCCAGGGCAACCAGGAAGTCTATTAATGTGCAGGGGGTGCAGGCTTCGCAGTCTCTTGCTCCCCTCAGGCGCAAGAATTAGGGTACCTTTACACGCCGCTACAACAGGATGGATACAACCCGCTACAGGCTACGATTGTAGCTTGCGTCGTCAATATAGCCCGTAGTAGCGGCGTGTGAAGACGGTAGGAGGCAGCCGGCAACAGATACATCTGTTTCCGAGCACTGCTCTGAAACAGGTGGCTACAAAGCCGATTGCAGCGAGCTGTATCGGCGTGTAAAGAAGCTACAAAAGGGATGTCTATACACCAGGCGATGTACCTGGTATGTAGCTGGGGCGTGACACAGGCTCCGGGATACCGCGCCCCTTCAGCGATCATTGGAGGAAGCTCCTGCATGACGATTGGTAGTCACTGCATAGGGAGGCATATTTAAGGAGCTGACCAGTCACACTACACAATTGCTAGAGCGTCATGTATTAAACAGCCTCCTGCGATGCCTGTCCAATCATCATGTTATTGCTTTGTCCTATCAGCGTACGGACGTCTCGTACTCCACAATTGTGGCACTCCTATGTGCTGTCCCTGCTGCACCAGGTCCGCCCATATTAGCTTGTTGTAGCGGTGTGTAAATGAGGTAAGGTAAGCTACAGATGGCTACTTGAGACACCCGGCGATGTATCTAGCTGTAGATGTAACGTAGCGTAGCGCACCTTGTGGCGGCGTGTAAAGGTGGTGCGTTTCCCGTTTGTAACCGTTTGGCCGTGCTCGTGCACGTGAAGTAGCGGGTTGTATCCATCCTGTTGTAGCGGCGTGTAAAGGTACCCTTACAGTCTCAAACAGTATAGAGCTTTAACTGGGTTTACTCTCTTTCCTCGGCAGATGAAACAGTTTACAACAGTTCAACAGCGGCTCCGGTGTGGTCTAAGCAGCCGGGATGGTTCGTCTGCAGCACTTAATTTCACAGCACTTTACAAATGAAATCATCACAGTCTTCATTGGGGCTTACTATCTAGGGCTGCATACTCACGGTCAGTAGATGCAACGTTTTTGGACACAGCGTTTGCGGCTGCATCCAAAACGCTGAATCGTACAGTATAAGCATAGGGGATGGGATTTGTAGAAATTCCATGCCCACTATGCTTAACCCTACCACAGCGTTCTTTTAGCTGCGGTGCGGGTTGCTGGCATTCCACTCCTCCGCAGCATGTTCATTTCATACTTCGGAGTTGGAAGCGGCTGCTATCGGGTGACTGCAGGGAGAAGCCGCCATGCACCCACCACACATGGTGAGTACAGGGAGTCTGCGGTCTCCCTGCAGCCACCCATGGGTTCACTCAGGTCCGGAGGATCTGCGTCCAACACGCAGCTACTCCGGACCATGAGCATATAACCTTAGTCTCCTATCACTATGTCTTCGGAGTGTGGGAAGAAACCAGAGAACCCGGAGGAAACCCACATAAACAGGGTAAGAACATACAAACTCCTTCCAGATACTGTCCTTGGTGGGATTTGAACCTAGGACCCAGCGCTGTGCCACCTTGCTCCCCATATCAAATAATGTCAATATAATCTATTGATAATGATAACCTCTACTACCGTAATTCTTATATAATAAAGGTTCAGACTATTTGTTAAAGGGAAAATATTACTTGACTTATGCTGCCCAAACCATTCACAACTGTAGCCAGATATATTTTTCTCTGAAACACTCCACCATTTCAAAAGAAATAAAATTAGAAGATTCGGCAGGGGATCATAGCCAGAGACGAGATGAGTCTGAAGCTGCTACTCCAGGTGATTGAGTGTACTTAGCAATAGATCTGTCAGTCACAGGGAGCAAGCACTTGGAGAAGTCGGCCATGGGCACCGCCGGACTAGTCTCATCTCTCGCTATAGTCCCAAGTCAGATCTTCAAACTATATGAGTCATAGTCATGACTCCTTGAAATCTAAGGCTGGCCATACCATCAGATAACTGCAATCAATGTTCATTCAGCTGATGCATATCTAACCCGACTATACATTCGGTTTGGCTAATTTTTTATGATTCCAATGTGGAGGGAGGATATAGTTGCTACCAGACACCTCTTGCTTATTTTCCCTTATGATAAAAGGATCAGCTGTTGAAATTTCAATGGACCGATCTTCCTTGCTCCTTGATAAAATCTTTAGGAGGAGAATCAAGGAACACCGATATATTATGCATCTCAATGAATTAGAATATTATCAAAAATCTATTGCCATGTTTTGGGGCATTTCTGGTAGCCCTGAAACGCGTTGACTAATAAATCAATATTATGTTCACCCTTTGATGTCTTGTGGAATACAGCAGAGCAGTTTTCAACCCTTCATCCTCCCTACCTTAATTTTCTAAGATAATGACCTTTGGGTTTTCATTGGCTGTAAGCCATAATCATCAACATTAACATAAATAAACGCTTGAAATAGATCACTCTGTGTGTAATGACTCTATATAATATATGCATTTCACTTTTTGTATAGAATTACTGAAATAAATTAACTTTTGGTGATATTCTATTTCACTATTACACTAGTACATCAGACAGTCTTCCAAACCTACAACAGGTTTGCCTGACAAGTGTTTTCAAGAGTACTGTAAACCCATCAGCTATAACAATGGCAAATTGGAAGCGGTCTGGTTAACACCATACTTGTTGGGTTGGTTACCTTCCTAGTTGAGCATAATTATGAATATGAGACAATCTTAGACCATGTTCACAAGAGTCAAGTTTGACAATAGTTTTGGAGTGATGAAATCCCACAACGATCTGTATCCCATGTATGTGAATATGGTCTCTGCATCATCGTTCACATACAGCAATATTTTTTCACGTAGAAAAATATTACAGTGAGATAAGTAGCATATTCTGCAAATTCTATGAGGAAAAGCAAGCAGACTAGCCTAACGAGATCTAGCTCCACTGAATGGCGCCAAACATTGTACTAATTCACTGAACTATAAATTTGCTGCAGAAACCCAAGTGCTTTCTGGTCATGAATCATGTAGTAAATTATGTGAACATACCAAACATGTCATAGTTGTAGATTGTATGTGTATGAGTGAGGTTATCTACCATATTGGATGTCACCAGTGTAGCATTATTGTATATGAAGTGTTATGTTCTCCAGTTGCCTTGTCTGTGTTCTGCTGGTTCTACAGTGTATGAGGGTGGTGCTTACTTAGGGTGTGTATACGGTATATCCACCTGCTTGTGTGATATGCCAGCTGTGTCTTCATTGTATGAGAACACAGTCAGTGGGATCACTGGCAGAAGTAATTCATGAGCTGAATCACATGTATAATATCAAGAAGGTTTCCTCTCTGTTGTATATGACCAGTAGTCATCTTGCTCTGAACTCATCAACCATCAACTGCTCGTATCTTTTCCGTGCTACTGTGGCTTCATCATTCATTTATAGCTATGCTATACATGTAGATCATGTCACACCGTGTCACCAGGCTGCATTACTTTGTGCCAATGTTAACCCTTACTTACTGTCAGTGGTGTAACTTGAAACTCATGGGCCCCAATGCAAAAGGTCCAACGGGGCCCCCAATTGTTGCAAATCTTTAATAGCATTAGTCTTTTCCAATGGGCCAACAGGTCTTTTGGGGCCCCCTAGGCTCAAGAGCACCGGGGTGCGATTGCAACCCCTGCACCTGTTGTAGTTACGCCCCTGCTTACTGTGTATCTTCACTTTTGTGGTTTCTGTACACACAGAATATTAATTCCATGAATTCTCATTCTACGATCTTTTCTCCAGACTTCATTGTGAGAGGAGACTAGGTGGGGGTCAGTCAGTGACGTGACACTCAAGTGTAATGAAACGGCAGGGATGGATAGGATTTGTCCAATGTGTGTGGACACTTTGGGTCAAGTCTTAAGTCTCAGTGACTCTTTATTCTCATTGACCATGATAGGATTTGATTGCCTTTTCTAGATTCTAGAGCAGTTAATCTATTTCACTGATACATGGCTTATAATGTACCGTATATACTCGTGTATAAGCCGACCCGTGTATAAGCCGACCCCCCTACTTTTGCCCCCAAAACCTGGGAAAACCTATTGACTCGTGTATAAGCTGAGGGTGGACCCCAGCACAGGTATACAGCCCCCAGCAGTGTGGTATACAGCAGCCTCCCCAGTGGTATATACAGCAGCAGCCCCAGTGGTAGTATACAGCAGCCCCAGAGGTATATACAGCAGCCCCAGTGGTAGTATACAGAAGCAGCCCCAGTGGTAGTATACAGCAGCAGCCCCAATGGTATATACAGCAGCAGCCCCAGTGGTATATACAGCAGCAGCCCCAGTGGTAGTATACAGCAGCCCCAGAGGTATATACAGCAGCCCCAGTGGTAGTATACAGAAGCAGCCCCAGTGGTAGTATACAGCAGCAGCCCCAGTGGTATATACAGCAGCAGCCCCAGTGGTATATACAGCAGCAGCCCCAGTGGTAGTATACAGCAGCCCCAGAGGTATATACATCAGCCTCAATGGTAGTATACAGCAGCCCTTAGGTAGTATACAGCAGCCCCAGAGGTATATACAGCCCCAGAGGTATATACAGCCCCAGAGGTATATACAGCAGCCCCAGTGGTAGCATACAGCAGCCCCAGTGGTATATACAGCAGCCCCAGAGGTATATACAGCCCCAGAGGTATACAGCAGCCCCAGAGGTATATACACCAGCCCCAGTGGTAGTATACAGCAGCCCTTAGGTAGTATACAGCAGCCCCAGAGGTATATACAGCCCCAGAGGTATATACAGCCCCAGAGGTATATACAGCAGCCCCAGTGGTAGTATACAGCAGCCCCAGAGGTATATACAGCCCCAGAGGTATATACAGCCGCCCCAGTGGTAGTATACAGCAGCCCTTAGGTAGTATACAGCAGCACCAGAGGTATATACAGCCCCAGAGGTATATACAGCCCCAGAGGTATATACAGCCCAAGAGGTATATACAGCAGCCCCAGTGGTAGTATACCGCAGCCCCAGAGGTATATACAGCCCCAGAGGTATATACAGCAGCCCCAGTGGTAGTATACAGCAGCCTTTAGGTAGTATACAGCAGCCCCAGAGGTATATACAGCCCCAGAGGTATATACAGCCCCAGAGGTATACAGCAGCCCCAGAGGTATATACAGCAGCCCCAGTGGTAGTATACAGCAGCCCTTAGGTAGTATACAGCAGCCCCAGAGGTATATACAGCCCCAGAGGTATACAGCAGCCCCAGAGGTATATACAGCAGCCCCAGTGGTAGTATACAGCAGCCCCAGAGGTATATACAGCCCCAGAGGTATATACAGCCCAGAGGTATATACAGCAGCCCCCCCATATCAGTATACAGGCCCCCCCTTGGTAGTAATCCTGTAAAGGAAGAGATTAGTATACTTATTCCTCCGCTGTCCCGCTGCCGCTGTCCCGCCGCCACCATCGCGCTCTTCCGTCTTCATCCAGCGTCTTCCGTCTACTTCCGGCTTCTTCCTCTGGCGCGCAGACAATGACGTCATTGCCTGCGCCCACCGGAGGAAGCCGGAAGAAGACGGAAGACGCTGGATGAAGACGGAAGAGCGCGATGGCGGCGGCGGGACAGCGGCAGCGGGACAACGGAGGGATAAGTATACTAATCTCTTCCTTTACAGGATTACTACCCAAGGGGGGGCATGTATACTGATATGGGGGGGGCACTGTATACTGTATACATTGTATACAGTATACAGTGACTCGCGTATAAGCCGAGGGGGAGACTTTTCAGCCCAATTTTTGGGCTGAAAAACTCGGCTTATACGCGAGTATATACGGTATATACTGACATATAGCAGTCAGAATACATTTATTATACCTTTCACATGAGTAGTATTAGGGAGCATTATATTTTTCCATTTAATATTTTGATTGATTTTGGTAGGGGACTTGTTGGTTAATATTAAGTATTATTATTATTTCTACGTATATTTTTGGGCGGCACAGTGGCTCAGTGGTTAGCTTAGCAGCACTGGGGTCCTGGGTTCAATCCCCACCAACGACAACAAATGCCAGAGGTTTTTATGTTATCCCCGTGTTTGCATAGGTTTCCTCCGGGTTCTCTAGTTTCCTCTCACACTCCAAAGACATTGTGATAGGGAATGTAGATTGTGAGCTCCAGTGGGGATAGTACTGCTGATGTATGTAAAGTGCAATGTAATTAATAGCGCTATATAAATGAATAAATATTATTTTATAGCACCAAACATAGTCCATATCACTTTACAATTCAGAGGGAAGACGTACAGACAATGTGAGATAATACAAAGCAAAGCCGGCATCAGCACCCGGCGCACCTGGGCAAGTGCCAGGGCCCGGACTGTGAGGGGGGGCCCACTGGGCCTCTGGGTGCTGTGTACCTTGCCCCTCGCCAGGGGCTCCCTTGAGTGCTTCACCCCGCACCCCTCTCTCCCTCCTAACCTCAGCTGGCAGCCGCTGATGGCAGCTTGTGATGTAGTGAGCAGCAGCAGATCTATTTCCTGTGCCATTGCGATGCAGGAAATGGAGATCAGACTGCTGCTCACTACATCACAAGCTGCCATCAACGGCTGCCGGCTGATGTTAGGAGGGAGAGGGGGTGCAGGGAGCAGCTCTCATAGGGCCTCTGGGGGCGCGGGGAGCAGAGCTCAGGGCACGCTCAGGGGTGCGGGGGATGCAGCGCTCAGGGGCCACCTGTCAAGGGCAAAGCGCACAGCGCCCAGGGTGCCCTGGTCAGGGGCAAATTATATAGTGCCCAGGGGGCCCTGTCAGGGCCAAATTATGCAGCGCACAGGGCTCCCTGTCATCTCCAAAGGGGGAGACATCGTGCAGGGAAATCAGCGTGCAGGGGGGAGACATCGTGCAGGTGGGAGACATTGTGCAAGGGAGACACTGCGTACAGGGGCAGACATCGTGCAGGGGAGAGACAGCGTGCAGAGAGAGACATCGTGCAGGGGAGACACGGCGCACAGGGGAGAGACACGGCGCATGGGGAGACAGGTGCAGGGGGCAACCGGCACAGGGGAGAGAAAGAGAAAGTGAACAGGGAGAGAGACTGTGCACAGGGGCAGACACACAAAGAGAGGGGAGAGACTGTGCATGGCGTGACAGCCACAGAGAGGGGAGAGACAGCAGACTGGGTGGGAGAGACTGCGCCCTGGGGGAGAAACATGCATAGAGAGGGGAGATACAATGCACAAGGGGTGACAAGCACAGAGAGGGGAGAGACAGCACATGGGGTGGGAGAAACTGCGCACTGGGGGAGAGACAATGCACAAGGGGTGACATGCACAGAGAGGGAAGAGACAGAACACGGGTAGGGGGAGAGGCAGCTCAAAAAGGAGAGACAGCATGATAGAAACAATATTTGTATATATATACATATTACAGTTCGCAACGTATATTATATATATATATTATATATATATATATATTATAAATACACACATACATACATACAGCAGTGTGTGCTAAAGAGGGCCAACTAACACACTTTCGCCCGGGGCCCACACAAACCTGAAGCCGGCCCTGCTTATGTGGCGCCCCTGTAGTCCGGTCACCACTATTAACTTGCGGCAGCCGGCATCGGTAAGTCCAGTCACCCACAAACACACCCAACACACCCCATTCCCGAAGCGAGCGGGTGAACCCAAGTAGTGGGATGGCTCAGGCAGCTGTGTGACAGCGGGGGGAGACAGGTGGTGGATGGGATGTTAGTGCCAGAAGTGGTCAGGGAAAGGAAGAGGACAAAGGGAAAACACCACAGTAAATAGGGGTCATTCAGTGGGGGGAGGTCAGTCGATAGAGGACACGAGACGGAGGAGAGAGAGAGGAAGCCCGGACCCGGAGGCGCAAGCTACGATGAGGTCTACCCCGGGTTGCGGGGCTACGAACCGTAGAAAGCCAGAGAAAGTCCTAAGGGCGTGGGCAGTGAGCGATCCACCTGTGCACCTGAATTAGCTGTGAGGCAGAAGGACGGGGGCCCGGCCTTAAATGTAGCAGGAGGGCTTCAAGCTCCAACCACGGAACTCGGGGGCCACGAGCTCTCTATGACTCATGGCCAACTCCCAACACAGCGCAGAGAAGGCAGCAGTACTAGGGACAGGGGACTAAGCTGGTCGCACCACAAAGGCCTGTGGCTGCTGGATCGGGGCTCTGTGTGCGAAGGCATGTGCAGGAAGTAGGAGAACAGGCAGCCCTGAGAGAGGAAAGCCCAAGTGGAGAGGAACACAAAAGTGGGTGCACTGGACAAACCATCCTGGTTGCCAAGGACTACCGGAGCTGCCAGAGAGAGGTGGTGTGGGGAGCAGCACTCAGTGGGCCCCCAGCAAGGGGCAAATTACACAGCGCCCAGGAGCCCAGTGGACCCCTCCCTCGCAGTCCGGGCCCCGACACTTGCCTGGGTGCACCAGGAGCTGATGTCGGCCCTGCATGTGAGGCCCAGTTCACATTTAAAGGGGGTTCCCTTTGTGTTTCTAAGCGTTTTTGCATTGCAAAAGCGCATAGAAACGCAATGAAAGGCATGCAAAAACACACCCATTGGTTATAATAGAAAACACATTGAAAACGCATATAAAAACGCATGTCATTTTCTGCAAATACAAAACGCAAGCGTTGCAGGACACGTTTTGGGCTGCGTTTGCAAAAACGCATGCGTTTTGCATTTGCAGAAAATGACATGCATTTTTTTATACACGTTTTCAATGCATTTTCCATTTAAATCAATGGGTGCATTTTTGCATGCGTTTGTAATGTGTTTTTGGCACACATGCTGTCAAAAACGGATTGCAAGCCAAACGGAATAGAAATGCAGATGTGGAAAGGCCCTAAGTGTCTCACACTCCATGTACGCACAGTAGCTTTTGGATCGACCGTGAGTCTTCTGACCCGACTTCAACAGCCTCATACTTTACTATGAGATTGTTGAGCCCTGGTCAGGAGAAACGTAGTTGGTCTGAAAAGTATAATATGAATACGGATGGTGAAACACAGATAGATAATTGCAACCTTACAGTAAGAGTAATGGGAAATTGAAGCTCTCTTGCAGAGGAAACCATCATGGTAAATTCATTAAAGAGGCTAGCCACTACTTGTGTCTACTACTCCTCAGTCTACATTTGTCCCAGTTAAATTATAAAAGCATAGACTCAACTCTCATGTCAGTACAATGGTGTCAGCACTTGCTCTCCTGGGGCTCACGTCAGGTTTTTACATCACAAGACCTCAGCGTCCTATGACCAGGTCACAACAGCGTTCAGCCTTGCGTTCAGGGGGTTCCGTTTAAAACATAGAATTTGTCAGCATAAGAGCAGTGTTACTGTAAAGGTAGGACTGCGATAACGCTGTCAATTCATTCCTATGGCAGACGGAACCCAAACGTATTGCAAACGCCAGCTTCTCACTGCCGGAGTTTGAAATCTCGCACTTTTTCCAATCGCATCACAAGATGCATGCTCCTGGGTCATGTAATGCGCAGAATAACCCCACTCCCACTACTGATTGGCAGCTGTTTGCATACACCCTATATTGAAAAAGCTGCTAATCAGTGTTGGAGGGGTCATACAGAGCAGTTGACTAGAAGGCACGAGACACCTAGTTCTGTAATGATTTAATCTTCCAATAAAACACTGATTTTATTAAAGCAGTACCACACAGCCTTGTGAGAGACATATTACTGGAATCGGAATCTATGCCCTTATATCATGCTGCTCTAATGTCACGCTTAGGGGGTGAGGGAATCAGGAAACCCATGGTGAGGTGGACGAAGGGATTCAGGAGAAGCTAATCTGACCCTTATACTGGGTGTCCCTGGCTCGCACTGCCCTCAGAGGTATCTTTGAAGGTGAGGAGGTCCAAGTCGCCACCCTTCTTCTAACCTCCTGAAAAGCCCTAGGCTGAGAATCCCTACCTCTACCCACGGATCAGGAATCAATGCTGCTCCTAAGGAAAGGAAACTAGGAGAGACTTAAGCACGACAGCACATGCACAAAGACCTGGAAGAGTCTAATGGTGGGTTTACACGCCGCGATATCGGCGTCCAACTCCGACCCAACTCCGACAAAAAGTCACGTGGGTCGCGAGTTGGAGCCGATATCGGGCGCGCGTTGTACTGTTTTAGCGTACAACGCGATCCTGGAACGATGCCAAAACGATATCGGAGTTGAATAGCAATAGCAGAGCTATTCAACTTCCCGATATCGCAAGGCCGTTGTAGCAGGATCGCTGCGTGTGACAGCCCAACTCCGATGCGTACTCGCACCTCACCCATTAACTCCCATGTTAAATGGTCGTTACTAGGTTGGTGGGCGTACACATCGGAGGGACGTTGTTTCCCGATATCGCAGCGTGTAAACCGGCGATGCGATATCGGGAAAGGGGCTGAAAAAATGCGCGCTCCCGCGCCGTTGCCTCCGATATCGCAGCGATATCGTGACGTGTAACCCCACCATTACTCTATCAGCAGTGTCTGCATGAGGAAAGGGAATGCTATTTAAAGCCAAGGGGCGTGGTTACCTGATAAACCTATACCTCCACCTGCAGAGCCTACACCACACATTCAGCAACTGCAGCTTTAACATTAACCCTGACTGAGCCAAAGGAAATAAATGCTGGTTTAACTGCAGCAGAACAATACATGTGGACCGCGTAGAAGTCAACACAGTGACATCTCAGATTACATAGAATTAAGCTGCTGACAGATTAAATGTACGGAATTATTGTTTTTTTACCTCAAAGTTATTGTCTTTTTTCTTATGTGGATTTTGCCTTCTTCAGGATAAAAACTACCAAACAGCAGGCTTGCTTACCCCTACATTACCACTCTGTTTCCCCGAAAATAAGACACTCTCTTATAGTGCATTTTCTGGAGCAAAAAGTAATATATCTTATTTTCAGGGGATGTCTTATTTTTCCATCATCCCCATATTCCCATGCAGCCCACAATATCTCCATGCAATATCCCCCCCTCCGTCTTATTTGAGGGGAAGGGTATGTTGCTATTGCCACAATTTACTAGGTACTCTACTATTTATATGTTCGTTTACCAGTCTGCTAAAAATGTGACAAAAATGTGATTTTGTTCTTTGTGATTTCTTTATAAATAAAAATGTCGCTATAAAGTAATGAGCGTATTCACCAGTAAATACTAATATGGCCAGTCTCCTAAATAGTTTGCAGACCTTTTATATTCATGCATAATATTGTTCTGCCTCTTCATTTATTTTATACTATATATGTTTTTTTTCAAGAGCTTGGTCCTATAGTACGTTTGTCTCTGTACTCTGAATTGATCACACACCGGTTATTACTTACCTCTTCTACCCACACGATTTCTTAGTCTCTCGACTTCACGTTGCCTCCACCTTGATTTGTGAGCGTCTTTGTCATACCTGTTACTCATGGTCTATGGCTGGTAATGACTGCAGATCGATTTGTCTGTGCTGCTCTATTGGAAAAGCTGACAGCTTTGTGGAGCCATTTTATTTCATTGTAGAAGGTGCTGACTGATGTCTTCTGTGTGCATGACGTAGACAATCCCAAGATGAGCATTTATCAAAAAACATGACGCACCCGGCGTCTGACACAACAGAGGTCAGGGCTTGGTTTTAACAATAGAGTTTAAGGAGGAAAGAACGAAGGGGATTTTCTTTATTGTTGATGATCTTGAGTTTTGTGAGCCTCGATACACTGCAAAGATGCTGATATTCTGTTATAGTGATAAAGGTCAATGTACAATGTCGTTAGTTACTCAGCACTATAATGCTAAAAAAGGTTCTACTTTCATTTGTAGGCAAATTAATGAAGGAGGTAGAGAAAGTTTCCGTCCTTTGTCTGTCCTCATCTCTGATCATTTAGATCATAGTTGTTATATGAGATAGATTGGTTGATATGGACGCTCATTTGTCAGATCGATCATGTCAGCTTGAACCAGCTGATCGGGATCATAGTAAACCAATGCCTGAAACTATGCACTTGAGCCAAGCGGCAAATCAATGGTTGTAAACGACATACACAACAATAATAAGTAGCCAAAGATTTGTTTGGTCATTGGCCATCCCTAAGAAGAGGGGTACAGAACAGGAATCACAAGCTGGTGTAATATTAATAGCAGTGGCGTAACTTGAAGCTCATAGGCCCCGATGCGAAAGCTCCAACGGGGCCCCCAATTATTGCAAATCTTTAATAGCATTAATCTTTTTCTACAAGCCAAAGGGACTTTTGGGCCTCCTAACTCCAGGGCCCGGGTGCGATTGCGACCCCTGCACCTATTGTAGTTACACCCCTGATTAATAGGGTCATTTGAAGCTCAATGCAAAAACTCCAATGGGGCCCCCAATTATTGCAGTCTTTAATAGAATCAGCCTTTTCATATAGGAAAAAAAAGGACTTTTCGGGCTCCCTACGCACCTTGACCCAGGAGTGATTGTAGATACTACCCTGTGTAATTTAAAGGGCTTTGACCTTGATAGCTCATCATTATCAGATCGGTGGGAATCCAAGACCCATCACCTCTAATGATCAGCTGTCATCTGCCCAAGCAGCAGCGGGATGTAAACAGAGCATGTATTTGGAAGAGCTCAGCTCTACATTGTTTAGTGGCCACTCCCGGGTTCTGCAGCAAAACTCTTATTCCAGATAATTGGTGCTCAGCTGCAGGTCCCATTATACACAATGATGTACTGGTTCCATATGTTTTTTTTTTACTTTTAATCCAGCCCCATGTGGGCCAGGTATCAGACTCCCAACACCTTTTTATGATAGGTCATCAATATGTTAGACCTGGGTAATGCTGACTACCTACTTTAAGAATCCATGCTGCAGAGGGAGATTGAAGAAGAAGGAGTAAATTGAGAATCAGGCTCCTCCCCAATTATGCCCCATAGGAGCTGAGTAGCCTTTTGGGTGCAGTAGGTAAAACACCAGCCTTAAGTGACTCAGCTGCTAAGCTCACATCCGGATTGGCACTGTACTAACGGTAGAAATGAAAAATTGCAACTGGGCAGCAGTTAAACCATGTTGTACTCCAATTGTAGTACTTAGCCACTTTCACGCACTGTAGGTTTTTATAATATTTATTCATTTATATAGTGCTATTAATTCCATAGCACTTTACATACATCAGTAATGCTGTCCCCATTGAGGCTCACAATCTAAATATTCTATCAGTATGTCTTTACAATGTTGGAGGAAACCGGAGTGCCCGGAGGAAACCCACGCAAACACGGGGAGAACATATAAACTCCTTACAGATGTTGTCCTTGGAAGGAAATGAACCCAGGACCACTGAGCCACTGTGCCTGGTAAGTATATTACATATGTACTTTTAAGCAATAACCCAGAAGAGAGCACAGAAAAAATGGAAAGATTCTTACATTTTTCACTGCACTTCTCATTTTGAGTTGAATATTCAGCAAAATACACTTTAAGATTCCCAATCAGATTTTCTTTAATGAAACCTGTAGTCCAAACCTTGGTAAGCATAAATAGGGAGTCACGTTGCATGATTGCAGACAGTTATATTATTCTATAAAACATTTCAAATACACTTTAAAAATCTGTCTGGACAATAACTGGCGACGACTTGGCCGACTATTCCCAGGTTTTCAAAGGTGATTCATGGGTCTCCTGCTATGTCAGAGAACTGTCAATCACTTGGAGTAGTGTGGGGAAGAGCCAGACAAGGACAGAGCCGAACTAGCCTCATCTCCAGCTTTGGCCTGCAGTAAGATACTAAACAGGTTGTCTGGTCTAAATCGACACATCTGCATTCACCCTGTTATGCTCATGGGTGTTCACCCATTGCGCCACAAACTGGGCTTACCCTGAAGGGGCGTGACTAGGTGTCTACCAAGTCTTCCCCAGAGCCTCAGACTGGGACTGAGCTGTGGGTGGACACCAGGTACAACTCCTGGGCAGTCCCCAGTACTGCAGCAGCTAACTCAAAGGTCAGAGACACAAGTGCAGGAGGGCAGACAGGACAGAGCATGTACTAAATACTGGCAGGACAGAGTGGGTACTAAATACTGGCAGGATACAGCAGATAGTGGAGACAGGCAGGACGGAGTAGGTACTGGAAACAGGCAGGGCGAAATTAGATTCGACAGACGACAGATAGGTGTATGAGTGGGAACTGGCACATTAGGAACCCAATTGCTCATCCACTTCCCCACAGGGGAAGGTGCCTTACATACCTAGTGACTCCCAGGCACAGGCTGGGAATACCTTAGCATGTGCGAGCTGCCCCTTTAAAAAGCGGGGAGTGTGCACGTATGCCAAAGATGCTGCCAGGAGACCTGTGCGACATGCGCAGGTCTTAGTGCCTGGAGACCAGGGCAAGAATAAGATAGTGAGCTGACCGGCTGCCATGGTGAGTTTTTTGGCATTCTTGTTGAGGGGAGGAGGCAGGACAGTGCAGTGATGCCAGTTTTAACCACTCTATATGACCACAGACTAGTGAATCCTCACATCGCACACACTGTTCACTGTGAGGATTCGCGAGTGTTAGAGCCAGGAACAGCATCACGTGGCTGCGAGCATGTGATATGCAGACGCCTGGCCACATTCTGACTAGATGAGTGGTTGCATTGAGCGAGACCACACCCATCTAGTCATATTTTGGCCAGGAGTATGCATACATGTGGCCACATGACTGCCATTCCCGGCTCTGACACTGGTGAATGTGTCGCACCCCCAGGGCCGTGGGGTACTCAGAACCGTGCTATATTGTCTCTGAGGAGTCACAGGGGTCGAGACCTAGCTTCCGTGATCCTGGGTGCAGCTGAAAGGGAGAACGTCTGGCTTGGTAGGGAAAGGGGTGATGATTAAGGGGGTTATCCATGACACCACCCGTGGTTTGTGGCTATAGGAAGCCACCGCTGCTGCAGAACCTCCAGGGATGGTGGACGGGCAACTGGGATAGAGCGGCTCCCTACAGGCGGAGTGGATCCCCGGGGCAGTGTAAGTAGTGAAAGTAGCGGGTGCAGGATGGCGGGCACAGAAATAACTAGAGTACACAGCAATGAACGTTTCCTTTACCTTTACTTGTCCATCACAGGTACAATCCGGGGCACTGGTTTAGACGTTACTGTAGACTCGGGCACCCTGAAAGTAATCAGGAGAGATCCACCTAGCCAGGTGTGTTGGAGGCCTCCTTTTTGTGCTTTTACTTGTGAGTCCCCGCTGCTGCATGAAGCTGTGCTGCGGCCTCTCTCTCCCTCTTTTGGTCTGTACCTGTATAGCAGGCAGCGCGAGCCATGTTCCAGGGGCTGCTCCTCAGTGGAGACCCCAGGCTCTAGTATGCTACTGTGCTCCAGGTGTTAGGTAGGCGAGGGAACCTGGAATCCCCTGCTTCTCTGAATTTCTGCTGCTGGGCCATTAGTACCCTAACAGCAGGGGCGTAACTACCGGCATAGCAGACGTAGCAGTCGCTTTGGGGCCCGGCCCTTGTGGGGGGCCCGGACCCAGCGCCGCTACGCTGCTATCCGGTCAGCTACAGGCCCCCAGTGGGTATATACAGGCCCCCCACTCCTCCTCTGCTGCACACGTCACCTGTAAAGGAATACATCATACTTACTTATCTCTGCCGGCTGCCGCCGCTCTGCACCGCGCTCCGTCTTCATCCAGCTTCTTCCTGGTTGTGACGTCATTTCCTGCGCCCGGCGGTCACAACCAGGAAGAAGCTGGATGAAGACGGAGCGCGGTGCAGAGCGGCGGCAGCCGGCAGAGATAAGTAAGTATGATGTATTCCTTTACAGGTGACGTGTGCAGCAGAGGAGGAGTGGGGGGCCTGTATATACCCACCAGGGGCCTGTATACTACCACCAGGGGCTCTGTATACTACCACCACCAGGGGCCTGTATACTACCACCAGGGGCTCTGTATATACCACCAGGGGCTCTGTATACTACCACCACCAGGGGCTCTGTATACTACCACCACCAGGGGCTCTGTATACTACCACCACCAGGGGCCTGTATACTACCACCAGGGGCCTGTATACTACCACCAGGGGCTCTGTATACTACCACCACCAGGGGCTCTGTATATACCACCAGGGGCCTGTATACTACCACCAGGGGCTCTGTATACTACCACCACCAGGGGCTCTGTATACTACCACCACCAGGGGCTCTATATACTACCACCACCAGGGGCCTGTATACTACCACCAGGGGCCTGTATACTACCACCACCAGGGGCTCTGTATACTACCACCAGGGGCTCTGTATACTACCACCAGGGGCCTGTATATACCACCACCAGGGGCTCTGTATACTACCACCAGGGGCCTGTATATACCACCACCAGGGGCTCTGTATACTACCACCAGGGGCCTGTATACTACCACCAGGGGCCTGTATACTACCACCAGGGGCTCTGTATACTACCACCACCAGGGGCTCTGTATACTACCACCAGGGGCTCTGTATACTACCACCAGGGGCCTGTATATACCACCACCAGGGGCTCTGTATACTACCACCAGGGGCCTGTATATACCACCACCAGGGGCTCTGTATACTACCACCAGGGGCCTGTATACTACCACCAGGGGCCTGTATACTACCACCAGGGGCTCTGTATATACCACCACCAGGGGCCTGTATACTACCACCAGGGGCTCTGTATACTACCACCAGGGGCCTGTATACTACCACCAGGGGCCTGTATACTACCACCAGGGGCTCTGTATATACCACCACCAGGGGCCTGTATACTACCACCAGGGGCTCTGTATATACCACCACCAGGGGCCTGTATATACCACCACCAGGGGCCCTGTATACCACCACCAGGGGCCTGTATATACCACCACCAGGGGCCCTGTATACCACCACTGGGGCCTGTATATACCACCACTGCGGAGGCTGCTGTAATACTGCTGGGGCCTGTATATACCACTGGAGAGGCTGCGGTATACCACTGGGGCTGCTGTATATACTGCTGGGGCCTGTAAGGGTGTGTGTCTTGAAGGGGCGTGTCATTGGGGGGGGCGTGTCTTGGAGGGGCGTGTCATTGGGGGCGTGTCTTGGAGGGGGCCCCGTTCAAAAGTTTGCTATGGGGCCCTGCCAGTTCTAGTTACGCCCCTGCCTAACAGCCTTGGACTCCGGTGCCTGGTTTTCTGGCGCTGTCCCTCTGGGGTGAACACGACATTGCTCAGCACCCCCAGGCTATCCTCTCCTTCCTCCTCAGACTCACTCCATGGCTGTTCTGACTAAACCCACCTCCAGGCCAGAATTTTTATATAGGGAAGCTCCCCTTAAGCTGGGTTCTAGAGCTCCTTCTTCTGGTCTGGAGACAGGAAAGTGTTGGATGCTGTGCCAGCTGAATATGGAACCCCCTTTTTTTCTTCCAGGCGTGACATCACCCCCTATGAGGGAGGCAATGCCATTTTTACAACCAGACCCCTGGGGTGCTACAAATCCTCAAAGCACACAGATTCACAAGTTTGCAGTGATTGCAGAATTGTGGATTTAGACTCGTAGACAAGACATTTCCCCTTAAGGTACTGTCACACGTGGCGATGTCGCCCGCGACATCGCCGAAAAGTGACGTAACAGCGATGTTGCGGGCAATATCACAAGTACGTCGCGCTGTGTGACAGCGCGACACAACTGCAAATTATCGCTGGTCGCAGGTTGACAGGTTTATGAACATGTTCATAAACCTGTCAACCTGTGACCAGCGATTAGGCTGGATTGCGCCGTCTGACACTGTTGGCGGCGCGATCCAGCCTATATCGCAGCGTTGCTGAGGATCACTCGCTAAGCTGAGCCTAGCCCAGCAAGCGACGGCTCCGCCCGCATCGCCGCCCGCGTCACTGGCAACGTCGTGCCGTGTGACAGCTGGCCTGCGATGTCGGAAGCGAGCGTGCACCTGCACATCGCTTCCGACATCGCAGGCCAGAATCGCCACGTGAGACACCACCTTTAAAGTATATTTTGTCTAAAATGCTGGAGCATAGTGTAAAAATGTCGTAAGATGTGCCAAACCTTTGCCAAAACTGTTTTCCACCAAAAATGTTCTAAAGTAAGCTAAATAAATGGTGGTGTAAAGGAAAAGTGACAAAATATCTAGCAAGATTCCCCAAATCTAAAGGTACCGTTACACACAGAGATATATTGCTTGCAACTCACTGGTTGCAGTGAAATCATGGACACATTGTTACATGTAATGTTTATTGAGTCAAATATCCAATCATTTTTAGTTGTGCATGTATATATTTTGAGTTTCATTCAATATCTTGTCATACCATGCCTGATGAAGAGACCTGAGTCGTCTCGAAAGCTCGCCTTATAACATCATTTATTTTATTTTTGTTAGCCATTAAAAGGTATCACAACTACAAGATTTGTATCTTGTTTCTCACACTGAGAGCAATCAACGGTACCTTAACAAACAGACCCCGCTCTGATTAATCAGATAATATTTATTCATTTATATAGAGCTATTAATTCCTTACTGCTTTACATACATTTGCAGCACTGTCTCCACTGGGGCTCACAATCTAAACTAGAGGTCCCCAACTCCAGGCCTCAAGGCCCGCCAACAGTGCAGGTTTTGAGGATCTCCTTATGGTGGGTTTACACGTCCCGATATCGGGGCGATATCGTAGCCAACGGCGCGGGAGTGCGCATTTTTTGATCGCTTTTCCCAATATCGCATCCGCGGTTTACACGTTGCGATATCGGGAAACAACGTCCCTACGATGTGTACGCCCACCAACCCAGTAACGACCATTTAACATGGGAGTTAATGGGTGACGTGCGAGTACACATCGGAGTTGGATGTTTACACGCAACGATCCCGGTCCAACAGGCATCCGATATCGGGCGGTTGAATAGCACGCTCATTCGACCCCCGATATCGGATTACCATCGTTCCTGCATCGTATTGTACCTTCAAACAGTAAGATGCAGGAACGATATCGGGTCCAACTCACGAACCATGTGACTTTTGGTCGGAGTTGGACGCCGATATCGCGGCGTGTAAACCCACCATCAGTATTGCACAGGGGTTGGAATCATTACCTGTGCAGATGATCACATTAGCACCTGTGCAATACTAAGGAAATCCTGAAAACCTGCACTGTTGGCAGGCCTTGAGGCCTGGAGTTGGGGACCTCTGATCTAAACATCCAATCAGTATGACTTTGGAGTTTGGAAAGAATCTGGAGAAAACCGACGCAAACACAGGGAGAACATACAAACTCCTTGCGGATGTTGTCCTTGGTTGGATTTGAACCCAAAACCCCAGTGCTGCAAGATTGCAGTGGAAACCACTCAGCCACCATATACAGTGCTAACCACTAAGCCACCATACAGTGCTAATCACTGAGCCACCATACAGTGCTAACCACTCAGCCACCATACAGTGCTAACCACTGAGCCACCATCTACAGTGCTAAACACTGAACCCTCATATACAGTGCTAACCACTGAGCCACCAATACAGTGGTTACCAATGAGCCACCATACACAGTGCTAACCACTGAGCCACCATACAGTGCTAACCAATGAGCCACCGTATACAGTACTAACCACTGAGCCGCCATATACAGTGCTAACCCCTGAGCCACCAATACAGTGCTTACCAATGAGCCACCATACACAGTGCTAACCACTGAACCCTCATATACAGTGCTAACCACTGAGCCACCAATACAGTGCTTACCAATGAGCCACCATATACAGTGCTAACCACTGAGCCACCATACAATGCTAACCAATGAGGCACCGTATACAGTACTAACCACTCAGCTGCCATATACAGTGCTAACCACTGAGCCACCATACAGTGCTAACCAATGAGTCACCATATACAGTGCTAAGCACTGAGCCACCATATACAGTGCTAACCACTGAGCCACCATATACAGTGCTAACCACTGAGCCACCATACAGTGCTAACCACTGAGCCACCGTATACAGTGCTAACCACTGAGCCACCATACACTGTGCTAACCAATAACGTATACAGTGCTAACCACTGAGCCACCATACAGTGCTAACCACTCAGCCACCATATACAGTGCTAATCACTGAGCCACCGTATACAGTGCTAACCAATGAGCCACCATACACAGTGCTAACCACTGAACCCTCATATACAGTGCTAACCACTGAGCCACCAATACAGTGCTTACCAATGAGCCACCATATACAGTGCTAACCACTGAGCCACCGTATACAGTGCTAACCAATGAGGCACCGTATACAGTACTAACCACTGAGCCGCCATATACAGTGCTAACCACTGAGCCACCATACAGTGCTAACCAATGAGGCACCGTATACAGTACTAACCACTGAGCCGCCATATACAGTGCTAACCACTGAGCCACCAATACAGTGCTTACCAATGAGCCACCATATACAGTGCTAACCACTGAGCGACCATACAGTGCTAACCAATGAGCCACCGTATACAGTACTAACCACTCAGCTGCCATATACAGTGCTAACCACTGAGCCACCATACAGTGCTAACCAATGAGTCACCATATACAGTGCTAAGCACTGAGCCACCATATACAGTGCTAACCACTGAGCCACCATATACAGTGCTAACCACTGAGCCACCATACAGTGCTAACCACTGAGCCACCGTATACAGTGCTAACCACTGAGCCACCATACACTGTGCTAACCAATAACGTATACAGTGCTAACCACTGAGCCACCATACAGTGCTAACCACTGAGCCACCATATACAGTGCTAATCACTGAGCCACCGTATACAGTGCTAACCAATGAGCCACCATACACTGTGCTAACCAATAACGTATACAGTGCTAACCAATGAGCCACCATACAGTGCTAACCACTGAGCCACCATACAGTGCTAACCACTGAGCCACCATATACAGTGCTAACCACTGAGCCACCATATACAGTGCTAACCACTGAGCCACTGTACAGTGCTAACCACTGAGCCACCATATACAGTGCTAACCACTG
Source organism: Allobates femoralis (assembly GCA_033576535.1). NCBI lineage: Eukaryota > Metazoa > Chordata > Amphibia > Anura > Aromobatidae > Allobates > Allobates femoralis. The sequence continues at coordinate 96,245,771 of JARQOC010000001.1, forward strand.
AGCCACCATATACAGTGCTAACCACTGAGCCACCATGTGCAGTGCTAACCACTGAGCCACCATATACAGTGCTAACCACTGAGCCACCATATACAGTGCTAAACACTGAGCCACCATATACAGTGCTAATCACTGAGCCCCCATATACAGTGCTAACCACTGAGCCACCATGCCGCCCCATGTACCTGCTGCCTTCCAGTTCCAGTTTTATGCCATCTAAGACTAATATCACTTTATTGTTCTCATAGTAGCAAAATGTAGTTTATATATCGATTACAATTTATATAACAAAATCAAGGTAATATCTGTACAAAATGTTCATGCAGGCTCATCTAATTATTATGTCCATTTCCCTGACCAATCGTGCCATAGCAATATATGCCCCCTTCTACACCTCCCTTACATTCAGTTGTGGCACATTTATTTCTGTGTTATAGTGCACACTCAATGACATTTCCACTGCTAATTTGCGGCAAAATACCTTTAATCAAAATTCAGCATTATAAGTGATATAGAAGGGTTAATATTTCTTTATATTTCTATATTTCTCTTTGCTTTATAGTTTGTTGAGAGTTATTACTGTCTTAGTACATTTAGTTTATAGCTAGTCTCATCATTGTCAAGGCTTATGTTTAGTATAATATTTTATTCGCATACACAATGTTCTGAGATTTTGAGAAAACTATTAGGGGTTGTATAGTGCTAAGGACAGGAGGATCATGTACGTCTAGGGGAGGGGGCATCAAGTGGAAGTTTCCAATATGATTGTAAATTATATATTAAGAATGAATCACAGGAAAAATAAACAATTGATTTTGCAACACAAGCATGTTTGCTGTCTTGTTTCTCTGACTTGTATCTCTAAGGGTACCTTTACACGCCGCGACGGCAGGCTGGAAACATCGCGCTACTTCGCGTGCACGAGCACGCCCGAACGGCTACAAACGGTCAACGCACCATCTTTACACGCCGCGATAAGGTGCGCTACGCTACGCTACATCTATAGCTGGCTACATCGCCAGGTGGCGGAAGTAGCCATCTGTAGCGTAGCGTACCATGTTTACACACCGCTCCAACAAGCTACTATGGGCGGACCCGGTGCAGCAGGGATAGCACATAGGCGTGCAACAATCTTGAATTACGAGCCGTCCGTATGATGATAGGACAGCGCAATATCATCAGGATTGGCCAGGCATCGCAGGAGGCTGGTTAATACAGCACGCTCGAGTAATTGTGTAGTGTGACTGGTCAGCTCCTTAAATATCCCGCCCTATGCTGCGACTACCAATCATAAAGCAGGAGCGACCTCCAATGATCGCAGATGGGGCGCGGTAACATGGCGACTGTGTCACGCCTTAGATACATGGCAGCCACATCGCCGGGTGTCCAGAGTTGCCTTCCGTTGGTTCTTTACACGCCGATACAGCTCGCTACAATCGGCGATGTTGCCTTAAGTTTATGAGCAGAGACCATAAACAGATGTATCTGTCGCCGGCTGTAGCGTCGCCTCTTCAGACGCCGCTACTACAGGCGATATGGACGCTACAAGCTACAATTGTAGCTTGTAGCGCGATGTTTCCAGCCTGCCGTCGCGGCGTGTAAAGGTACCATAAGGCCCCTTTCACATAGGCGTTTTTTTTTTTAAATGCGGTAGATCCGGCAGAATTACTACATCTGCTGCATCTTCCGCCTAATGGCCGCACGTTCGGCACTGATCCGGCAAGCCCCATGCATTGTCTAAGTGTCTTGCAGTCAGGTGCGGCAAGTGCGGTTTTGCCAGTTGCGGCCACGAAAAAAACGTGGTCAGCTGCCGCATCTGCCGCAACTGGCAAAACTGCACTTACTGCAAGCCCCATAGACAATGCATGGGGCTTGCCGCAAGTGTGCCGCAAGCGCGGCCGTCAGGCGTAAGATGCGGCAAATGCGGTAATTCTGCTGCATCTGCCGCATTTATTAAAAAACGCCAGTGTGAAAGGGGCCTAAGCCTAGGTTATTGCTGTCCGTTACAATGGAAGCGGTAACGGTTTCCGTTGTAAGTGACAGCAAAAATGACGTTGAGTGATTGTAGAGTGCATACATTTTTATACTTCAAAAACATATGCCCTAAATTAGATAGACAGATAGATGATAGCATAGATAGATAGACACATAGATAGATAGATAGATAGATAGATAGATAGATAGATAGATAGATAGATAGATAGAATGGGTGATAGGATAGATAGATAGAATGGGTGATAGGATAGATAGAAAGATAGATGTAAGAAAAGCATTACCAGCCTCCCTGCTTTGTCTTCCCGCTCTCTCTGCTGCTTCCGGGTTGCTAGGTGAATATTTATGAGCTTAATGAGCGTCACCGGAAGCAGCAGAAAGTGGGGAGACAGAGCAGGGAGGCTGCTAATACTTTTCTTACATCTATATTTCTATCTATCCTATCATCTAACTTTCTATATATCCTATCAGCTATTGCAAACGTAATATAATGCAAAGCTGCAGATTTGCAGAAATCGGTACCATTGCATTATTGTATTTGTTTTGTAACAGACTGAAAACCCTGCAGTCCATGTTTTCATGTGCGTTTCAACAAACACATACTTGCAAACTCATACCTACTTTGGCATGCGTTAGTATACGTTTGTTACATGGAAGCCTATGGATGCTTCTGCGCAAAGGCGTAACTTCAAGTCCTGGGTCCCCGATGCGAAAGCTCCAACGGGGCCCCCCAATTATTGCAAATCTTTAATAGTATTAGACTTTTTCTATGGGCCAAAGGGACTTTTGGGGCCCCCTAGGCTGCAGGACCCAGGTGCGATTGCAACCCCTGCAATTGTTGTAGTTACGCCCTGCCTCTGCGTGTTCGTTACATTGCGTTTGTGCTGCTGTCCAACGGATCCATTAAAAGGACAGCACAGACACAATGTGAACCTTGTCTAGAATGCAATTTGGAATGTATTGGTGATCCCATATCTGACTTTTCAGAACAAACAGCTATAATACAAGAAATATAGTTTTTACCTTATTGTTTCTCTCAACATTCTTAAGGTACCATCACACGCCTCCATATCGCCGGCGAGAACGCTGGCATTTCCCAAATTCGGCGATGTGGAAACCACATCACATGTGCGTAGTGGCGTGTGACTGGGCGATTCTATGGAGAGAAATCACCGGTGGAGTGTCGCCTGATAGCCCTGCACTGCAGTGAAATCAGGCAATATCCACTAGGCCAGAGGTTCCCAACTCCAGTCCTCAAGGCACACCAACAGTGCAGGTTTTCAGGATTTCCTTAGAAATTGGAATCATCCCCAGTGCAGGTGATTCAATTATCACCTGTGCAATACTAAGGAAACCCTGAAAACCTGCACTGTTGGTGTGCCTTGAGGACTGGAGTTGGGAACCTCTGCACTAGGCGATATCAGCACATCCTGGCATATCACAGGGCGATAGCGACGTACACAGCAATCCTGAAATGAATCCCGTAGGCGTGCTTGGATGGGTTTTTTTTTTGCGCAGCATCTGCGGCAATTGGTGGGTGATACTGTGTTCCGATTGGCTGGCCGTGTCCGAGGCGCCTTATTTGATGACCTGTGCGTTCACGCAAGGCTGACCAATGGGAACGCAGTTCCGTCCACCAATCACAGTGATAGAGGCGCGGTGAAACACATTCTAGCACGCCCCTATCAAAACAGTATGCCCACATTGCTGCTACGATTGTGGCGTGTGACGCGGCGATGTGTGAGGGGAAGATCACTTCCGGTCTCCTGCAGGCGATTTCCAGAACGCAGGATTGCCGAAGATCGCACGCTAGATAGCTACGTGTGACAGCTCCACAGCGTTCTGAAAAAAGTGCCCGAAACGTGCGCACTCATGTCTAATCGCCGGAGATATGAAAGCCATATGGCGACGTGTGACGGTACCTTTAGTGTTTTTAGTGTTAGAGAAAAAGCAGCCTTTGTATAGAAGAACGATCTGTCATGGTACCTTTACACGCGGCAACATTTCTAGGGTGTCAACAGGTAAATTACTGGCTGCAGTGAAATCATGGAGACAAGGTTCTATCTTGTTGCTGTGTACAAATGGAATAATCTCTCCATGATTTCACTGCAGCCAGTAAGTTACCTGTTGACACCCTAGAAATGTTGCCGCGTGTAAAGGTACCCTCAGTGTCAGGGCTGCACAGACGCTTTCAACTTCTTAGAATTTCCTTTATTCCATTTACTAATCAGCAGAGGAAAGAGATATAGAAGCAACATTAATGGTACCTTTACACGCTGCTACTGGATGGTGGCAACAACCGGGTACATGAGAGAAATGTATCTTGCACCGCCAATTCAACCCGTGGTAGCGGCGTGTGAAGACGGTTGTAGCCACCCGCCAGTAGCGGCACCTGTTTCCGAGCACTGCCCTGAAACAGGTGGCTACCCAGGCGATTGTAGCCACCTGTATCGGCGTGTAAAGAAGGAACAGAAGGGTTGTCACTACACCATGCTATGTACCTGGTGCGTGACACAGCCTCCGGGAAACCACCCCCCCTTCAGCGATCATTGGAGGAAGCTCCTGCATTACGATTGGTTGTTGCTGCTTAGGGCGGCATATTTAAGGAGCTGACCAGTCACACTACACAATTGCTCGAGCGTCATGTATTAATCAGCCTCCTGTGATGCCTGGCCAATCATGATGTTCTTGCTTTGTCCTATCAGCGTACGGACGTCTCGTAATCCACAATTGTGGCACGCCTATGTGTTGTCCCTGCTGCACCAGGTCCGCCCATATTAGCTTGTTGTAGCGGTGTGTAAATGAGGTGAGGTGCTCGGCAGAAGGTAACTTGAGACACCCGGCGGTGTATCTAGAGATAGATGTAACCTACCGTAGCGCACCTTGTTGCGGCGTGTAAAGGTGGTGCGATTACCGTTTGCAACCGTTTGTGCGTGCTCGTGCACGTGAAGTACCCGATTGTTGCCACCATCCAGTAGCGGCGTGTAAAGGTGCCCTAAGAGAAAATAGATTAAAAAGTCAAGACGTCTCTACTGTCTTATCCATCATGTGGATGCGACAGTACTGGTACATACAATAAAAGATTATTACCTCGGGTAACCTTACATGTGAGCTTTATTGACAACAGAGAACCTACGTGGATTGAATTATCAGTGAAATATGATAATAATTCTGGTGCTGTTCCTTTGTTATTCCTCCAAACTAGAAATAAATTGACAGCTCGGTGTTACTAGTTAGAGGTGTATCCCTAAAGGGACAGACAATATCCAATTGGTGCTGCCAGTGTCAGCCTGTCCTAAGTCACCTCACTGTTATGTGGCACCCCAGGGGTTAATGTGCCACAGAAACAACACCAAGGGTTAATTCCCCATACAACCTACAACACTACACTAGCGCCTCCAGGCCAGAAGGGGGAGCTAAAGCTGCTTCCCTATATATTCTGGTGTGGAGAGGAAGTGGCAGTTAGTACAGCGCGGGGCTGCACTAAGGAAAAGGACCTGGGTGTAAAAGGGCTGCGTTAGGCCCAACCCACGGTCCACTGTCCACTTCCAGGCCAGCCAGGGTCTGAGGAATAGGAGAAGCAGAGGAACGCCCCAGGACACGGAGTTACCCTATAACTCGCCCCGGAGGAGCGCAGAGACCGGATACCGGATCCGAAATTGTGCCTGACACAAGCAGCACAGAAAACACCAGACCAGTGGAGGTTGTATATCTTCACTGTACCATAGCGAAGCAACAATGCGGGGTCAGAAACACAAGATTAAGACTCAAATTGCCTAGCAAGCAGGTACCTGTGAGGGGAGACAGGGCCAGCAGCTTAGCTAAAGGGGCAGCAGAGCCACACACGCAGCGCAGGAGTGGGAAGCCAAGGAACCGGCCAGGGTGGGAGCAACCCGGCCCCGGTACAGACTCCGTGGCCAGTACTCAGCTGTATACCATCTGCTACAGTAAAGACTTGGAAAAGTACAAAACCTTGAGTCTGTGTAATCCTTGTGCTTAAGCCCTATTCTCCCTTACAAGCTGCTATCCTCTCCACCAACACCCCTACTCTACATCATCCATAGACTATTATCACTACTGCCCCGGGGAACAAGGCTCTGCTCGTGGAGAGCCATACATTCACCGGCTGCCAAACATCATCCCCAGAGGTTCTGCAGCAGCGGTGGTCACCCTGACCACATACCACATACCTCCATATAGTACAATGCAGCCTCTGTAGTTCTTCATAGAGTACAATGTAGCCTCTATAATCCTCCATATAGTATAATGCAGCCTCTATGATCCTCCATATAGCATAATGTAGCCTGTATAATCCTCCATATAGTTTAATGCAGCCTCTATAAACCTTGATATAGCATAATATAATCTCTATAATCCTCCATATAGCATATCATGTAGCCACTACAATCCATCATATAGAACAATGCAGCCATTATAGGTCTTCATATAGCATAATGTAACCTCTATAATCCTCCATATAGTATAATGCAGCCTCTATGATCCTCCATATAGCATAATGTAGCCTGTATAATCCTCCATATAGTATAATGCACCCTCTATAAATCTTCATATAACATAATATAATCTCTATAATCCTCCATATAGCATATCATGTAGCCACTACAATCCATCATATAGAACAATGCAGCCATTATAGGTCTTCATATAGCATAATGTAGCCTCTATAATCCTCCATATAGTATAATGCAGCCTCTATGATCCTCCATATAGCATAATGTAGCCTGTATAATCCTCCATATAGTATAATGCAGCCTCTATAAACCTTCATATAACATAATATAATCTCTATAATCCTCCATATAGCATATCATGTAGCCACTACAATCCATCATATAGAACAATACAGCCTTTATAGGTCTTCATATAGCATAATGTAGCCTCTATAATCATCCATATAGCATAATTTGGCCTCTATGGTCCTGGATAGCACAACACATCCTCTATAGGCCTGTCCTCCATATAGCATAATGTAACCCCTATAATACTGTCCTCTACATAGCATAATGTAATCCCTATAGTCCTGTCCTCTATATAGCATAATGTAACCCCTATAGTCTTATCCTCTGTATATGATAATGTAACCCCTATAGTCCTGTCCTCCATATAGCATAATGTAACCCCTATAGTCCTGTCCTCCATATAGCATAATGTAATCCCTATAGTCCTGTCCTCTATATGGCAAATTGCCCCCCATAGCCACTTGACCACCATGTGCACACTGGTTAATTGCTGTGTCCCGCTCTCTGCACATCTCTATGCACCGAGAGAGAGGCGCTGTCTTCAGGTCCTACATGCTGAACAGTGTGCAGATCTGGGACTCCAGCAGTGCAGTACAGGCCCTTTGATGAGTCACATTACTGTGATGTCACCAAAGGTCCTGGAATAAAGTACATTGATAGTACAGAGTTCGTATAAATAGCACAAGGTCTGCACTATCACTGTTGTTTGTGGCTGGCACACTGGGGGCACCTCAGAGGGTGGTCTGCCTCTATGGATGGTACGCCACTGCACCAGACTCCTGATGGCAGATATATAATGCTTCACCCTCTGTTCCCAATGAAAATCTCCCACTGCTACAAGTATGTGTCAGCAAACTATTTTTAGCTGCCCATTAAGAGAACATGCAGTCCTGACTGACAGCTGTCTAAAGTATAACGGCATCAGAACAAGTAAAGTATATAGCTTTACAAAAGAACTGTCTGTTTTGGCTCAGTCAGATGGACATGTATGTGCTGGAGGGACATGGATGAGCACCTAACAGACAACACAAATGCTGCTTATTTCTTTTGGAATAAATAAAAAAGTGGGAAGCTCATGGGCTGCTCAGTGGTCAGCAGTGCAGTCTGGGCTCAAATCCCACCAAGGGTGACTGTGTTTGTGTGGGTTTCCTCCGGGTATTCTGGTTTCCTGCCACACACTAAGGACATACTACAAGGGAATTTTGATTGTTAACACCAATGGGTACCGTAATGATCTTTACATCTGTAAAGTGCTGTGAAATTAATAGTCCTATATAATCAAGTAACATATACCTTTCACTAGCACAAAATGGCGTAAAAGTGCTATATCAATGGGCTCCTAATTTTATTAGCATTTGCTGACAAAACTAGTCTCTTACCTGGTTTGTTAGACTTTCGTAATATTCTTTAACAGCATTATGGACTAATAATGAGGAATTTTATTTAACCTGGCTCCCTGCCCTGTACGACCTAAGAGGCTTTTATACACTGCAAGATAATTGTGAACGAGCATTGTTGAAGCACTTGATTCATGATTATCCTGCAGTGTAAATGCTTTTATGTTTGTTCATCGGGCGAAATGATCTTTTGTGCAGCATGAATGATCACCGTTCTTGGAGGTGCATCATCCGGTGTAAACAGGGCTCGCACGGCAGAGAAACATGGCAACCTATGAACTACTCGACTTTAGAACACTCAGTCTGCAATGTTTGCCTTCGTCCATTTGTACAATCAGACATCCAAATGAAGGCTGATCCGGAAAAGTTTAAAGATTGGTGGTGGCTCCATGCTTCTGGTCGGTCTTTGTAAATGGACCCTACAGGGCCTGTTTATCAAGACTGACTTTGTTCATACCAGTCTTGATGAGGCCGAAATTAGATGAGTCAGGCACGTTTGCAAAATGTTATGCACCTCCGTGCTCTAGCCACAAATCTCACTCCAGTCAGGGACTGGAGTAAGATTTCTGGTGTACTGTATGCCGTAGCTTGTCACAAATTGTCATTTTGGAGAAGTGGGTGAAAGTGGCATGAAAACATCAAAAGATTCCTGGCAAAAATACTTGTTGAATGCACAGGTTTCCAGTTTATGAAGGTTACTAACCTTATCATCTATAGAGCATTGTTATGGCATGGGTATGGATGGTTGTGAATTGAAATGGTTTCCTTGTGTATATTGATGTCATTTCTGTTAAAAGCAGCAGGATGAATATCAGTATTCCCATATAGACTACACTAATATTACAAAAGCCTAAAATTATTCCTAAGAAATCTTTCATTTATAATGGTTAAACTTTGAGGCCAGGACCTTTTAAAGGATTTATCAAATTAGTTCTCCTTACTCTACTCTAAGATATCTCATTAGCATTCAGGATCATTCCTGTAATTACACATGCAGCACAGTATACTGAAAACAAGATCGACCGTGATTTCCCAGGCACAGACTCATGGGCAATGTTACAGGAAGCTTCTATGGTAAACTGTATACTAATTGGAATCTGGACTCAGGCACCAGGGTAGCTTCTCATAGCTTCAATGCCCTGCTCTAATGACCAAATCATTGGCCAAGCTGATCGGTCAGTAGCCACACAAACGTGCTCTTGTAATATACTGTAACTAGCTGTGAGCCCGATGCAAATGCATCGGGTGTCTAGAATATTTTTAATTTTTTTTTTAGATTTTCAAATAATAATTCAATTATTCCAATGACATCTTTACACCAACCTGCAAGTGTAGCGACTCGCAATGGCCTCGCGGCCATTGCTCGCGCTACACAGCGAGTCGCAATAGATCCCCATTGAAAGTATAGGGGGAGTTGCGACAACTGAGGTAGCGACTCGCAATGGCCTCGCGGCCATTGCTCGCGCTACCTCAGCGGTAAATCGCTAAGTTTGTGGCCGAGCCTCTGGTTCTATTTTCGGACAGCGACTCGCAATGGCCGCTTCGCGGCCATTGCTCGCGCGTGGTGACGTCACAGTGTGACATAGCCACGGCGTTTTCGGGGGCCGACACGATTTTGCCTACGGCAATTATAGAGTAGATATTCAAAATTTCCCACGAAGGTAATTGGAAGATTTTGGGCCCAAATGCAAAATCTGATCTCCGCAGCCTGAGCCCATGGATTGGGTTGTGCCAATTGAATTGCAACAATTCTACTAGATAGGTATAAATATCTCATACAGAGGCCACATGTACATGACAGTATTATGTTGTATATGGAGCAGTAATAAGACGCCCATTGAGGTGTATTTGTGGTGCCCCACTGGCCAGTGTGCCACTAAAGGGGTACGGCACGCAGACTAGCGTGTGTGGTATCTATGTCACCAGAGGATGGTAATGTTAATCTGAGGCCTCATCCCTGCATTCATACACTTAGGTTAGGTGACCTTTTGATTAACCTGTTGCTAGGGAACCAGTCCTGGTGGGAGGAGCTAAAGTGTAGTGATATAAGTGGGAGTGACAGTTAGTGAGGGAGTAGTCGTCGTAAGGAGAGTGAAGTGGAGGGTGCCTGTAAATGAAGGCAGCCCAGACAGAAGAGGGATCCCTGGCTTGAGGAACCTCGGGGCCGGACCATGCCGAAAACCGGTCCAGAGGGAACCCAGTCCAAGACGGAGTGCCGGCTGCAAGTGCGGTGCAGGAAAGTTTAGCTCTGAGCCGCCAAACCCAGTGGGTCGAAGGCCTTTCATATAGCCCCGACCTAGTCCTACACGCATGTCCCCACCAAGAGCTCCAAACCAGGTTGAGCCCCTTAGAGAGAGAAGGGTAACCTCTATATACCCAACGGACCTGGTATAATATAATATATATAATAATAATATATTATTATATTATTATATACCCAACGGTCCTGGTAGGAAGAGGGCTCCGTGCAGGGCCATGCACAGATAGTAAGGAGAGCGCAGTGAAAAGGACAGAGATTGTACCAGAAAGAACATCATTGAAGGCCTCAGAGGGACTTTACATCCTTTGGTGACTACCCGGCCAGCTACCTGAAACGGCTCTGTAACCTGGAAAGCTGCTTCACGTCACCAGTAAACACCCGTGTAGAGCAAGAAGGTTTCCTGTGTCTTATTTCTATTAAGTTGGTCACCTGTGTTCCAGTCTCAAAGAGAAGACTGTGCCTCTCTCTCTGTGAAATACCATTATCTTTACCTCACTGCCCTGGGGACTTCGCTCCACCTGCAGGGAGCGACATCATCTGGCTGCCTACCCATCATCCCCGGAGGTCTGCTGGCAGCGCTGGTGCCATCACCAGATACTGCACGTGGCGTCACGTTAAAAAACCTTTATTATTTTATTTTTACTAAACCCCTTTTTTATGACCACCAGGGCCACAGATTCGGGCACCGGCCACAGGTGACAGTCCCTTAAAGCTACACCAGGGATCCGAGTATCCCGGCCCTGGGGTGCGTCATATTATGTATACTTCTGATTTTATACAAAAGCAGAAGGAGGGTCATGATTTGGATTCTGTATTAATTTGTGGCAAGTTCCATTCCATGCTGTACATGTGCGGGTTTTCCAGCTGTAGTCATTCAGCATGAATATTCCAGTTATCTGTTCAGTTATAGGAACAGCCAAACAGAATCAGTTATGCAGTATAGAGGAGCACAATTCATTATTGTGAGGTCTATCTGGGTACCGTTTTTTTTAGAATGAAGAAAACTTTCTGGATGCAGGACTATTTTTTTCATTACTAAAAAAAACGAACATGTGAACAGAGGCTTTAAGGTCAAAAAATCCATATGCAGCTGCTATAATTTTCTAATTCCTCTGGTAAAGCGCTTTCTACTCATGTATTTCTTTTATTTATACTCTTCCCCTATCCTCTGTAAACTGCAAATAAAGAGATTAATTTCATCTGTCAATCACAGTCAATATTAATGTGGTGACATCACTGCACTTGCACATCCCTCCTCTGTAAACATTGGCTGTTGACTAGCCCATGGTATGGGGACTCGGGTATCTGGGCCCTCTGCTGCGGTAAGGATGTCACTCGTGGCCTGCCCAGACTCGTGGCCCAGGTGGTGAACTAAAAAGGGGTAATTGAAATGGGGATAAAAGTTTATAAGTTTATAAATGCCACCTGTGGTATCTGGTGGCTGCACCAGTGCTGCGTAGGGCCTCCAGGGATGATGGATGAGCAGCTAGGTGTTGAAGCTCCCCACAGGCGGAGCTGGATCCCTGGGGTGTTTGGTTTTGAAGATGAGGGATGGAGCAGGGACTTGGACGGGCTGTTGGATAACGGGACAGTCTCTGTGGATGGTAGGGGCGCCGCGGGTAAGGAATTGACACACACACCGCTGAAGCCCCTGCCCCGTGTGTAACTTGGGTGGCCTCCTCTGCTCTCTCTCTCCACCTGTGCTGTCGGCGGGACACCCACTATGGACTACCCGCTGTTCCTCTCTCCACGGTGCCTGGCTCCCTGGTGAGTGACTGCGCAGATGCCCCGGAGACTGAAGTCTCCACGGTATACTGGTGTTCTCTACTGGGCCGGATGCTCTCCAGTAGACTCAGACTCCAGTGTCCGGTGTGCTGTTTGGGTGAACCTAACACTGGCTCTTCGGTTCCCACTTTCTTCCTTCTGTTCTCCTCGCCTTCTGACCCCACTCTTGGGCCTTGCAGGACTACTCGGAGGCTGTTCAGGGTCACTGGCTCGGGCCTAACGCAGCACCGACCACCAGTACGTCTTCACAGCTCTTGTAGCGTCTGCACACTCCAACTAACTCTGCCCCCAGAACCAGTATTTATAGGGGATCTTGCCTAAAGGCTGCAAGTTGGGCTCCCCCTACTGTGTCAGGGTGGAAGGTGTTGTTTGTGTTTGTATACCCACTGTGGAAACCCATCCGTGCTGTAGGTGAGTCTGTGGTTACCTGTATGAGCAGGGCACCAAATTGCCCCCTAGGTAAGGTCAGTACTCCGGGACTGAGGAACAATTTTTGGCTAACATATTATAACATTATAACAGGTGACATATTTACAGAGTCTCAAATGAAAAATTTACAAAAATCACTGAAAAATGGCAAAACAGGTACAGTCCATACGGTGCTAGTCCATCCACCGCAGGCTGGAAAAGAAGTTAATTGTCACAACCAGTCCTGTGACTATGGGCCTTTTAACGTTGAAAAGGGTGAAAAGGGATAACGTTTTTCAAAAGTTCAACAAAGTTCAATCTTCCTTACAAGCAAAGTCTCTGTAGGCTTAGAGTTCAGAATACACAACAACATTTACTATGGGTGCTTCGGTGTAGGAGTCCTAGGTACTATAGGGGCCTCTACTGTTCATAAGCGCTGTAGGCCTCCTGGCTCTGGGGTCACCCATTTGCTCTCCCTAGACAGCTCCTTACGCCAACTCCACTCACCTCTCTTTTGATGTTGTGTACCTGGTGTGACCTGTTTTGGCCTACTTTTCACCCTTTTGTACACTACCATTTACATTTGCTTACATTTTTACAGTGTTACTATTTACATGTTACTTTTCTTGGATTCTATATCACATTTATTGTACCCAATCTCCATACCTGGATGGGGCTTGCCCACGTGTGCTGCGACTTGATCTACGCACTGCGGATGAGGCTATCTCAGGTGATGTGTCTGGGAAATATAATGGAGTAAATCAGGTAAACGTCTGCGTGGCCTTAGTCTCACTACACGACTAGCAGGTGTTCCGATTGCAGGATCCTCTGATTCTCTGACATTGGGTGTTTCTTCTTGACTTCTTTGGATTTCTTGCAGTTTATAGAAGTTCATGATGTGAACTATAATTGCTCCTTTATGTTGGAACCAATCTTCTGGAAAGTCTCCAAGTATTGTTGAGATTACTTTTTCCTTTTGTTTTGGACATGGAGTTGGGGGTTCACATAACTCTGTTTCCTCTTCTTCTGGGGAATCTATAAGGCCTTGAGTTTTCCATTCTCCTGGACATTTCTTTAAATGATCCCAGGATACTGTCTGAGTTGTTTTCTCTCCATTTTTGCTGATGAGGCAAACTTTGGTGTTGTCAAAGTTGGATTCCAGGACAGTGTAGGGTTCTCTTTCTCACTGATCATCTAGCTTGTGTTTTCTCCGTTTTCTCTTCAATAGAATACTTCTGGGTAGTATTGGTTCTGCTGGTGCACTTTTGTTGAATTTTCTTTCTTGTTTTTTTCTGGACTTTTCTAGATTATCTTCAACACAGGCTTGGACTTGTCTATACTGGTCTAGACGGTTAGTATTCCTGTTAGAGTTGGAAGTATCTCCTTTGGGTTCAACAACTCCGAGTTCCAGATCTACAGGTAGTCTTCCTGTACGTGCTCTCATAAGATAGGCAGGTGTACAGTTCGTAGAGCTCATTGGAATATGTTTGTACATATCTACTAGATCAGGCAGTTTTTCTGGCCATTGATTTCTTTCTTCAAGAGGCAGTATCATGTCAATCACGATGTTATTTATCTTTTCACATAACCCATTGGATTGGGGATGATATGGCGTAGTTCTTATTTTTTTACAATGATAAAGATGACAAAACTCTCGGAAGATTTCGGCTTCAAACGCTGAACCTCTATCTGTTAAAACTTGTTCAGGATAGCCTAGTGGTCTACAGAAGACATTTTCGAAGGTCTTTGCGGCTGTTGCAGCTGTGAGATCTTTTACGGGTGCAACCATGAGGAATCGGGAGTAGAAGTCCACCATTGTCAAAGCATAGGTGTTGCCTGTCCTGCTTGGAGTCAATTTCAAATGGTTCAAGGCTACAATTTGGAGTTGTTACGATAGGTTGGAGTGGTGCTCTTTGACTCTGCTGGTCTTTTCTGCGTAGGCTACATGGTCCATAGTCTTTACACCATCCTTCTATGGATCCTCCCATGCCAAAGCAGTAGAATCTGTCTTTGAGCAACATTTTCAGCTTTTTCCACCCAAAGTGTCCAGTTTGGTTGTGGTAGGCGTTTAGTACCATTTGGATCTCTGTTCTGGGTACTATGATCTGCCAGACCATTTTGTGGGTTCTGGGATTGAAATACCTTCTACAGAGCTTTTCCTGGTAAATGAACAGTTTACTTCTTTCGTTCCACAGATGTTTAGCTTCTGGTGGAGGATTTGAAGGTAGCTTCGTCGATTCCTGAGTTATCAGTCCTTTTACTAAACTGATAGCTGGGTCACTGTTTTGAGGTTTTTTCGAACCAAAGTGTGGTAACGGGTTCACTACTCTCTCAGGAAGTTCTATGTGGATCTGTTGACACTGGTATAGTCTCAACTGATGGAAGTCAGGTAGCTCTAGCTCTTCCAGCTCATCCTTGTCTGCTCCCATATCTGCTAAGTGAGGCATCCTGGATAAGGCACCTGCATTACCGTTGTTATGCCCAGCCCGATACTTCATGGTAAACTGGTAATTGGATAATCTGGTCATCCATCTCTGTTCAATGGCACCCAATTTTGCAGTTTCCAGGTGGGTCAAGGGATTATTATCCGTGAAGGCAGTAAACTTGTTTGAAGCCAGGTAATGTTTAAATCTTTCTGCGACGGCCCAGACCAAGGCCAGGAACTCCAACTTGAACGAGCTGTAGTTGTCAGTGTTCCACTCTGGAGGGCGAAGCTTCCTGCTAGCATAGGCAGTCACTCTTTCTTTGCCTTCTTGCTTCTGGGAGAGTATAGCTCCTAACCCCACGTTACTGGCATTGGTGTATAACAGGAATGGTAGGTTGTAGTCGGGGTAAGCCAGGATCTCTTCACCTGTTAGGGCCTCTTTCATCTGCTGGAATGACTCTTCCTGTTCCTTGCCCCACTCCAGGGGAGAATCTCTAGACTTGCTTTTCTTGGGTTGGCCTACTAGGAGGTTTTGCAGGGGAGTGGCCTTCTTTGTGTACTCCTTGATGAATCTCTGGTAGTATCCCACCAATCCCAGGAACTGACGTACTTCCTTGAGGGTCTTTAGTTTTGGCCATTCCCTGATGACAGTGCCTTGTCTGGATCTGGGGCCACTACTTCGGAACTATGTGTCCCAGGTACTGGACCTTCAGCTTTAACAGGTGGCACTTGGATGGTTTTAGCTTCATCCCGTATTTGGACAAGGCTTCAAATACCTCTGCTAGATGGGTTAGGTGTTCTTCATAGGATTTTGAATACACGATAACGTCATTCAGGTAAAGCAGTACCGTTTCAAAGTTCTTTTGCCCAAGGCAAAACTCCATCAACCTCTGGAACGTTCCGGGTGCATTACATATTCCAAGAGTATGCTGTTGAATTCATTAGGTCCATGGGCGTGGTAAATGCCGTCTTCTCACGACCTTCTTCTGCAACGGAGACGTGCCAATACCCGCTAGTGATATCTAGGGTTGAAAAGTAATTATCAGACTTCAATGCAGCTAGTGATTCTTCAATGCAAGGTAACGGGAAGCATCCTTGTGTGTTATGCAATTTATCTGCCTGTAATCTACACACATTCTCATGCTGCCATCCTTCTTCCTGACTAGGACTAGTGGAGCCGCCCAGGGACTACAACTATCTCTTATATACCCTGCGTCCTTCATGTCCTGTAACATCTCTTTGGGTTTTTCATAGTGTGCGGGTGGAATAGGCCTGTATCGCTCTTTGATTGGTAGATGTGTACCTGTGGGGATATGATGGTGTACCCCTTTGATCCTGCCAAAATCAAGTGGATGCTTACTAAATACTTGCTCAAATTCTTGGCCTAGCCGGTAGACACCTTGCTTTTTATGCACGGGAGTGGAATCAGTTCCTACAAGGAACTGCTGACACCAGTCCTCTAGCTGCCCCTTAGTGTTGTTATCCTCTGCCTCTTTGGGTAGAGGCAAGGGTCCCACCGCTTGGATCTCGTTGTTATGAACAGTGTACAGCTTAGCAATGGTGGAATACCTGGGTAGTTTGACCTCTTCACTGCCACAATTTAAGATGCAAACTGGTACTCTTCCCTTGTGTACATCGACTACACCTCTGGCTGTCAAGAGTGTAGGCCTGTGTTCTGAGCTGATGGGCTCTACTACCGCCAGATAGCCCTGCCCTCTTAGACCTATAGCTGCTCGACACCAAATCATCACTTGGCTGGCCTCCTCTGCTCTCTCTCTCCACCTGTGCTGTCGGCGGGACACCCACTATGGACTACCCGCTGTTCCTCTCTCCACGGTGCCTGGCTCCCTGGTGAGTGACTGCGCAGATGCCCCAGAGACTGAAGTCTCCACGGTATACCGGTGTTCTCTACTTGGCCAGGTGCTCTCCAGTAGACCTGTTTGGGTGAACCTAACACTGGCTCCTCGGTTCCCACTTTGTTCTTTCTGTTCTCCTCACCTTCTGACCCCTCTCTTGGGCCTTGCAGGACTACTCGGAAGCTGTTCAGGGTCACTGGCTCGGGCCTAACGCAGCACCGACTACCAGTGCGTCTTCCCAGCGCTTGTAGCGTCTGCACACTCCAACTAACTCTGCCCCCAGCACCAGTATTTATAGGGAATTTTGCCTAAAGGCTGCAAGATGGGCTCCCCCTACTGTGTCGGGATGGAAGGTGTTGTTTGTGTTTGTATACCCATTGTGGAAACCCATCCGTGCTGTAGGTGAGTCTGTGGTTACCTGTGTGAGCATGGCGCCACACTGTATCCTTCAGTCTCTGCTCTCCTTGTATGCAGCAAAACAAATGTTTAAATAAACATACAGAATCTCTCACAGACAGCACAGCCTCTGCTCAGAGCAACAAATGGAGGAAATTGCCTTACCTAGATGAGCTACCTGATACGTGCTTTCCATCTCTCCCTCCCCCTCCCTCCCCCTTCCCATCAGAAGCACCGTGCACGACAGTAAAATGAAAATGAAATTAGCAGTGAGGCAGAGAACAGGGGAAAGGGAATGTCAGCCTGGGAAGGAGTGAATAATAAATGAACATTTACATACTGTGGACTATTCAGCAGTAAAAGTAATTGTCTGGATAAGTGAAACAGTTGCCTGCTGAGTGTGAAGATGCTTATAGCAAGATAACTACAAAGGGTACAGTGACGATTTTTACATATTTTGAAAGGTCTGCCCAGGCACTATTCAAGGGTACTATTGGTATCATACTGAAAAATGACCAGACCAAGTCCCTTGAAGGAATCCATACAGATTAAACTAATGTAAGTAGACACACAGTGTAATGTCTTTAGTGATCCCCGACAATCATTTGATAAGGACTCAGCCTTTCCAATTTTGTTCTCCCTAAAATATGCTGCGCCAGACATGTCTGGAATTGTCAAGAAAGATAACTGTTAGACAAACAATTGGCCAAACTAATGTTCATCTGACAGCTATCTAATGTGTATGGGGCTTTGTGCAACCTTGTAACATAAGTAGCATAATCAAAGGAGCAGAAAGGAACACGTCATGGCAATTTGTCTTTAGCCAGGAATATTCATCTTTCATATGCCATTCCTACTTTCTGTATAGTTATACTTCATCGTGTGACATCATTATTTCGGATCTTGTCCATGATCATGCATTTGTAAATTATACGCCCTCTCATCAGTGAGAATCTTAATGCACAGTAAGAGGTTTAAGACATGATGGGAAAGCAAAGTCATTCCTTTTTCCCTGCATCCCCTGGAACATTGCCCATTCCTGTTCTGAATGGTTGATATTATTGCAGAGCGGCCGGTCAGCCATGCTGTGTGGAAGAATGGCAGACGAGAGGTGGATGAGGAAGGTTACTGTTGCCTAGCAACTGAGCTTTATGTTAATGAGCAGAATAATGACATTTCTATATAAACCGTCTGGTCACCATGTACAATATGCCCCTGTCTCCAGAGTGTGACAATGGCCATTCTCCGCTCATGTTTTCTGCTTAATAAGAACATTACTTTTCTAATAGGAATGGAATGATGTCTCTGCTTTATGGACATAGCACAACATAATGGTTATATCATAAGCACATGAACAAAATGTCATTACAGAGCTAATAAATAGTGGTAGACATCTCTGGGCAGTCTTATGTCTGACAGTGGGGTCATTCACCCAGCAATTTAAAGAATATACCACACCAACTGCTTGTATAGTGCCACTCTTGTCAATAGTCTGCATCTGGTACTGCAGATCGGACCCATTCACATGAATCAGCTGATTTGCTTTGTCAGATTTCAATATCAAGATTAATTTGTCACTTTTACCTTGGTCACTGAGGATTGCAAAGCTTTCAACAGCTGCAGATACTATTATGTAATAATAACACAATATAATATTGTCCCCAAATTAGCATTAATAATATTTAGGTTCCTTATTTTGGCTGGTGGTAACTAGTTGTGTCAGATTATGATGGTGCTAAAATATCCTTTTTTTCTTGTGTTTTTTTTAATCACCTATGTTCTAGTGAAAACGTATTGATTAGTGGGGGTCCAACTACTGGGAAGCCAAAGAAGATCCAATGTGGTATTAGGTTGGAGTCAATAATAGTGTCCATTCAGTTAAAGGACACTGTCAGGTCATTTTTCAATATGTTGCTAATATTACCCTTGAATAGTGCCTGGGCAGACATTTTATAAACATGTAAAATCATTATTGTACCGTTTGTAGTTTCCATGTTATCACCATTGTCAGACCCTGCAGAGATCTGCTGCATTAGTCTTGTCCCATTATAAGCAGAGACGATTAGTCCTGTGCTGTAAACTTATGTAATTATGCACGTGTGGCGCCCCATTGGTCTGGCCGCCACTGGGAGTACTGCACTACTCCATTAGCGGGAAGGTAGTGCTCCTGTTCTCTGGACTGGGACAGAGAAGTTGAGACTCGACACCGAACACACACACGTAGGACCCCGGCAGGGAGGGTGGGTGGACCTGGGAGGGTGGATCCAGTCTCAGACAGGTGGACACAGGTGAGAAAGAAGAGAGTTGGGAGGGGACAGCAAAGGAGTAGGATGTCTAAGTGGGAGTTGAGAGAAGGTGGAGGTGTTATCTCCCGTGGGCTGGAGCACAGTCACACTCGCCCCGGGAGGGAAAGACGAAGGGTGGAAAAAAGAGAAGGAGCCCTAGGGGTACGGACAAAGGCTAAGATCACCCCCGTATGCCCATATCTGGCAGGGGAACAAAGGGGCTGGTAGACGAAACAGGGAACCGGCCCTGAACACGGTATGGGAGTCTATCACCAAACCATTGAACCGGAGGCCATGAGCTCCTAAAGGGGAACTGTGGTCCAATAATCCGGCATACCTCGGAGAAGGAGGCCGTACTAAGGCGCGGCACTGCAAAACGGTGCCAACCAATGCCTGTGGCTGTCGGTACCCGAGCTTTGTGCAGAGGCGCTGACAAAAGAAGCAAGACCAGCTAGAGTTGCTGAGTGTTCCACGAGAGTAGCGAGAACGCAGAGAGAGAGGGAGAGAAAGGAACACCTAAGTGTCTCAACGACACTGTCTCGGTTCTAGAGAAACAGCTGGACTGGAGAGTGGCAGAGTGAAGCACCTGGCGGCCTAGTTAAAGTGTTAAGTAAAAGGTACAGAACTCCAATTGAGGTGTGTGAGACTTTTCTATACTGCGCCCACCAGCTGCAGAGGCTGCCTGAACCACCGAGGTGCAGATGATCCTGGAACACGGCCAAGAATGAACTGACTTCACTATCCACTCAATGGAGTCGGAGGGGAGGAAAACCATCTAAGCTGCCGGTCATCATCTCGAGAGGTTCTGCGGCAGTGGCGGCAGATGCTGATACACAGAGAGCAGGATACAGTCTCCCCACTGATCTCCTGTGCTGTGATGTGACATGCATATTCATGCATGGGGAGTGGACAGCAGAGAACTAAGTGGATCATTCACTGTGAGTGACAGATGAATGATTCTCTTTATTTGATGTTTACAGAAGATAGGATGGAAATATAAATAAAAGAAATACATAAATAGAGAGAGCTTAGAGGGAGGAATTAGAAAATGATAGCAGTTACATGTGGATTTTTGACCTGACAGTTTTCTTTAAGTGTTACCTTGATGTTCTACATACATTCTATACAATGACATGTTTAGCACCTTATGAGGTGGTCTACACATGGATTTGTTTTTTATTCAAATTTATTTTATCAGACAATTTGCTTCTTTCTCTGCCTGAATTGAAAATTCTCAATTCTGAAGTAAATTCTGATTTAGTGAAGACTTTCCATTACTGAGGTAGGAGATGGAAGCTGTTACTGATGAAATTCTATGATGACAGGAGGAGGAAGAAGCTAGAGGCAGAGGGAGGAGCTAGAGGGAGGAGGTAGAGGGAGGAGCTAGAGGCAAAGGGGGAAGCTAGAGGGAGGGGCTAGAAGAGGAGAGCTAGAGGGAGAGCTAGAGGGAGGAGCTAGAGAAAGATGGAGGCGCTAGAGGTATACAGAGAAGCTAGAGGAAGAGGGAAGAGCTAGACGGAGGAACTAGAGGAGAGGGAGAAGCTAGAGGCAGACAGAAGCTAGAGGAAGGAGGAGATAGAGGAAGAGCTAGAATGCAGAGAGAGGATCTAGAGGCAGAGGGAGGGCTAGAGGGAAGAGTTAGAGGCAAGGGACAAGGAGAAGCTTGAGGCAGAGATAGGAGCTGGTCGGAGGCACTAGAGGTAGATAGAGGAGCTAGAGGCAGAGGGAGAAGCTAAGGCAGTGGAAGAGCTGAGGCAAAGGGTGGACCTAGATACAGTGAAAGAGCAAGAGGCAGAGGAGAGAGCTAGAGTCAGAGTGAGTAGCTAGAGGCACATGGAAAATCTAGAGGCAGAGGGAGGAGCTAGAGGCAGTAGAGGAGCTAAATGCTGAGCAGAAGTTAGAGGCAGATAAGGAGCTACAGCAGTGAAAGAGCTAGAGGCAGAGGGAGGAGTTAGAGGCAGAGTTAAGAGCTAGAGGCAGAGGGAGGAGCTAGAGACGAGGGAGAAGGTAGAGCAAGGGAGGAGCTAGAGTCAGAGAGAGGAGTTAGAGGTAGAAGGAGAAGCTAGAGGCAGAGGGAGGAACTAGAGACAGAGGAGACTTAGGGTAGAGGGAGAAGCTAAAGGCAAAGGGAAGGAGCTAGAGTCACAGGGAGGAGCTAAAGTCAGAGGGAGAGAGCAAAGAGTCAGAAGGAGGGCTAGAGGCAGAGGAGGAGCTAGAGGCAGAGGAGAAGTTAGAGACATGGGGGAGCGAGAGGCAAAGGGAGAAGTTAGAAGCAGTAGGGAGGAGCTAGAGGCAAGGAGAGGAGTTAGAGTAGAGCTGCAGCTTCAGATCTAAGGTGCACTGTAACTGAAGAAGTCACATTGTATAAACTTATACTGTTATCGCTAACTACATATAGAGCAGTCATGGGTAAAGTGAGCAGTGTTAGGAGAACTGTTCATGGAGCCAATGGGGGGGCTTTGGCTCCTGATATGCAAGACTGATAACAGCAGCTCTTGTCACATGGAAGCCATACACTGATAGTAGATATTATAGGCTGGAGAAGCTAGAGGCAGAGGTGACTGGGATATGATATTCCTACCCTTCAGATCAAAGCCTTTAATGAAGCTATTGCACATTTTCAACCTCCCTCTTGGTCCGTCCATTTAACATTGAGCTATAAACCGTGTAAGACAATAGATCTCATAGCAGGAAAATGAAAGCAGAAAGAAAAGGCAATATGTGCTTATTTTCATGTTTTTTAACTGATTCTACCAATTTTATAACATAACATCCCTTTATACTTGGGTTTAGAGCAGCATTAAGGACTGATTTAGTGTATGCTAAATATTCAGATCAATGTCAAGGCGAACAGTAATAGGTGAATAATCACTGCATCCAGATACAGTCAATATAGTGGTAAGAAATTAGTACAAAAACTAAAAGAAGACCATTGCCTAATACATACATAACTACATGCATACAATACTCTGGGTAAAGAGCCAGACACACTCATATACACACTCACAAACCTCGGTCGCTCTTCACTAAAGCCAATGGGTTTGTCTGGAGTTATTGGAGCATAGCAAAGTTTCTTTGACAAATCTTGAATCTGCCAGTCATTTACATGATGGTTAATTTGGATATTCCCAATCATAGAGGCGTAAATGGTTAACAAGAACATTTAGTCCTATGCATAATTAGCAGCAGTTATTACCATTTACAGGCTGCCTCCAGTTCACTTGCCCTGATTATGTATTTCTCTGCATGTCGATCCTAACATTAATGCCATATAGTATCATAGGTCAATTAAATCTCTGGTGCAGAATCTGAATTTGCTCAGAAGGCATCTACATCATGAATATTCACAGCACTTTAGTAAAGTATCTGGGACAAGTTTCAAGGCCGCTTTAGGCTGTGGTCACAGTACCATTTTTCACATGCATTTTTGGAGACCTGCGTTTTCAAAAACGCATGTAAAAAACGCACCCATAGGCCCCCATGTTAAAAAACGCATGCCCTAATAGCCAAAAAGCATGTGTGACTGTCCCATGCGTTTTTGGAGCATATACAAAAACGCATGCGTTTTTGTAGAAAACGCATGCGTTTTTATAACATGGGTTCCTATGGAAAACGCATGCAAAAACGCATGTACAGTTAGTACCTTTTAGTGCCATTCAAAAAGGCATGCGTTTCCCATAGGAGCCCATGTTAAAAAAACGCATGCGTTTTTCCGGAAACGCATGCGTTTTTTTAACATGGGCTCTTATGGGAAACGCATGCGTTTTTGAATGGCACTAAAAGGTACTAATTGTACATGCGTTTTTGCATGCGTTTTCCATAGGAACCCATGTTATAAAAACGCATGCGTTTTCTACAAAAACGCATGCGTTTTTCAAAACGCTCAAAAAAATACTACAAGCACTATTTTTATGTGCAGATTCAAAAACGCAGCCAAAAACGCAGGGAGCCATCAGAGACCTTAAAAAACTCATGCTGACATGAAAAATGCATGTAAAAAAGCATGCGTTTTTAAAAGGCACTAAAAAAACTGTGACCACAGCCTAAGGCGGCCGTCACACGGTGAGATATCTTTAGCGATATTGTAAGCGATCACGTGCACGCGCAATCGCTTACAATATCGCTCACATCGCTGGTGAGATGTCACACAGACAGACTCACCAGCGATGTGGATCTGCGATCTCGCTCGTTACTATGGTACACATCGGGTAACTAGGCGCCGCGCGTCGCTTAGTTACCCGACGTGTACCATAGTTACCATCTCCCAGCATAGGCGCGGTCGCTGGGAGATGGATCATCGTGGTGTCATACACCACGATGATGCAGATCGTTGCATCGTTCATCGCTAGATCTGAGAACCGAACCTCAGATCAGCGATGTCACGATCAAGCGATTTACCATCGTAAATCGCTTGATTACATGCAACGATATCTTGCCCGATATCGCTTAAGCGATCAAAAAGGAGATCGCTTAAACGATATCGGGCAAGATATCGTTCCGTGTGACGGCCCCCTAAGTCAATAAAATAATTTTAGACTTTTTCTGGTCAGCATTAGGCATACTAACTTACTTAGGGTATACAAATGTCAGATCTGCTTTTGCCATTAAATGGGTTGTCTGTCGTTGGGTACAAGTCTGCAGTCACTCTATATGACTGCAGGCTTTAAAATCCTCACAGTGTGTGCACTGTCAGGATTATCCGGTTCTGCGACCAGGCATACGCCTGGATAACACCTTTAATTAGTTCATTCATTTAGAGCAACACCAGATTACCCCAGATTGACAACTATTTTAATTAACAGGGTGTTACAATGAATGCATACATGTTTGACAATTACAAAAGACCTGGCATCAGTTTTTTGCTTTCATTTGATATCTGCTCCCCTTAAAGGGAACCTGACCTCTACAAATGACCCCCCAGCCTGTTTTAACCTGTCATTGCACCATAGTAATCCATTTGTAACAATCACTTTCCGTCCCTAAAGCGCTATGTGAAAGTTTATAAAAGTAGTTTATTCACCTCTTATTCTGCAGCTTGACATTACATGTGAAGCCGCAAAAGGCGGGCTTATGTGGCTCTCCCCGCCGCCGGCGTGTTAATTATGCACGCCCACATGGGTGTGCTATAGAGCAGAAATTATGCTTGTCTGCAAGGGGGCAGTACAGGTGATATGACGAAAATCGCGAGATAGCATGCGGGGCGGGGCCAAATGGCAAGTTCTGAAAAACAAACAAACTCTGTTTAATGCTTAAGAAGAGGGAGAGAATGATTGGCAGCGGTGGGCGGATTAAACATGCAGGGGGTGTGAATCTGCCCTTCGGCTCCATCCCCTAGCCACCTCCTTTCCGGCTGCAGGATGTAAGTTTTCTAAGTGTATTATCTCGGGGTACAGGGCTGCTCAAGTGCTGGGGGACCCCTTGCCTGGATGCTGCAGACATGCTGCATCCAGTGCTGTAATTAGATCACCATGCCTGGTTTGGTGACAGGTCCTCTTTAAAAGCAGACTAAGGTTTCAAGATGTGTTTTTCAATCTCTTTTGAAGAAGCATCAAGAAATGGGCAGCATTCAGAACCATTAACGTAGTGATTGATCAAGGAACCTTATGGGCACTTTACAGATCCCAACATCGTTGCGATGTTGGATACAAAGGCGCGGGAGCGCACATTTTTTGGGCAGAAATCCAAGATCTCATAGGAGATGTCACACAGGGCGATATCGGCAAGCAACACAACTGCTATGTGTACGCCCTTGTACGGGCGACTCAGGAACGACCATTTAACATGGGAGAGAATAGGGGAAGTTGTACTCCAAATCGTTGTTGGGCCGTTACACAGCACGATCCGGCCAGATCGTCCATCCAATATCGGGCAGTTGGAGAGCCTGCTCATTTCTCCCCCGATATCGTTTTGGCATCGTTCTTGCATCGAATTGTACATTTACACCACACAACGCATGAACGATATTGGGGTCAACGCATGAACCACGTGAGTTTTTGTCGAAGTTGGACGCTGATGTCGGGACGTGTAAAGTGGCCATTAGTGCAGTACATGGAGACAAGGATTTGCACAATCCTATATCCACAGAAGATCTGTGGTTAATTCTTTAAGCTGTTTGGAACAACCTCCCTGCTAAAAACTGCATGCAAGTGTATGTAGAGGAGCTAATGTTTTGATGTTTTAAAGGCAAAAGGTGGGCATATTAAATATTGATTTGTTTTATTTTTTTTAGTTAATTTTACATTTTGGTAATTTATAAAAATAAACTATGAACACTTCTTTTTTTAAAGTATTCTGACTTTGCAGCATTTTTTCTACACTTGTCTAAAAGTTTTGCATAATGTTTTATATAATGACTAGCTGGGTGCCCGATGCAGATGCATCGGGATTCTAGCAGAGCGAGTCTCTGACTCGCAATGGCCGCTTCGCGGCCAATGCTTCGCGCTGCTAAGGCGACTCGCCATGCCCGCTGCGCGGGCATAGCGAGTCGCCTTAGAACTGCTCGCAATGGCCGCTGCGCGGCCAATGCTTCGGGCGTATCCACATGACGACATTGACTCGCAGCGTGAGCGGACTCAAAAGGGGCAAAAATCCCATTCGTGATTATATAATAGATTGTAAACGGATACAAACTGTAAAGAAGCCCAGATCCATCTGTATGATAAAAAAGGAAGGCATCAGGTTTGTTGCTGCTGAATCTGGTCCATAGAGGTCTCACCCCAGAGACCTGAGGAGGGTTGGCAAGCAGTTAATATTATCTCAACAGATTCACACACCTCGGGATACTTTGCAACATGATCTATGTGAAGTGTCTGGCCCAGGTTTATGAAACAGTATGTGTCTTACAGGGTTTCATGATTCACCTTCAATCTCTCTCAAACTGGCCAGTAATGTTCTAGTAATTTAGCAAATTAGCTTGTTAGGGTTATAAATTAATAGGAACCTGCCACCATGAAAATACAGTCCAAAACAGCAGGCAACAGTACCTGTAGTATAACTACAGCTGTTCTGTGAATGCTCAGAGGTTTGTTGGGATCAAACAGCATCATGAAAACCTAATGCCTGCATAATGTTGTGGAGAAACGTAAAGCAGGGTTAGGTTATAAAATAAATCTAAATATCTCACGGAGCCCTGATCAATCTATCATCCAAAAATGGCAGCAGTGTGGCACAATTGTAAACCTACCAAGATATGGGCATCCACCTAAACTGACATCCCAAGCAAGGAGGAGCTCCCTGGAGGAGCTGTAGAGATCACAGCTCAGGTCGGAGAATCTGTCCACAGGACAACTATTAGTCGTATACTTCATAGATCTGGCCTTTATGGAAGAGTGGCCAGAAATAAAGCCATTTTTGAAAGCAAGCAATAAAAAATCCTATTTGCAGATTGCAAAAAGCCATGCAGGGTACACAGCTATTATGTAGAAAATGGTGTTCTGGCCAGATGAGACCAAAGTAGAACTTTTTGGCTAAATGCAAAACACTATGTGTGGCAGAAAACTGCAAGTCACCGTCAAAACACCATTCCATCATCACATATAGTGGTGGCAGTGTCCTAGGGGATGATTGTCTTCAGCAGGGACAGCAAAGCTGGTTAGAGTTGATGGGAAGATGGATGGAGCCAAATACAGTGCAATCCTGGAGGAAAATCTGTTAGAGGCTGCAAAAGACTTGAGACTGGGGCGTAGGTTCACCTTCCAGAAGGACAATAACCCTAAACATACTACCAGAGCTACAAATAAAAAAGCCAAGAAAACAGCACTGCCCATGGTCAGCATGCAGTACAAAAAATGCATATGGACATATTAATTTCTAATTGTACTTTAAAAATGAGATATTTAGCAAACAATTGATCAATTCTTTGAGCTACCCTGCCACATCATGGCAACCTCAATAGAGTGGTGCTACTCTACCTTTTATATATACGTTGTGCCTTATGGTCTCTTACATTGATTAAAACCACAACCACAATGCAACATGTATCTGAACATCTCAGAACTGCTCCCACGGCGCCGAAAGGGCGAATTCAGATATAGGAAGACCAGGTCTGAACATGTGCAGCAAATACTACAGATGTCAGGACATTATCAGATATGACCCCCACACTGCCAAACCAGAAGACCTTGAATGAGGGTGGAGCAGGCCCAGATAAATGTGCATGCAATCAATAGAACCTATGTGAAGGGTGTGTGAACAGCAGCCTAAGTCAATCAGAGTAAAGTCAGAAAGAATAGCAGACTAAACTAAGTGCTTGTTTTTCCATCTGCATTGTTAGTGGCATTTTTGGTAACTGTTCACACACGATTATTGTACCCTGCTCTCAGGTTCAGTTTATTTCAAGCTTCATTTGCTTGGGCCTGCCCTGCCCTCATTCATGAGTGCTGGCCTGGTATGGTGAGGGTCAACTCTGAAAAGCTCAGACATACGTGGCGTGGCGTTAGCTGCAGGTGTGTGAGCCTGAGTAGCTATTTATTCACTTGCACTGGACTGACACTGTGGGAGCAGGTTTGAGATGCACTAGGTAAATGTTAGGCCGGCTTCACACCACAGCCAGATCCGATCTGGGGCTGTCAGGGGTGAACCTGACATCCCCGGACCGGATCTGGACACAGAACCGGAGGGCCAAATATGCCCTCCGGTCCGATGTGCAGCCAGATTCTTCTTATAGCAGCCACAACTGCTGATAATTCAGGACTGCGGCTCGCAGGGAGCGAGCCAGCAGCTCCTGAATTGTCAGCAGGGGACAGCTCCGTGGTGCTGAAGTTCAGTGCCGAGCGGCGCTGAGCTTCAGCACCCGGCGTCCGGCTCCCAAATGCAGCTCGGGTGTGATCCGTCGCCATAGACTCCCATATTAGGGGGCGCCGGATCACACCGTACCAGGAGGATCCGGGACCATCTGGGAGGATCAGCTTTTTTCCCCTGGACACAAAAATGCTGTGTCCGGGAGAAAAATCTGATTCCTCCCGGATTCTCCCAACAGATGGAAGCCGGATGACACAAAGCTGCCATCCAGCTCCATCCGGCCCTATAGCATATTATGGGGCTGAAATCCGGTCCGGGGCTGTCAGGTTCACTCCTGACAGCCCCGGATCGGATTTAACCGTGGTGTGAAACCGGCCTTAGTTCATTGTGGCCCACTATATTTAAGCGCTCTCCATACACGGCGCAGGGGACGATGATCGGTTCATTTCAACACATTCATATTCTATCATTCACTGTTTTTTTGGCCATAATTTTAATAAATGAGTGTAAAAAGCCATTAATGCACTGAACATTCATATGTATTAAAGAAAGTGAAACAATTGTATATTTCACTCATTTTTACACATTTTTGAAATGCAACGTAATATTTTCTAGAAATTTGCTAAAAATGTGAGCTGTGCATATATATGGTGAGTTGTACTGTAGTTTTTACCATTTTTGAGAGGAATCATTACTGGTGTCATAGTATAATAGATGTGTTACAATATTGTAAAGCCCAGCTGTGTTCCTTTGTAAATTTCAAAAGGTAACTGTGAAACTTGTTGGTT
Organism: Allobates femoralis; assembly: GCA_033576535.1. NCBI lineage: Eukaryota > Metazoa > Chordata > Amphibia > Anura > Aromobatidae > Allobates > Allobates femoralis. Next base: position 96,274,862 of record JARQOC010000001.1, read on the forward strand.
AGATATGAAGAATATAATGTAACTAAAAATAGCAGTTTTATATTCCGTTTTTTAAAAATGGATATGCCTGGCTATGTCTTCCATCCTTCCACTCTTTTGCATTTTCGTTGGTTTCACATAAGACATGAATAATTGATGTGCTGAGCTTCCATCTGCTTGTCTGTAACAATGTGAGCTCCTGAGATGTGCGAAAGACGTCACAACCACAGAGCATTGTTCAAATGTACATGAAAACAAGAGACTTGTGTTTTTAATGTCTATATCTGGTTATAATAGACAGTAGACCCACAGTTTTCTGTAATATAGGAATCGAGATCAAGCTATATCTTTATTTTGCAGGAGATGGCGGGAGCGTCAGTGAAGGTCGCAGTCAGAGTGCGGCCATTCAACTCACGGGAAATTGGAAAAGATTCAAAATGCATCATCCAGATGTCTGGAAACACAACCAGTAAGTCTCTTGTGTAGTGCTCTTCTCATGACGAGGTAGATCAAAAATCCTTATACTCAAATTGACAATTCAATGTATTTTTTTTCTGTTGAAAAATTTCAAAAAGAGGTAAGAAGAATGGTAATGGTCAATAATAATAGTAATCATTATTTATATAGTGCCAACATATTCTACAGCGCTTCACAATTCACAGGTTCATATACAGTCATAGGCTGCTTTCACATAACGATTTTTCTAAATCCGATGCTGTCCGATGAAAATTGGACAGCATCGGATCCGAATTTGGACCCCATGCATCCCTATGGGCATCGGACCGAATCGGATGTGCACTAAATGCCATCCGATTTGGTCCGATCCGATTCTGTCCGATTTTATTATCGGTGCAAAAATCGGAGCTTGCTCAGATTTTTGCACCGAAAATAAAATCTGACAGATTCAGATCGTACCAAATCGGATGGCATTTAGTGCACATCCGATTAGGTCCGATCCCTATAACATGGGGCCCTATGGAGAAGGGTCCGAGGAAACATCTGATGTCTCCTCGGACCCCGTTTTACTGTACAGTACAGTAAAACTGCTCCTAACTAGGAGCATAAGGGTTAAAAAAAAAAAAAAAAGTTTATTCTCACCTCCCCCTGATCCCCCGCCGTCTTCCGCCATCTTCTTTGAGGCTCCCGGTGGCTTCCGCAGGCTGCCGGTGTCAGCAGAGCGCTTCCTCTGCCTTATAGGACCTGCGGTGATGTCACAGTCATGTGACCGCGGGTTACCATGGTGAACCCGCGGTCACGTGACTGTGACATCACCGCAGGTCCTGAACAGCAGAGGACGACCTCTGCTGACAGCGGCAGCCTGCGGGAGCCACCGGGAGCCTCAAAGAAGATGGCGGAAGACGGCGGGGGCTCGTGGGGAGGTGAGCATAAGGTTTTTTTTTTTGCTTTTTTTCACTCCGATTTTATGCCGGAATCGGGTGCCTATTTGGCACCCGATTCCAGGCATCAGAAGGGAGCCGATGCTGTCCGAATTATATCGGACAGCATCGGCTCCCTCAAAATCGGTATGTGAAAGTAGCCATAAGAAACAATTATAAAAGGATACAATAATTAAAGCAAAAAATAATGACGACCCTGCTTGTAAGAGCTTGCAATCTAACAATGAGGTAGGCGTATCATAAAGTACAGATGTTTATTTACAATGATGGTCCAGCCAATTTGAGGGAATGGGGAGTAGATAAGAGCTGCATGAGTGGCCACCAGCCAATCCCTGTAGAGCTTTTGGGTCTGGTGGAGTTGGACAAAGAATTACAGTATGTTCAGAGCAATAGTGAATACCCTATGTTTAATGACTACGATTAGGGAATGATAGGCCGTTCTAAAAGATGTGTTTTTAGGGAGCGTCTAAATATGTGTCAGTTGTAGATAGTCCTAATTTCTTAGGGTAGCGTGTTGCAGAGAATTGTCCAGCTCAGGAAAAGTCTTGGACCCAAGAGTGGAAGGTTCGGATTAATGCAGATGTTAATCTAAAGTCGCTTCCAGAGCGAATAGGATGGGTGGGGTGATAGAGATAGTGGTAGAGAGATAGGGAGGTGCTGCACTATGAAAAGCTTTTGAATTGGATCCTATAATGTACGGGAAGCCAGTGCAATGACTGGCACAGAGCAGAAGCATCTGAGTAACCGTTAGCCAGAGAGGTGACCCTTGCTGCTGCATTAAGGATGGACTGAAAAGTGGAAAGCCTTCTGAGGGGGAGGCCAATTAATAAAGAATTACAATAATAGAGGCAGGAATGGACCAGGGCCACAGTAAGGGTTTTAGTTGTTTCCATGGTGAGGAATTGGCGAATTCTGGAGATGTTTTTCAGGTGCAGGCAACAAGAGTGGGTGAGAGATTGTATATAGGAGGCGAAAGAAAGATCAGCATCAAACATAACACCCAGACAGCAACCCTGCTGCCTAGGCGTTATTATGGTGATGCACACCGAGAGGGAGGTGTCAGGTTTAGGGAGGTTAGTGAAGGGCGGGAGTAGAAGAAGTTCAGTACAGGTGGAGTTTCAGATAGACATTATTTTGGAAACTGCGGTTAGACAGTAATTGGCATTCTGTAATACAGTGGGGGCAAAGGTCAGGGGACAAAGTGTGTAGTTGTGTGTCATCAGCATAAAGATGATACTGGAAGCCAAGTCTGCTGGTGGTCTGTCGAATCAGGGCCGTGTAGAGAGAGAAAAGAAGAGGGCCAAGGACTGAACCCTGAGGGACGCCAATAGTGAGAGGAAGGGGAGCTGTCAGAAAGATAGGAGGAGAAACAGGAGAGAGCCTTTATGCTGATGGAGTGCAGCAAAGAGAATAGGAGATGGTGGTCAACAATGACAAAAGCTGCAGAAAGAATAAGAAGAGAGTGGTCACCATTACGTTTAGCTGTCAGAAAGTCATTGGTCACTTTGATGTAGGCAGTTTCTGTAGAGTGTAGGGGGTGGAAGCCAGACTGTAATGGATCTAAAAGAGATTGAGTGGAGAGGTAGCGGGTTAGGCAGGAATAGACCAGGCGCTCCAAGAGTTTAGAATTGAAGGGGAGATTGGAAACTGGTCTGTAGTTATTAGTACATGATGGGTCAAGAGGAGTTTTCTTTAATAATGGATTAATGATAGAGTGTTTGAAGGAGGAAGGAAAGATGACTGAAGAGAGGGTGAGATTGAAGATTTTGCTTAGGTGAGTAGCGATGACCGGAGAGAGAGATTGGAGTAGGGGTTTCCATTTTAGGACTGAGGAGAAAGTGAAAGGTGTCAAAGAGTTTCTTTGGATTGTTGGAAATTGAGGAGATCAGGGTGGGGAAGTAGGTCTGTTTGGCGAAGTGCAGGGCAGAGGTATAGGTTCTTAGCATAAATGTATAGTGGATAAAGTTTTCTGTGAGCAAATTTTCTTCCATTGGCATTCAGCACTCCTAGAGCATCGCTGGAGGAATCGAGTTTGTGAGAGCTGTTTAACTCTGTGTTTGGAGGTTCTGAGGGTGAGGGGTTCTACTTGGTCCAGGGTGCTTTGGAGAGCATCACTGTAGTGATTCAGAGCCAGATCAGGATGGGAGAATGAGCAGATTGGGGACAGTGATGAGTGTAAAGAATCTGTGAGTGTATGAGGCTGCTGGCCTGAAGATTTCTGAATGTATAATAGGTAGGATTGTGCTGTGGTGAGCAAGGATTTGTGATCGTGAAGGAGAAAATATTGTGGTTAGAGAAAAGAGGTGAGTTATCTAAGGAGGAGGTCGAACAGCACCAGACAAAAACCAGGTCAAGGGTGTTACCGTCTGTGTGTCTCAGAGGTTGAGAGCTGTAAAAGTCCAAGAGAAGTGGTTAGAGATAGGACCCTGTGATACAGATGGGGAAGTGGGGCGGTTATGGGGATGTTGAAGTCTGCCAGAATAAGGGTTGGTAATTCTAAGTACATGAAGTGCAGCAGCCATGCAAAAAAATGGTCGAGGAAGAGGGTTTGTGAACCTGGGGGTCGGTATACAACTGCTACTCTGAGAGGGAAGGAATGGAAGAGCCTAATGGTGTGGACCTCAAAAGAAGGGAATGAGAGTGATGGAGCTGGAGGGATGACCTGGAAAGTGCATTGTGGGGACAGGAGTAAGCCAAATCCACCTCCATGTCTGTTCCCAGGTCTTGGGGGATGAAATGCAAGCCGCTATGCGAAATAACGGCAGGGAACACCGTGTCTGGATCCTGTGAGGGCCAGCAGATAAAGAGAGTTATTGAGGAAGCAGTTGTGGATAAAGGGAAGCTTGTTGCATACAGACCATGGATTCCAGAGCATGTAATTAAAAGAGGGAGATGAAGGTGTGCAGGTAATCCTAATGACATTAGTAGGTTTTCTATCTGAGGTGAAAGAGGGGTTGAAGTTGGCAGAGGGTGGACCAGAATTAGGAGCAAAAAAAGAGAAAAGCAAGTAGTTTTTGGATTGGTGACATGGTTTATTTTGCAAAACCCTGGAATATGATGGGTTGAGATTATTCAGTAAGGTAAAGAGAGCATGGGAGCTGTACATAGTAGAGGGAAGTAGAGAGGGGTTGATGTGAATGAGGGGTGATGGGGGGATGGGGCGGTGAAAGTGGATTACAAAATCACATAGGAAAAGAGACATTGACATAAAGAATATAGTTAAAAAAGAGAGTGAGAGAGTGTGGGTTACCTGGCTTCTGTCCTGACTGACTGTCATTGGACTAGCTGAGTCACTTAGCATCAATGACACTTTATGTAAGATGACACAGGCTGCAACAGCAATGGTAGCTCTAATTTTATAGAGCTCACTATGCAAAAAAAATGGTAACTAACAAAATTTTCAAAACATTCTGATTTATTAATTACTGATGAGAGCTAAGCACAGATATACATGCCTCACACGCTTGGAATGCTATCAATGAAGTTATTAGTGCCACTCTAAATGCACTTCGTGACGTAAGTCATCAAGAGCCACTGTTGGCAACTCTATTTCCAATTGTCAACCAATATTGTCCAGATGTGCGTGATGGAAGACAAGTCTGGAGACGCTGCATCATGGTAGCACATTTAGGCCATACAGGCTGCGAACAGCAGCATGAGCAGCCTGCAACCTATCATTGTCATGTTGAAAGCTGCCTCAAAGGACACTTTGGAGAAATGTGACACTGGATCATCGCCAAATCAATGTAATACCAAATGGTTTGTGTACCTGAAGTGAAAACTGGAGGAGTCTGGCTGCCATGCATTATGCATTCTCTCATCATATTCCAGGAATAGGACATGTGTGACTTTACTTTGCGAAGGTCTCTTTATGACATTGACAAGGTGGTCTGCACGCCATTCTTCATCATTGTGTCTAAGACAAGTGCCAGCAACTTCAGCATCCCCGGATTTGTCTTTCATCAAGCACATTTGGGTGACATTGGGTTGCAGTTATGTAAATGGAGCTGCCAGCAGTGGATCTTGACAATTTTCCTGCCCAGGTGCATTAATTGTGGAAGAATATTATTCAGACAACCATTAACTTCACTATGTTAAGTGCATGTATTTCTGAATATGGTGCTCAATAATTGATTCTGAATGTTTCCTCATTTGTCTGACAGACATCTGTCTTCTAACTGCTCCATATAAGATAGTGACCCTTTCCTCAGTAGCAAAATGATCTAGCTTGTTGATGTCCAACTATCTATTTATCCCCTCCCAACATCTGAGAGTCAGGAGATCCCATATACATTAGATGGTTAATCTTCCTGCCAAAATGAATGGGTCCAGCCTATATGCAGCTTTACTTGTGTACTGGTACGAAGGTCTGGTCAGTTTTTCCATTTGGAAAATTCCTTTTTTTCTAATAAAATGAAGCAATTGGACTAGAAGTATAAGGGGAAGTCATAACAAAATGGCAAAGGAAATAATCTTGCACTTGTTCAAATACTATTCAGCGGTAATTATAAGTGAGAAATGGTTGAGAAAGTTCAGCAAGTGTTGGACATTAGGGACAATTGGTGGAATAAGGCTGGTTTCACATTTGCGTTTGTCTCTGCATGCGGAGGTCATGCAGACGCAAACGCAGTGCAAACGCAGTCATACTGATGTGAACGCAGTGGAGAATTTCCGCATGCGTTCACATCACTATGCAGCCCGGTCAGCCAATCAGATGTCTCGGCGGCTAGCTAGGAGGCGGAGATCTCCACCTCCCAGCCGCCGCTGATCTCCTGACGGTGTCCGCGGGGATAAACAGCTGATCTGACAGCTGTTTGAACAGCTGTCAGATCAGCTGTTTCTCCCCATCGACATCGCCAGGAGATTAGCGGCGGCCAGGAGAGGAGATCAGCTGCTGCTCCAGCTGATCTCCCAGCGGCTGCCGCTGATGTCTCGGAAGATCAGCGGCGGCCACCGGGAGAGGTTTCAAAGAGATCTGCAGCGTTCTCCTGCGCTGTCATGCAGAGGACACTGCGGATCCATTGACTCCCATGCATTGTTTGTGCACTTGCGGGAGCTTGCAGATAAAACAAGCTCCCGCGAACGCACAAAAAATGCAACATGTTGCATTCGGAGGGCGTATAAATTATGTGCATCCAAACGCAACCACAACCGAACGCAGTCAAACGCAGGTACTATGCGTTCCCATGTGAAACATAGGAAAGCAGTGTGCATGCGTTTGGCTACATCCGGTACGCTGCGGTTTCATACGCAAGTGTGAAACCACCCTAATTATTCTTTACAATCACAATCATTGACAGTAGCAAAAGTTAGCCATGAACTTCTCTGTTTTACCATAAAATGCTGACTATAAAAAAATGAAGCAAATTGAGAATTAGGCTGGGGTCACAGTTGCCATGCGTTTTTTTAAGTGATTTAACAAAACTCATGCTTTTTTTCATGTCAGCATGAGTTTTGTAAGGTGTGTGATGGCTCCCTGCGTTTTTGGGTGCGTTTTTGAATCTGCACCTAAAAATAGTGCTTGTAGTATTTTTTTGAGCGTTTTGAAAAACGCATGCGTTTTTATAACATGGGTTCCTATGGAAAACGCATGCAAAAACGCATGTACAGATAGTACCTTTTAGTGCCATTCAAAAACGCATGCGTTTCCCATAGGAGCCCATGTTAAAAAAACGCATGCGTTTTTCCGGAAACGCATGCGTTTTTTTAACATGGGCTCCTATGGGAAACGCATGCGTTTTTGAATGGCACTAAAAGGTACTAACTGTACATGCGTTTTTGCATGCGTTTTCCATAGGAACCCATGTTATAAAAACGCATGCGTTTTCTACAAAAACGCATGCGTTTTCTACAAAAACGCATGCGTTTTTGGATATGCTCCAAAAACGCATGGGACAGTCACACATGCTTTTTGGCTATTAGGGCATGCGTTTTTTAACATGGGGGCCTATGGGTGCGTTTTTTACATGCGTTTTTGAAAACGCAGGTCCCCAAAAATGCATGTGAAAAATGGTACTGTGACCCCAGCCTTAATCAATGTTCATGTAGTGAAGTTGCTGCTAGAAACTTAGAGAGGAGATATAGGGGATATATAGGACATGAATAGCAGAAGCAACGTGATGGAATGGAAAAGTCAATGGACAAGTAAAGAACATTTTCCTATACATGGAGGCTTTTCCTTCTTTTCCTAAATTGCCACTAATAGAATTAATGAAGCTTATTACTTTTACTAATAAAGGTGGAACTATCAATGAATGTGCAAAGATTGAGTATTCTGCATCACATATATTCCATTTTTACAGTCTAATATGGTTATATCATGTTCTATTATCTCTAAGTAGGCAACCAGGAATCTGTCAAATCATGCAGATGCCATCTTTTATTAACTTAAGAGCCCACTAGATGGCATTTATGCATGGAAGTTTGGTTTGTGATCCATTTGAAGAAATTTAGGCGGATGGCCGATGATGTTATTTTATTCTGCAATGACCCTTCTTTTTACTGCGCCTCTTGGCTTGTTCTCTTGACTATGTTCCATTGTGTTATTGTGGTCGCTCTGGGATTTGGCATGGGTCATGTCATGCTGACAGAGCACTGTTTTCCTGACAGAACAAAGGGTCTCTCTGTGCCCATATAATCCCCTTCTGTTGAGCAGAGGAGGCAGTGGAGGGCACTCACCATCAGCTGATAGATGTACACAGAATGGGAATCTGGTCACTACTAACTGATTCAAATCAGGAATTGGATGGCAACAGGTTAATGACTTAGAAAGAAGCCAGTGGCATAATCCTATAAATAATGTGCAATTTATATACTATATGCCACAGATTTAATCTAGTCCTCCAACTTCCCATAAAAGTTAAAAAAATGGAGGCTTAGCTAAGTCCAAGGAAAGAGTGGCATGGTAGGACAGGAACCCATCAGATCTAGGGTCACCTTGCTGGGTTGATGGGCAAAGAGGTATTGGCCAATATGTGTACTAAGAACCTTACTTTACAAAGATAAAATATCCAAAAAAAGAAATCCAAAAATTGAGTTTTTGAAACCATGTCTTTATACATATTTTCTCAAATGCATAGGTGTTCTACCTCTATCTATCTATATATGTATATATACACACATGATTGGCATTGACTGAGTGCTGCTGTGAACTTTTTACTGCATATATATATATTTATACTATATTGTTGTGCGGTTGTATATGTCTCAATTTTGGCTACCAACGTCTTGCTGAACTGTTTTATCTTCTTCTTTGCAGCAATACTCAACCCCAAACAGCCAAAAGAATCTCCGAAATGCTTCAGCTTTGACTATTCCTACTGGTCCCATACTTCAGTAAGTAAGAAAAGGACGAGGATTTTTCTTATAACTGGAAGAGTTGTGCAGTTTGCCTGTAATAGCGCAATCATAAGGATAACCATGACGTCTCTGTTACTTCTTTACTTCTATCTATACAATATAATTGACTGTGATAAAGTATTATTATCAACAAAGGCATATACGGTACCAGGTTATACCTGTTTATTTATTTAGAGGAAAAGCCCTAATGAGGGCTGTGTGGTATATGGGGTACAAAGATAGTGGGGCCATTCTTCATCAATGGAACCTCAATACCACTGAAATTGCTAAATGATTCAGATATCCAGTTGCATTAAGGTTTCCATTGATTAACAATGGCCCCACTATCTTTTTACCCATATACCACACCATACCATTAATTTTTGTGTTCCAACAGTCTTGGGAGGGATCTATCCACTGTGGATTAGTCTCAGACCAATAGCGCTGGTTTTGTTTGTTAATTTCACCATTCACAAAAAGTTTGCCTCATCACTCACCTGAAGGCAATTGTCTATGCTGTGAAGATACGAGATGTGCAGCATCTGAAACAACGGATACTGGAAGCCTGTGCTGGCATTTCTTCTGCGGTGTTGCTATCGTGTGTCAAGAGTGGGAGAAGAGGGTTATTGACAATCCAACACAATGGGCAGCACTTTGAACACATTTTATAAGTGGTTATAAACTTGTAAATAACTCATGAAAGAATAAAGTTATGTTAAAACCAAGCACACCATTGTTTTTCTTATGAAATTTCAATAACTTTGATGTGTCACATGACCCTCTTCCCAATGCAAAAAGTAAAGTTGGATCAAAATGGCTGACTTCAAAATGGCTGCTATGGTCACCACCCATTTGGAAAAGTTTTCCCCCTCCCATATATTAATGTGCCACAAACAGGAGTTGATATCACCAACCATTCCCATTTTATTTAAGTGCATCCATATAAATGGACCACCCTGAATATTTTTTTGTGCATTTTTTATGTATTTTTAATTACCATTTTTTTCCCCAATTATTTGAATTTATAAAAAAACGCTGCAAAATCACTGAAAGAATTGATATGTCACAGATTTCAAACTGTTTCACATCTGCAATGAAAAAATAAGCAACATGTGCATGTGTATTAGAAACCTTATTCATTTTGGCGATATAGTAAATCACTTTGTTTTCTTCGAGGCAAGAATGAGCAGGGAAAAAAATGTAGCAAAAATACAATGTGTGAATAAGCCATTATGCTGCCTTTCCACTATAGCCAAAAATCTGGAGAAAGAAATTGGAGCACAAATATGGTCTTATCCTTTCATCCGTATAGGATAGGTTTACCTTTGGTGGTTGTGAGAGTCACAACCACTATATATGCATGTAACAACTGCTGCAGACCCACGTGGAGGGATGACCATATAAGGTGATGAATTGGGTATAAAACCCGCGCTGCTGCTTCACCAGGAACAATATCAGATCAGTCCATATAGATCAGAGATGATTTATTAAGTCAACGCATTTTAAAGCCAACACGGATTTCTTCCCCAGGACAAGAAGAAGAAGCTCGTGGTGGCTTTGAAATGCGTTGACTTAATAAATCATCTCTGATCTATATGGACTGATCTGATATTGTTCCTGGTGAAGCAGCAGCATGGGTTTATACCCAATTCATCACCCTATATCGATGCCTTTATAAAATGAATCAGCTGGTACCCGATTACTCATTAAGCTTAAGTTCTCATGTCTTCTGTTAGAACGGATCCAGAGCATTCTGTTGGCAAAAAAATTTGTGGACACTCAATTCTTTTGTCCGTTTTGAAAAAATTGTTTTTTCAGGGATTCTTTTTTTAACATGGCAGTTATGGAAAATGGATCCATTAACTGTAAGATGCGGCATTTTTGAAACAGCAAAAATATGCACCATCATAAACTCACTAATGCTGATCTTAGGAATTTAGCAAATGTCACGTGCACATGTTCAGTATTTAGTGAGTTTTTTACCTCAGGATTTGTAGCTAAAACAAGGAGTGGAACATCTGAGGAAAAGACTAATAGAAACACGTCACCAATTCTGGATTTATCACTCACTCCTGGTTTTGGCTACAAATCCTGAGGTAAAATAATTCACCACATACACAATGTGTGCATGTGGCCTAATGCAAGTCTATGAGGTAAACCATCCTATATGAGGCCACGAGCACACATGGAGTATTGAGGAAGTTTTTTACCTCAGGATTTGTAGCAAACCAGGAGTGGAAAATCAGAGGTAATAGAACACCCCGGAGTCCCCTAGTGGCACTAAGGGGAACACATATGGTGTGTGATGCAGTGGGTAACCCTAGAACTCTTGTAGTTCCTGGTTTGTATAACAGGGTACATGTGAGATATTATCAAGATATCTCTGCTTTTTAAGAGGTAAATAATTATATACAATGATGTATGTGGTATACATTGGTGACTCTATTGGGCAGGGCCACATAGTTTGGGAAGTTACAGGCATTTTTAAAGAGACCTTGGTGGAAAATCAGAGGTAGTGACACACAGGCTGCAGGGGGCTGATCGAGGGTGAGCTAGGGCCCCAAATGTCCTTGTAGCAGCTTTTAGAATAAAGACTATTGCTGTTAAAGAGTGTTGCAATAATTATGGGGTGCCCATTGACTTTGCGGTCGGGGCCCTTGAGCATTTTTCAAGAGCCCTGGAAGGAACATTACCCGCCCTTGCGCCCTGTGATAGTCACTAATCTGGAATGTTATATTTACCCACTGCTTGTATGGTTATGAATATCTTATTTATGTGTTGCATGAGCATTGGTTTGTATTGTACCGTGTATTATTATACCATTTCTATGACAGCTAATTTTGGCATTAACCTTCTAAGCCCGAGGGAAGGGCAATCCTTCAGCCATGGCTCCCTAGAGATTTCCTCCACAGGGGTTTTTTCCTCTCCTGAGCGTGTGGGATGACTCTTTGTGAGTCGAAGGTGCTAAATTTAGGCCCCTTTATGGTCGTGCAGAGGCACCTTTTTATAAGGTTAAGTAGTTGATAAACGGGTTAAAAAAAAAATTACAAAAAAGGTGTCAATGTGTTGGAATTTATAACCTGTCACGGCTTTGCGGGGTGGGAGTCAGGTGGAAGTTGCAGACAAGTTAAGATGGACTAATTTTAACTAAGGCCCCTTTCACATCAGCGTTTTTTCAAATCGCGGCAGATGCGGTGAAAAAACAGCATCTGCCGCGATTACCGCATACCGGCTGCACTTGCGGCACGGTTGCGGCAAGCCCCATACAATGTATAGGCGGGCTTGCGCAGGTGCGGCAAGTGCGGTTTGGCACTTGCGGCAGGTGCGGCCGCGAAAAAAAACGCGTCAGCCGCTTTTTTCGCGGCCGCACCTGCCGCAAGTGCCAAAACCGCACTTGCCGCACCTGCCGCAAGTCCGCCTATACATTTATAGGGTTTCCGCAACCGTGCCGCAAGTGCAGCCGGTATGCGGTAATCGTGGCAGATGCGTTTTTTTTACCGCATCTGCCGCGATTTGAAAAAAACGCTGATGTGAAAGGGGCCTAATAGAGGATGTAAAACCTCATGGTGGTGAGCAGGCTCGGCTTTGGTGGCCAGCCTGAAGGATGTGGTAATGGTAACGTCATCAGGGGTGGGCACAGTGGTTAAGCACGGAAGTGAGCATAATAGGGCATCGGTATCCTGAAAGTTTACTGGCTCTGCTTGAATAGCAGCCAATATGTGTCGCCTTCTTTATGGCTGTCTGGCCTGGTGCTGGATGTCAGACAGCTGGGGAGATCACAGTACTTGTGAATCCCAATGTAATAGCACTCCACCTGACTCCTACTGGGATGGTTAATCCTGTGATTTAAATAAAGCTTGTCCATTTGACATCCAAAATAATGTGTGGCGTGTATTTATTATAGTGTCTGATTTACTGTAGATATGGTTGCTTAAAAGTGGAGTGGGGGTCCATCCCCAAGTCCAAACATCAAGTATAATAGAAACACGTCACCACTTCTGTATTTATCACCCACTCCTGGATTTGGCTATAAATACTGAGGTAAAAAACTGACCCAATACTCAACATGTGCACATGGCTTTATAGTTCAGAGTGACCATACATTAAGTCATGTGGCATTTTTGCTACATATTCAGCATACATTATGCTTTACAGTATCCTGCCATCAAACAGTTAAACGAGGCAGTATAGCTCTTTAGATGTTCACATTGTGCCCTAGAGAGAATCATTTTCTGTAGGAGTGATTGATACAATGGTTTACCTTGCTGCATAGCAACATGGAAACAGAAGTATTATGATTTTCAGCTGAAAGCGTACCTATCATTTCAGCTAAAACAAGGGTAAAACATGGTCATGCTCTCCTTTTCCTCCACAATTTAGAAGAGCAAGAAAACTAGTTATAAATGTATGCATTAAGCAAGAAATAAAATTGTCCTCACTGTTGGTCTGCACCCTCTCTGCTGGATCCTGAAATAGTCAGTCTTGCAAAAATCGTGTAGAGGACAATGGTTAATATTCTACTGAACAGTTTAAAGGGAATCTGTCAGCAGGTTTTTGCTGCCTCATCTGAGAGCAGCAAGATGTAGGCAAAGAGACCTTGAATCCAAAGATGTATCACTTAGATTAATGGGGGCAGCAGTTCTAACACAATTAAACCTTTTAGATTTAGCCATGCAGCCAAGTTCAAAGAGGTGCCCCGCCCACACCAGGTTCTGTTGTACAATGTCAATAGACATTGATCTACTAATCACAGAAGAGGTTGCTAGACTTGAGCTCACTCTATGCTGTCTCAGAAATGATAAACTACTAGTGCTAAAACAAATATAGCAGGTAAACAACAACAAAGTGCAATAAGAGAGCATGACTGAAATCTCTGTGTTGTTAACCCTTTATGCATGCTGTCTTCAGATTACATAGTAAAAACCTGCTGACAGATTCCCTTTATTCTTGGGCTAATGGCCAGACGAATATTTAGTCCTTTGACTTCTGATAACTTGTCCTTCTACAGGGCTGAAAGGCTTCTTACTGCAGCTAGTTGTAATCTAGCCATACAGCGCACGGTGAGAAGGAGGAAGACCTGTCATACCTCATGACACACAGAGATTGCTTTATACATTTCTCCATTTTGATTGTAATATGAGCAACATACAAGTGAAGCAAAGTAGGTAATTAAAGAGGTTGTCTAGTACTTTATATTGATGGCCTATCCTTAGATCAGATTAGTGGGGCTGCAGCAGTCTGTAAACGTGTGTATAAACTGTACTTTGCACTGACGCCAACCGGTTGTGCTCAGTTGCGGAGCTGCATCACCTATATAGTAGCCACAGTCTGCACATCTATTCAACTGAAACAAAAACTGCTGATTGGCAAGGGGCCAATCTGATATTGATCCTAAGGATAGGCTATCAATATAAAGTATTGGACAGCACCTTTAAGGCTGAGAAGTGATGAGATATATTGTTTTGTAATAATTTGAGAACATATTCCAAATCTATGGCTCATTATCTTCCCATCCATTCAGTGGGTAATTCACGTACCATCATGCATTGCCCTTGGAATTGTTCAATGGCTTACCCTTTCTGAACTTACATACCCAGAGACAGAACAGGTACACCTAATGACCAGCCCTATATTCCTGTAATCCTCTGCAGCTAGAGGTGGATTATACTTTACAACAGGCAAGTGGGTATACTCCTAAGCAAATTAGCAAAGTCTATTTTAAAAGTAGTGACCATTGAAAGGAGATGAAGGAAAATGTCTGCTCTTAAATCAAACTCAAGTAGTAGTGTGTTATGTTTAAGGTATATACAATGACATATAAGTTATATACTAGTCTATGACATTATCTCATATGCAGGATGAAGACAGTCAGTTTGCTGGACAACAACAGGTCTACCGTGACATTGGGGAAGAGATGTTGCTTCATGCGTTTGAGGGATATAATGTGTGCATTTTTGCCTATGGACAGACTGGAGCTGGAAAATCTTATACCATGATGGGCAAACAGGAGCCAAGCCAGCAAGGAATCATACCCCAGGTAATAATATAATAAGGCGCTGTTAACAGGTGCATGGATGCAACAGCGCAGATAATGAGGAGACAGTGGTACTTAAAACAACAACTACTTATTCGATTGACAGAATGAAAGGAGGGCACAATATCAGGAGGTAGTACAAATGGTGTAAATGAAACAAATTATATGACATGAAGAATACATGAATTCAGATGAACAGGCTATTAATACAATATAAATTACACATTATTGTTCTATTGTTATCATTGGGTAATAGTTATTGTCAGTGATGTCTTATTTCTAATATTCCAACTCAGACAGTATTAGTATCAATACTAAATTCGTCACCATCATCACTCTCTAGGCAACACAAAATGTCACACAGGCCCCTAATGGTCACACAGGCCCGCTAGCTGCAAATCACACACATTAGTTTGTTATTCAATACACTGGCCTTCAATCCCTGAATCCCATTGCCCCGTTCTCCACTCTGTACTATACGTCTACGCTGGAAGAGATGGCTCACACAAAGGCCCCCTCTGCTGTAGTCTATCATCTCTCTCTCTTTGCCTTGATCCTGCCCACTTGACTTAACTTTTCCGACTCTGGACAATTAAAAAGCAAATAATTGCTACCTAGGTCCCTGTATGGAAATACATATGGAGGTACAAACCAACTCCCTATAAACCAATGGTCAACATGGTGGTAACATTTACGAATAGTATACATAGCCAGTATAAAAGAACCAAAAAATACATGTGGATAAATACAGTAAATAGTGGCTGGCCATAGTTAAATGCAACAAATCCATATATAAAAAACAATAGATTCAAATACCAGATATCAGATAGCAAAATAGGCGTGTGACCTGTGGTGTAACCGAAGGGTATAAAGGGATAGGAGCATGGCACAGCATCCCTATATTTAGGTGGTGCCAGTCCAGTTTATTTCTTACCTTACATTGCTGCAGCCAATTCCCAGGACCCATTGTTTGTTGATCACTCTGTCCATTGGTCAGTCCTCTATCTCATTGCCAATAGATCACACTGTATCTTTGTCAACTCTCTCTCTTTCTCTCTTTAGGATCTTGCTATCCATGGCCTTGTTTTTTCTCCCTCTAGGAACACCCACTCCATGCAGCTCAGTTGTCTAGTAAGACCTTATGTCTGTCACTACTGCAACCTGGGTCCTATCTGCTGTTCTTACAGCAAACCCTGCATTCTAACCCCTCCCACTAACTCCCGAAACTTCACTTCACTTACCCTATGGTCAAATAACACACCTTCTATCACAACTACCACATGTTACAATACACATTTCAACACCATTAATGCATGTCACAGTTCACATTACAATAAAAAAAAGACTGGTTTCTTCAAGGGGGAACATGGGCAATATGTCCATCCCCTTTTAGTTATATAGAAGGCAATGTAAATTTGTGAATGAGGATCATGTACTATTTGCATGCAGCTGCATAGTGGGCCCTCATTGTCAATATTATCGTTGGGTCCTCGGTACCCCAGTCTGACACTGGCCATAGGCTAGGGTCCCATTAGCGTCAGCCTTCTTGCTGATGTGATTCTGCAGGCTGAATGCCGTAACGCAGCGTTAATGTTCCGTAACACTGCGCTAATGCTGGCAATTGATTCCTATGGGTGCCGGACTTACAGCACAGGCTGCTGCTTGACACAGATGTCCCGGAGCTTCAGATCTTGCGCTATTTTGGAGCGCACAGGAAAACGCTGCAATGTTAAGAACATTAACACTGCACTAAAGCTGCGTTCAGCCTGCAGAATTCTAAGTTTTTTCACAGATCTGTCAGCAAAAAGGCTGACGCTAATGTGACCCTAGCCATAGTGGGTTCAGACACTGTAATATGACCTTATTGTATAATTCAATTGAGTAGTGAGATTCTCCATCTTCCGTATAGCGTTTTTAGAACCAGCATTTCCAAAAACACTTCAGGGGTCTTTATCAAGCCTTTTTCAAGTCATAAAAATGCATGGGTTCTATGAGATCTGCCTATAGGTGGTGGCTGTACTGGTACCAATAAAAAGAAGCTATATGGATGCTGGAAAATCTCTAATCATATGTAGAAGACCTGTGGTCCTGAAGGAAGATTGCACTCATTGACCATGCATCTGGCAATAACATACGTTTCAGTGCTGCGTATTGTATGATCTTTGTGCCTTGTTATATTAGAATGGACCCTTCTTAGGCCCCTTTCACATAGGCGTTTTTTTGAAAATGCGTCAGGTTCGGCAGATTTACCTCATCTGCCGCATCTTCCGCCTAACGGCTGCACTTGTGGCACACTTCCGTCAAGGCCCATGCATTGTCTATGGGGCTTGCGGTCAGGTGTGGCAACTGCGGTTTTGCTGGTTATGGCAGATGTGACACTTGCGGTTGCGGAAAAAAACGCGGTCAGCAGCGTTTTTTTTTCGCGGCCGCAACTGCCACATCTGCCGCAACTGCACTTGCCACATCTGACCGCAAGCCCCATAGACAATGCATGGGGCTTGCTGCAAGTGTGCCGCAAGTGCAGCCGTTAGGCGGAAAATGCGGCAGATGAGGTAAATCTGCCGCATCTGCCTTTTTTTTAAAAAACGCCAGTGTGAAAGGGGCCTTAGCAAAGTTTTATTTTGCTATATACATAGAGAACTCATTTTATATGGATAGCTATCAGACTGGAACTAAACTCCCCTTGCTGTGACTATGGCTGTGGAACTGAGGTCTGCTCTCAGTAGATTTGCTGTCACATTGGTGAATTTGATTGTTATTTTTTATTTTCAGTGAATAAAGATGAAAACATGGAAACAAAAATTTATATTTTTTCAGCGTTTAGCATCCTTTTCTGATTCCAGAAATACTGAAGTGTGAATGAGGCCTTATAAAGGTCATAAAATATCATATTACTGTCAGTCTATTGATCTAATTTTGTTTGCTGCATAAAAGACTATTCAATAAAGTGAAGTCATAGCTGCCATCATACAAGGTCATCTAAGGTGCCAGACGTCAGTCCATGGTGCTCTACAGTCATTCACGTCTCGCCATCATACTCTGCCCGGATGACATTTCTCATTTTTGCTTGCCTTTTCAATATTAATTTACTGTTATTACAACAATGACATCACAAATAGAAAATGACCCGGCGCTGCTTATATTAAGAGCACAGGTCTTGTTTTTAAGCTCTGACGGTCCTAGAGGAGGGTTAATTTACTGCCTCTTTAATCTTAATCTGGTTTAACCCCTCAGTATCTGAATTATTCATTGACGTCTCACAGTCTATAAAATATTTAAGATATACTCTGTGTCTGTGAATTATTAATTAACCCTACGCTGCCTGTAAAGTGTTAACCTCTTGATGACTGTGACTTGGTGGCCTTTGTGACAAGTGTGATCATACATGCATATTATTTCATATATATGTAAATAAACCTTTGTGTTCCAGCTTTGTGAAGATCTCTTTTCACGGATCAGTGACACAACAAATGACAACATGTCTTACTCTGTGGAGGTATGTGTTATCCATCTGTGTACCTTTAATAAGAAATATACAGTAATCTGGGGGGGCTGCAAGGCATTAAAGGGGGTTCTGAGCTTATAAAATGAGCTGTTCTGGCTACAATTCAGAGCAAATTCACAGGTCTGGGTGCCCTAATCTGTAGAGAAAAGGAGCATAATGTTAAATCAGGTTTGGTGGGAGTCGCAAAGGTCCTACAAGCAATATGCCATCCCTTTATAAGACGGAAAAATAAAGCAGAGATTACTTTTACTATTCTATGATTCTATATTCTGTACAAAATGGATGTTATCTGTTTCTGCCATTCAATAAATGTCAGCTAATTGAGCTGTGAATCCTCTCTAACTCACCATTTACATTAATGCCCATTTCTCACATATATGCATGTGTTTTCAATGGGTAGAGGAGTGTAAGTTGTTGCCAGACACTTTTCAGGTAGTTTATGTCCACTAAGGACGAAAGGATGTCCAAGGGCTTCATACACATAAAATAGTTGGCCAATCCAGTGGACATCAATAAGTATGGTCCTACTTTGCTCAAAGGCTATGTACACATGGAATCCCAAAAAAACTGTATTGCAACAGGAACCCCAAATGCCATTTACTTGTACTGATATAGTAATGGTACACATTGTCTGCTTTCATGCAAATCGCCTCTTTAAAGAGGACTTGAACTCTAGCGCCACCTATTGGTACAGTAGTAGTAATCCTAAAAGTCAATATTGACCCTCTAATAACTCTTCTCATATGACCAAACAGATAAGCCAAATCATATTCTCAACTTGCAGACACGTGTTTCAAAGTAGTTGCTCCTCTTCAGTGCAAAGTATGAGATATGATTTGGCTAGATGAGAGGCTAAGGCTGGGGATCTGGACTATAACGTTTTCCCTTATGGAGAGATGACTTGTCAGGTCTGGCATGTCAGTAAGGGTGCCTTCACATTTGCGTATGGGAAAGCAGCGTATGCTGCGTTCCCATACGCAGTCAAACGCATGCGCACTGCGGTTCCTATGTTTAACATTGGAACGCATAGTGCCTGCGTTTGCTGCGTTCGGGTGCGGATGCGGACGATATCTGCTCCTTCCGGTGTCCAGCATCTGCGCCCGGGACGCAGCATGTTGCATTTTTTGTGCGCTCGGGGAGCTTGGAAAATCGGCAAGCGTCCCCAAGCGCACAAAACATGCATTGTCTTCAATGGGTCCGCAGTGTTCAGCGCTTGACAGCGCGGGAGAACGCTGCGGACCCATTGAAAAATCTCCCGGTGGCTGGCGGTGATGTCACAGGAGCTCACCGACGGCCACCGGGAGATCAGCTCAGCTTCTGCTGTCCTCCTCCTCCCCGCCGCCGGTAAGCACCGGGACATGTCGGCGGGGAGTACAGCTGATGTGACAGCTGTTTGAATCTTCCCGCGCCGACATCTCCTCTCGGTGTCGGCGCGGGAAGATTCAAACAGCTGTCAGATCAGCTGTTCTCCCCGCCGACATGTCCCGGTGCTTACCGGCGGCCGGGAGGAGGAGATCTCCGGCGCTGAACTCCTCCTCCGGCCCGCCCACGGACAGCGCCGATTGGCTGCCGGGCTCCCTAGTGATGTGTCCGCAGGCGGACATTATCCGCTGCGGACACATCATTACACACTGCTTTTGACAGCGTTTGTGTCTTCATGCCATCAGCATGCAGATACAAACGCCAGTGTGAAGCCACCCTAAATGAGGTGGCTCGGAGATAAGAACTGTTATACGTGAACGTAGTCTAATAGGTATATCGCTTTGAGGATAATGGACAGCCAAGTGCTGCAGAGTCAACTCTTTCTTCTGGGTAACAGAGGAGAACGCCAAGTGAAAGGTTCTTCTCTTTCATGATTCTTGGGTTGTCACATAAAAATAAAAATATATTTACCTTAGATAGATGATGTTAGGTAGGTACTGTAGATAGATTTGGTGTTTTGTGTGAGAGCATTATTCCCTAAAGATTGTTTTATTTACTGCTACTTCTTAGGTCAGTTATATGGAGATATACTGTGAACGCGTCAGAGACCTTCTAAATCCAAAGAATAAGGGGAACCTTCGTGTCCGTGAACACCCCCTGCTGGGACCTTACGTAGAAGACTTGTCAAAGCTTGCAGTTACCTCCTATCAAGACATTCAAGATCTTATGGACTCTGGCAACAAAGCCAGGTACTCTGAATTACCGTATATGGTTAATGCCTTAAAGGGGTTGTCTGGGGAAAGCAGGATAGGCTTACGGCATAGATTTAACATGGTTGATTTGCAGGATCTGGCCACTGGGCCCTCATTGATTCACAAAACGGGAACCTTTTATCTATGTTCGAATTGTACTTCAGCGCTCATGCTGGACTGCTGCTCCATTTATTATCAATGGGGTTGCCAACTGCTGCATTCGGTTATTTACAGCAGCCCCATAGAGAATGAATGCAGCTGTGGTTGAGTGTTCAATGTGCTGCACCATTTTGTAACTGGGATAAAAGTGCCTTCTCGGGAGAACATTTTCCCGGTTTGCTGATTGACAGAGGTCCCAGCAGTTGGATGCTCAATGATCTGCAAGTTACAACTTTTCCTGCAGAAAGGCGATAACTTGTTTTAACTTGACAACATTTTCCATCTTCTCTAAAAGATTATAGGGGTCTATAACCAATTGACACCATGAGTCTTACTCTAAGGAGTGTAATATCTGCATTAATGTTCTTATATTTATCTTCTACACCAGGGGTGGGGACCTCAGGCCCCAGGGCCACATGCAGCCCTCGATGACCTTTTCTGCGGCCCTCAGGCAGATTTCTGGGGACTGGAGTGTTCAGGTTGGCAGACACGTTTTGCCAACTGCCTGCCTGTGAAATCCAGCTCCTCAGTGATTTCTATCCCCCAACCTCAGTCTCTCTAGTTACGTATATACTCTCAGCCTCTCCTGTGAGTCTATAGCCCTAGCAAACCTGGAAAAGCAGAGAAGCAACATTAGCATTATCACCCAACATCACTGCCACGCCAAAGAGAAGCAGCCCCAGCCACCACAGTAGGGGTGAGTTGATTGTTTAATCAAATATAGCGGGTAATTTTAAGTTGATAATTTTGTGCGGCCCCAGAAGGATGGTAGAAATTTCCAAATCACCCCCGGCAGAAAAAGGTTCCCCACCCCTGTTCTACAAACTAGTTGAGTCTGTGATTGAAAAATTCTATTCTTTACGTTATATTCTCAATAAAAACAGCAAGTTAACACATTGTAAAAGCCACTTAGAAATATTGGAGCATTTTAAATAACTTTCAATAAAAAAATGAAAATAATTAGCTAATCTAATTATAACGGAAATAATGATAGATTCATTTGTCCTTTCTCTGAAGATACATTGAAAAAATATTCATACTCCGTGAACTTTTCCACATTCAAAACACCTAAATGTATTTCATTGAGATTTTATGTGACATGCCAATACAATTGTAGCAAGTATTTAAGAAGTGTAAAGGAAATAATACATGGTTTTCTAGATATTTAAAAAATCTTGTCTTCAGCCCTCTTGGTTCAATACTTTGTAGGATCACCTTTCACTGCAATTACTGCTGCAAGTCTTTTGGTAATTGTCTCTACCAGATTTGCACATCTAGAGTCTGACATTTTTGCCTTTTCTTTGTCTTTTGCAAAATAGGTCTAGCTCAGTGATATTGGATGGTCAGCGTCTGTTAACAACAATTTTTCGCACCACACATAATTAAGACATGGTGGCCAAATATGAAAATTTTGAAAGAGCATGTACTGTAAATACTGATGACCAACTTCTAATCCCGTGGCATATTGTGAGGAAAAGAAGGATTAGCATGTGAGGTTATGTTGTTGGATAGAGATTTCGTTTAGGTGGCTATGCTTCAATTATGCTCTGCAGTTCTTTCATACAGAACTATTATAGACTGCATACTTTTAGAGGATCTGTCTACCTGGTAGCTTGGGGACTGGCCTTGCCCTTGGCTCTGTGCATGTGAACATGAGCATAGATGTAATATAGCCTTCACTGCAGGCTCTTGCCTTAAATATTGTATCTGTCCCATGAAATATGAGTATGGAGGTTGTATACAACTAACAATATTTCTGGCAGCACTGAAGCTTATGAATGATAGTGACAGAACATTCTGACTTGTACACAAGAGATTAGTCCAGTGCAAACACAACGGTTCTGGATGTGTTTCCAGAACTCTTCAGGATGCTGCTCTCCGCATAGAACAAGCTTCGGTTGTTATTGATTTGTCAAACATTCACAGTACTGATATTCGTGACGCCAGTCCCCTGGGATCATGCCATAAAGTAAAAATATCTTTTACTTGGAGAGGTAATATAAGCAGAGCAGATATGCACATTTTTGGAACAAAAACATAGGGAACAATTGTGCATATGTTGCCTTCATTGGATTTGAACCCACATTCCTAATGCTTCACAAGAACAATATAAATTATTTTTCTTATTGTGAGGACTCTCAGACTCGTTCCATGTCTGTAAGAGCCTTTCAAATATAATGAGTATATTTATAATGCACTAAAGCAATAAGTAGTGTTGTGCTTACAGATGGTATTGGTATTATATCATAATATTCTTAGTGCACTCATAGTTAAAATGGTCTTAAAAGGAACCTGTCAACTCGTTTTAGCACTCTATTCTATCACTACCTGTCCCTGCTCCTTACTAGCTATCCCTAACCATCCCTCCCTGAGCTCAAACTGCATTATAAAGCTTTAGAAAAATGATTTAATAACCTACATATTACCATGACAATGGCCATGTTCACACACATGCGTTTTTTTGACCATCTCTGCGTTTTTGGGCTGTTAAAAAAAACAGGTGCGTTAACGCAGGGTACATTTGAGTGTAGCTGCGTTTTTCAGCTCCATTTGCGTTTTTTACCCCTAGTCCAAAAAACGCTGCAAGCAGCGTTTTTGGGTGCTGTAAAAAAACGCATGTGCGTTTTTCCAACATGGGGCCCTATGGGAAACGCATGCAAAAACGCATGGTACATTAGTACCTTTTAGTGCCATTCAAAAACGCATGCGTTTCCCATAGGGGCCCATGTTAAAAAAACGCATGTGTTTTTGAAAAAACGCACATGCGTTTTTTTTTACATGGGGGCCCTATGGGAAACGCATGCGTTTTTAAAAGGCACATTTATGCACCCTGCGTTAACGCTTGCGTTTTTGTCTGCGTTTTTGGTGAAAAAATGACTAAGTCCAAAAACGTGGCAAATCCTTTCAGACACACAAGGGACATTTTTAAGCACTCTTAAAAAAACGCAAGTGCTTTTAAGAGTGCTAAAAAAAAACGCAAATTGAGTGTGAACAATGCCAATGAGGGTTCCAGTCTACAGCCTAGACTGACATGGGCGACCTCCAGGTCTCCATTCTCACCCCTCACAGACTCTTAGCACGTCCCGCTGGGCGTCATGATTTCTTCTCCTGTGCATCCCCTTTTTTGACATTGCCACCTCCTCCTCATAGTATGACACGGAGCCGGATGTCAGTTCTAGTCAAGTGCTTTGTGGGGGCTTATCAGGTGTACAGCCTGGCTTCAAAATGCGCAATGCACATGCGCCGGATCCGAACCGTACAGTCCATACGCCTGCACACTGCGCAGAACCAGAACTGATGTGTCGGCTGCATGTCATACTATGAGGTGGAGGTGGGAATTTCAACATATGGGACGCACAGGAGAAGAAATGATGATGGCCAGCGGGATGTGCTAAGAGCCTGTGAGGCGGGAGAATGAAGACCTGGAGATCGCCCATGTCAGTCTACGCAGTGGAGCCCTCATCATGGGAATATGTAGGTTATTAAATAGTTTTTCTAAAGCTTTATAATGCAGTTTTAGCTCAGAGAGGGATGGTTAGGAATGAGCTAGCAAGGTTCAGGGACAGGTAGTGGTAGGATAGGGGGGTAAAACGAGCTGACATGTTCCCTTTAAAATGCTCCGGATTTATCACCTCTTTCCATGCTTTTGGATTTATTGGGTGCATGTTTAGACTCTCTAGTCTAAATTTACACAAGTTATTATTATGGTACTTTGCATCTTTTGTGCCAAAAAAATTGTACCAAAATTTTGTTTACATTTTTGCCACATGTGTGATATTTTAGGCCATGCTCCTTTCATATAAGCCACATTCTATTCCAGTGAAGCCATATCCCCTTGGAGGACAAGCCACAGAATGTGCCCTAACATATCCAGAATATGTATGTTAGTGTCAAGCCCCAGGCCCTGGGGTACTCCGGTATCAGACTCGGAGGGATGTCACGGGTGGCAGCGCCTGAGCCCGAGGCCTGGGTGACACTTTATTAAGGGGTTATGTACAAGGGATAAGAGTTTGTTGTTGTCACGTGACGCCACCTGTAGTACCTGGTGATGGGTCACCAGTACCGCCACAGTCCTCCAGAGGGCGATGGTATCGCGGCAAGGATGGCAAAGCTCCCTACAAGTGGAGCTGGTCCTCCAGGGCAGCGTTCCTGTAAGCAAACAGGTTGAATTCTGCAGCATCAAAGACACGGAGGCAAAGTCACTCTCCCGGGTACTTTACTGTAAACAGTCATCAGCATACAAGTTCACAGTTCGGCAAAAGTTGTTAAAGAAACAGGTAGCTCTACGGATGGCTGCAAGTGGATGCTAGCTGGTATGGTGGTATCCGTGGTATGCCTTAGTTGACGAACCCGTGTCTTTTCTTCCCTGCCTAGGATGAGTCTATACCCAATGGCTCCTTGTAGGTAGACTTGGGGCTCCCCTCCCTCGTGGTGAAAAAGCAGGCAGACCGCTCCGTCTGGCAGGGTGCCGCAGCCAGTGAACAGACCGCAGCAGCCGGTTGACGACTTCAGAGGTAGACTCTGGCCGTTTCCTCAGGTCCGGCGTTCCCATGGTGGACAGGGGAATTCCCTGGAGTATGGTCGCTCCACGCTGGGGTTCCCCCTTTCTCTCTAGGGCCCAGACTCCCGCGTCAGGCACGCTCTCTCAGGATCCCCTCAGGATCCTCTCTCATCTTCCCTCCGGATCAGCGTAGAGCTGTCCGGGTTAACCTTCCTCCTCGCTCCACACTCCAACTCCTTTTTCCTCACTCTCTCTGTTCTGACTCTGTTCTCCCTCTGTTCCCCCTAGAGGTGAATATATCTCCCTCCCGGGTAACCTACCACCTCTATTCTAATGTGGGAGTGCAGGAATGGGTCCCACCCACCAGCCTAGTATCCACTTGCAGCTGGGGAAAATTACACTTCTTTTACGAGTGCAATACCCCACTGTGACGCCTGACTATGTGGGGCGCCACATTAGATATGGAAAAGACCTAATTGTTGTGTGTACATTACATATTTCTTTATTTTTTCCTCTATGCCATTTCTTTAAATGTACACAGACAAAGAGAAGTGGACACACCCATACTTGTTTTGTGTGTTGATTTTATTTTAGTCAATGGCCACAATTTATCAAAGTGTTTTCTCCATAAACCTGGTGCAAAAAAACACTTTTCAAACTTAAGGTTGCACAAAAATTTAGCAACTATTGTCAGTTTCAGACCATTTTCAGCCAGTTTTGTCAAAATGGACAAAGCTGGAATGGGAAGAGGCTTGATGCCAAAGCTTGTCTAATCCAAGATGAGCTGCAGCACAATTTATGCCAGTCTCTGAAACTACAGAAGTACATGTCCTCTTTGACGCCAGCTTCCCCCTAATCTAGACCGATGTAACAAACGTTGGTCAGTAAGTAGACAAAAGCTCGTGTAAAGTGTCCCTACCATGGGGATATATGACATATCATTGGAATAGATGTGCGTTCCACTTCTGTGACCTGCAAACATATTGACCATAGCTGCAACGGCAATTATTGGAACTCCATTATAAATGTACCTCAGGGAGTGGATCATTGGTCAGGAGACTTGCAATCTTTGGAAATGTGTATTTTCAAAGGTGAATCCCATATCTGTTGAACAGTAATGGCATATCCAGTGAATGTGCTATAAATGTCCATGGTAAGAATACCATTTTAGGCCTAATTCACACATCTGTGTTGAACATAAATGCTGTATGGCTGTGGTCACACATAGAAATCCGTTTTTGGAAGTGATTTTCATCACCAATCCGTTTTTTTCTGGGTGCTTTTTGAGCCTCCTGCACTCCTGAACGTTTTTGGAATTTTCATTAAAAAAACGCATGCGCGAACGCATGCGCAAACGCAAGTGCATGCGTTTGCATGCGTTCGCGCATGCGTTTCCCATAGGGCCCCATGTTAAAAAAAACGCATAAAAACGCATGCGTTTTTTAACTGATGCCAAAAACGCTGTTTACTGCGTTTTTGGCTCAAAAACGGACAGGGCAATGTTTTGAGCTCCAGAGAAAAACGCACAGGGTGTTTATTACACCTAATGCGTTTTTCTGTCAGTTTTTGGACTTAGAAAAAAAAAATGACAAAACTGAAGCCAAAAACTGACTGAGGGCTTATGTGTGACCCCAGCCTTAGGCTGGGGTTACACATAGAAATCCGTTTTTGGAAGTCATTTTCATCACCAATCCGTTTTTTATAGGGTGCTTTTTGTGTCTCCTGCACTCCTGTACGTTTTTGGAATTTTCATTAAAAAAACGCATGCGCGAACGCATGCGCAAACGCAAGTGCATGCGTTTGCATGCGTTTGCGCATGCGTTTCCCATAGGGCCCCATGTTAAAAAAAACGCATAAAAACGCATGCGTTTTTTAACTGATGCCAAAAACGCTGTTTACTGCGTTTTTGGCTCAAAAACGGACAGGGCAATGTTTTGAGCTCCAGAGAAAAACGCACAGGGTGTTTATTACACCCAATGCGTTTTTCTGTCAGTTTTTGGACTTAGAAAAAAAAAATGACAAAACTGAAGCCAAAAACTGACTGAGGGCTTATGTGTGACCCCAGCCTTAGGCTGGGGTTACACATAGAAATCCGTTTTTGGAAGTCATTTTCATCACCAGTCCGTTTTTTTCGGGGTGCTTTTTGAGCCTCCTGCACTTCTGAACGTTTTTGGACTTAGTCATTTTTTCATTAAAAACGCATGTGCGTTAACGCATGCGCAAACGCAAGTGCCTATATATGCCATGCGTTTGCGCATGCGTTTCCCATAGGGCCCCATGTTAAAAAAAACGCATAAAAACGCATGCGTTTTTTAACTGATGCCAAAAACGCTGTTTACTGCGTTTTTGGC
This sequence comes from Allobates femoralis, assembly GCA_033576535.1. Lineage (NCBI taxonomy): Eukaryota > Metazoa > Chordata > Amphibia > Anura > Aromobatidae > Allobates > Allobates femoralis. The sequence continues at coordinate 96,302,300 of JARQOC010000001.1, forward strand.
TCAAAAACGGACAGGGCAATGTTTTGAGCTCCAGAGAAAAACGCACAGGGTGTTTATTACACCCAATGCGTTTTTCTGTCAGTTTTTGGACTTAGAAAAAAAAAATGACAAAACTGAAGCCAAAAACTGACTGAGGGCTTATGTGTGACCCCAGCCTAACCCCAGCCTATCCAGGTTTTTTTCTTATGTATACAACACTTTTCCCTTATAATGTATGATGCTATTCACATGTTCGTATTTTTATACGGACCGTGTATCCAGGCAAACGGAAACTTGTTTGTTTCTTCCGGCTGCATGGATGACAAGGGCCAATACAAGTCTATGAGTCAGTGAAAACATGTGTAACATGAAAAGTATAGGATAACCTTTGTAATTCCTTTCTCTTTTTATTAATACCGGAAAAATACTGATGACACTGATAGTAAAAACAGGCGCTTGAATGACACCCATGATGCAAAACACTGACAGACACCAGCACCATTTTAAGCCAGTATAAATGTGCACGTGTGAATGAGGCAATAAAAATATTTTTAATTATAGCTACTGAATAGTCATAGTACAGTCTGAACCTAATAGATATAATAGATTTAACCTAGAAATACAACTTATCTTACAGAGTATTGCTGGCTATACGCACAACTCTATAGGTGGGCATCACTAGGGATAAAACACCTTTCATCTGGTGTAGGCCAATGCTCCAATTTGCAGTAATCATCCACTCCCTGTGGCTTCAGAGTCCTTGAAGATATCCAAACATCCAAAAGGCTTGATGTCAAACTGCATTTATTCAAGTGCCCAAAAGTAAAGACCTCCATACAAATGTAGCAAATTTATTGATGAAAGAGAACAGCATATTTTGGCACAGGCCTTGCACCTTCACCAGTTCCAAATTCTAGTGTACTGTTTCTATTGGAAATGCCTGCACAGTAGAAAGAATCACCCCACTGCCCATGTACAAAAAGATCAGGGTGGCCCTTCTGAAATACTAAGCGGGTGTCAATCATCATTGAACATACTATTTGGATGGTCTAAGAAGACATCTTAAAGCGGGTTGGGGGGAAGGGGACTCTAGGCCTCGAGGTTCTGCCAACAGTGCAGGTTTTCAGGATTTCCGAAGTATTGCAAGGTTATAAATGAATCACCTGCACAGAAGATGATGATTCCAACCACTGTTCAATGCTAAGGAAATCCTGAAAACATGACCTATTGGTGGTCCTCAAGGCCTGGCCTTCCCCACCTCTGTTTTAAAAGGAGTGTCTGCTACCTGAACAACCTCTTTTAAAATATGTAGTCTCCTTGTAAAATAAAAATAACAGATATTCACTGGGGCTCCTGCTACTTACATAACATATTTATGGTACATGAGCCCTGCAGCCAATCAGTGGCCGCTATTGTCCCAAGGAATTTAGTTTTCAGTGCTCGATGTCAAACAAGTTTCTCTGGAGATCCGGCGCTAACATAGTTGGGATGGTGCTCCCGGGAGAGTTGAGTATTTTTATTTTACTTGGGGGACAACTTGTTTTAAAAATGGGAGGTCTATGTAGAGGACAACCTCTTTAAGAACATTCAGAGGGCACCATAAAGTGTGAAAAAGCTGGATTTAGCCACAGAAGAATTTAATTTTAAAAATTGATCTGATCTTGTATGTCAAAAATATTGTAACATTTAAATTGTGTGACAACTGTTCTAAAAAACCTTACAAATCCCTTTCTTTTCTAAGTAGACTAATATACAGTTCTGAATGCCAAAAGTAATGCAAATTTAACAGAACAGAAATGTTACATTTTTCTTTTATTTTTCCTCATGTCTTTCCAGAACTGTTGCTGCCACAAACATGAATGAGACCAGCAGTCGCTCTCACGCCGTTTTCAACATAATCTTCACCCAACGTAGACATGATGCTGACACCCAGAACACCACCGAGAAGGTTAGAGTGGTCAATATTATGTTGTCACAGAGTAATGTCCATGCTAAATATGATGTGGATTATATTGTGTACCTTTTGGTCAGTAAACGAGATCAACGTCTCCCTTTCCCAGTTTTTCTGATTGATGGCCGCCTCAGTAATATAGACTGCACTCAGCTCTGAGGAAAGTGACCGGTCAGGAACAGTGATCTCCTAATGCTCATAGCTGATTAATTATTTCTTATTTCTATGTACCGTATATTTCAGGCCCCTTTCAGATCAGCATTTTTGTCTGGATCCGGACGAAAAAAACGCATCTGCGGCAAACCCCATGCATTGTGTATGGGGCTTGCGGCAAGTGTGGTATTGCCGCGATCCGGCACTTGCGGCAGTTGCGGCCGGGAAAAAACCAGCGGTCAGCTGCGGTTATTTTGCACGGCCGCACCTGCCGCAAGTGCCAAATCACGGCAATACCACACTTGCCGCAAGCCCCATACACAATGCATGGGGCTTGCCGCAAGTGTACCGCAAGTGCGGCCATTAGGCTGCACATGCGGCAGATGCATCTTTTGTCCGGATCGGCCGGATCCGGACAAAAACGCTGATGTGAAAGGGGCCTTAGAGGACCTTTCTTCTAATATGCTTCTTTCTGCCACCTGTCAAATTCTGATCAGACTACAATTACGCTTGTTATACTCAATGCTTCTATGGTAGATCCATTCAAGTGGCATCCAATGGCGAACAGCCCTTATAGAGAAAAAAACTCCAAATGCAACCAAGTAAAAACAAACTGGATGCAAATAAAGACAAACTAGACACAGACAATACACACTGTATTTTTGACGTGTTTTTTTTCCATACGTTTCAGAGCTATCAAATGCCGCCCTTGCAGTTCCAGCAAAATGAATGAGATTTCTGAAATCTCATGTACAAGCTGCTTATTTTTTTTGTCCTTGAGAATTTTAACCATCAATTATTTTTTTCAAATCTGCAGCATATGAATACTTTAGTTTTTGCAGTATTATCACTGGAAAAAAGATACATGTAAAGATGCAATGGAAAACATTACAGGAAACTATGAGGATTTTTTTTTTACCCTAAAGCAGTATTTAGGTATTTGCAAACAACACATTTTTCATTTCCAATCCAAAACTCAACTAAAAATGCTACAAAGTATGAACTTATAGACCGCAATGTCAAAAGCACCAGCCATGCACATGTTCAGTCTTTTTGAGATTCTTTTAACTGCTTTAGGGTATGTGCGCACTGGTCGGGTTAGGGCCGGTTTAGCTGTGTAAACCGCCGGTCGGTTTACATAAATTTCATGCAAATTTATGTTAATCCAAACCGGCGTTTGGATTAACATAGAAACCTATGTAAACCGACACCCGCTGTGCACACAGCGGCGGTTTACACATGCTCATCCGTTGCTAACCCGCTGGGTTCCCAGCGGTTTAGCAAAGAATGAGCATGCTCTATATTCCGGCCGGTTCTGCAGCGGCTGCAAGCAGAATCATGTACTGCTTCCAGCCGCTGCAGAATCGCCGGCGCTAACCCGCTGTGCACCGCCGCACACCCGCCCGACACCCGCAGCACGGACCCGACAGGAAGCCGGTGGACGGCTCCGGAGCTTCCTGTCGGGTCCCGCCCAGCCGCCGCCGCCACTAACCCGCCCCCGTGCGCACATACCCTTAAGCTTCGAAAGTCATGGAACTGATAAAAGAAGTGACCAAACCAATCTTCAGACGGCTAACGCTCATTATAGTAAACATAATTACAAAACATATAAGTGCTGACAGCAGAGATGCTGCAAAAAAATTACAAAAAATTATTTTGTAGGAAAAACATCCCCAGCGTTGTCCTGAAGTGTCCTCTGTTTGAAAAAATTGACGTGTATGCCAATGTCTATAAAGGAACCGTCACATGCGGCAATAATTTAGGCAATTTCACTGGCAACTTACTGGTTGCAGTGAAATCATGGACTCATTGTTCTATTTTGTTGTCGTGTACAAATGGAACAATGTGTCCATGATTTCACTGCAACCAGTAAGTTGCAAGTGAAATTGCATGCAATGTTGTGATGTGTAATGGTACCCTAAGTCTTCGTGTGCACATAACCTTGAGGAGCTGTCAAAGCTTTTTGGGAAGGTTTTTTTACTGGAGTGTATTCTGTAGCCTTTTCATTGAATATTGCAGCAGATTCCATCAGGAGACGCTTCAAAGAAGTGACATGCACTTTCTTCTTTTTCATTGGAAAAAAATGCTCAAAACACTAAACATTTGAATAGCAAAGTGTTTTTACAATAGAAATAATGAGGAAGAGTCTTTCAAGTGTCTTCAGTCATTTTTTGGAGCGGACCCAACCCAAAACCTCCATGTGCACATATCCTTATACTTACGCAAAACTGCATCATGTACTGGCCCCTGTAGACATACCTAGACCGCCAATTGGCTTCAGAGTCAGGTTACCCTCTTTCTATAGCATAGGGGATAATTTGTTGATTTCTGGAAGTCTGATTGCTTGGACCCTCAGCGATCCCTATATCAGACTTGTGGAACTCTAATAATAGGGCTCTGCAGCCCCATCCTGAGTGCAGCGGTGGTGTTAATGCTCAGCCTTCACTTCATTCATTGTGGATGGCACTGCCAACAATACCCGAGCACAGCTTTAGGCAGCTCTATAGACATTGAATGGAGCCAACGACAAGTATGGCTAAATCGCTTGTTTCTGGATTGGACTGCAGAACCCCATTCTCAGGGTTCTACAGTTTCAATTATAAGATCACTGGGGGTCTAGCTAGCAAACCTATAGGGATCAGCAAATTATCACCTAAGGGTAATGGATAACTTAACTTTTTGGGAATAACTCTTTAGGCGCAAAATAATTTTAAAAGTGAACTTCTAAATATTACCCTTATTCAACAAACTGTTGATCTGAGAAATTTACCCCTTATAGTGTATCCATGTTGGCAAAAATCTGAATCTAGGGGAGGTTTCAGATAATTAGATAGTCTAGCACATACACATTTAGTTGTTTGTGTTCCAATATATTTTTTGCCAGCCTATTACTGACTTCATTCATATGGGTTTCTTAAAATTATCCATATTTAGGGACTGTCGTTTCTATAATCCTGGTGTTGTGAACCCTTCAACAGTAAATGAATGGGCGTCTGTGTAACAGATGGCTAAGTGGAGCTCTCTCTAACAGGAATTACTCTTTTATAGCTGCTCTTCCCCATTAATGGTACCTTTACACGCCGCGACGGCAGGCTGGATACATCGGCTACTTCGCGTGCACGAGCACGCTCAAACGGCTACAAACGGTCAACGCACCCTCTTTACACGCCGCGACAAGGTGCGCTACGCCACGCTACATCTATAGCTAGCTACATCGCCGGGTGTCTCAAGTAGCCAGCTGTAGCGTAGCGTACCATGTTTACACACCGCTCCAACAAGCTACTATGGGCGGACCCGGTGCAGCAGGGATAGCACATAGGCGTGCAACAATCTTGGATTACGAGCCGTCCGTACGATGATAGGACAGCGCAACACATCAGGATTGGCCAGGCATCGCAGTAGGCTGATTAATACAGCACGCTCGAGTAATTGTGTAGTGTGACTGGTCAGCTCCTTAAATATCCCGCCCTATGCTGCGACTACCAATCATAAAGCAGGAGCGACCTCCAATGATCGCAGATGGGGCGCGGTAACATGGCGACTGTGTCACGCCTTAGATACATGGCAGCCACATCGCCGGGTGTCCAGAGTTGCCTTCCGTTGCTTCTTTACACGCCGATACAGCTCGCTACAATCGGCGATGTTGCCTTAAGTTTATGAGCAGAGACCATAAACAGATGTATCTGTCGCCGGCTGTAGCGTCGCCTCTTCAGACGCCGCTACTACAGGCGATATGGACGCTACAAGCTACAATTGTAGCTTGTAGCGCGATGTATCCAGCCTGCCGTCGCGGCGTGTAAAGGTACCATCAAGGATAGAAAAGCTTATTAAGACGAACTGTTTAAAAATATATACTGCACTCACATTTTAATCTCCCTATTATAGTTTTCCACTTTTGCTAGTCTTTTCTCATTCAGTTGTCACCTTTCCATCAGGTTCAATATTTGCATGTGATTACGTTCATCAGTTGCCCTTTCTCCATACTGCTTATTGTCTTTATATGCTGTCAATAGTATTTGCCTCCCTCATAAAATACTCTTCTTTTTTGCTGCCTCTTAGGCTAGGGTCACACTTGGGAGCCTGCATCCAGTTTTTCCCCTTGACTGTTTGGAGGCATTTTTACCGGATCAGGTACCTGAACAGGTACCTATATGTACCATCAGGTACTGGATCAGGTTCCTGTAGGGTCCCATGTTAAAAAACTGGTCAGGTTTTGCTAAAAGGGCAAAAAATGTTGCAGACCCTATTAAAACCTAACTCCTCAAAAACTGGATTCAGTAGACAGATTGCACTTTGGCAAACAATTGTTAACATTGGAGTCTATGGGTCAGGTACCTGATCAGATTTTCAGGATGAAAAACTGGATCCAGTAACAAGTGTGACCCTAGCCTCTGTGTCTGTTGGTGTTTTTTTTTTAGATCTTCTTTACTTGTATCTCCCTTTTATTTCTTCTAAATTGATTTCTGATCACATCTTAGGATAGGGTCACATTTACTACTGAAATTGCGTTCACCGCATCCAGATCCGGATGCGCTGCGCAGCCCATAGATCTACTGTAAATGCCTGCAGGACCTAGGACAGCACACATACTATAAGTACATTAGGTATAGTATGTGCGCAGCTCACAGGGGAGCTGCGGCTTCATTCATAAAAATGTACAGAGCTGACAGGAGTTGGCTTACTGTACATAACATATTAACCTATTACATGCCAACCTAAGTAGGTAGCATGTCTCTAGAGGGGTGGATACCCCCTAGAGACATGAAGGGCATAATTATTATCATTAATTAAGCTCTATTTTACAGTCAAGCACTTTGATTATCCCCGCGGCAGCCGGGATAAGCAAAGTATGTACGGTTACCGCATTGCTCAGGATTACACATCCTGAGCAATGCGGTTACCGCATTGTGGGGCTTAGAACCGCTCCGAAAACTGCAGCTTGCATGATTTTTCACGCAGGCTGCAGATCTGGATGTGGTAACCGGATTGCTTGTAAAGCAATCCGGTTTTTAGAATGGGCTCCTATGAGGAGCGTTTCCTGCTCCGGTTTGAGCTTTTTTAAAAAAAAAAACACAAGTGTGACCCTAGCCTTATTTTACTTTTTCATGTCTTTTTTTATCTCTTCTCCCTAACTCCTGACAACAAACTAAATGTCAAAATTATACAAGACTCTCGATTAAAAAGCTTCATCCATCTTTTTTTTTTTTTGGTTCCCAAAAGTGCTAATTCTACAGCCGCCTCATCTTCTCATGTTCCATAATGTATGAAGATGGTGGCAACTGAGATAGAACTTTCAGTCCCTTGGTGTTTCTTTTACATGAATTTGTTTTCCAGTATCTTCCCGCTATTTCTTCTAACTTGATTTCTCATCCCGTTTTTATTTTTTACATTTGTCTTTTTATCTCTTTTCCCTATCTCCCGACAACAAACTAAATGCCAAAATTATACAAAACTCTCGGATGAAAAGCTTTATCCAATTTATTATTTTTTACTACAGCCGTCTCGTCTTCCTATGTTCCATAATGTATGAAGATGGTGGCAAATGAGATTGAACTTTCCAACCATCTTAGTAGTCAAACATGATTAAGACAGCAGCTCTAGTGCTGTTGTCTGAGATAGTCCATTTTCATCCCATGATACACAGATAAATATGCTTTACGTGTCTAAGGAGCACTGTGTCAGATGTGAATTGTATCATGCTCATGAATTGAGAAAATTGCATTCTTCTTCTTCATAGGTTAGCAAAATTAGCCTTGTGGACCTTGCAGGTAGTGAAAGAGCCGATTCCACTGGAGCCAAAGGGACGAGATTAAAGGTGAGACACTAATATATTCCTCATGTTCTAGAAAAAAAAGTTGTAATATAAATTACAAACTAAAATAGGTTTTATATTGAAGGATGTAGGATACCTTGTAAAATTCAGTCCCCTTTTTTTTTTATTTAGTTGTGTTGTCTATTGTGTGCTTTAATAATTGTGTGGGTCCCCTGAGTATTTAATCTTTATACCATTCTTAAATCTAAACTCCTATTATTTTATTTTATCCTACATAATTCCCAAAGTTAAAAAAGTTGGATGAGGCCATTTACAATGGAGAACTGTTTGTCCGGTTTCACATTACATTTCTCTGGATCCGGGGCTGTCCGGTGTGAATCGGACAGCCCTGGATCCGGTTTCAGCCCCATAATATTCCTATGGGGCATGATGGAGCCGGAAGGCAGCTATATGCCATCCGGTTTCCATCTATCTGGGAGGATCCGGCAGGATTTTGGATTTTTCTCCTGGACACAAAAACTTTGCTTGCAACGTTTTTGTGTCCGGGGGAAAAAATTAAACATATTGGATCCTCACGGATATGGCGTGATCTTGCTCCCCCTAACATGGGGGTCTATGGTGCCGGATCATGCCGGATCCAACATAAAATTGGATCCGGGAACCGAACACCGGGTGCTGGAGTTTAGTGGCAAGCGCTGCTAAACTTCAGCACCATGAGCTGTCTCCTGCAGAGATTTCAGGACTGTGGCTAGCTCCCCGCTAGACGCAATCATGAAATTTCTGCAGCTGCTGCTGCGATGTCCCGAATTCGGCTGCAAAACCGGACCGGAGGGTATATTTGCCCTCCGGTTCTGTTTCAAAATCAGGTCCGGGGCTTTTAGGTTTACACCGGACAGTCCTGGACCTGATCAGGTCGTGATGTGAAACCGGCCTTTGCCCATTATACAACTATGAAACATTAAAAATTTCTAGGAATTTACTTGTCTTTGCAGATTAAAATCTCTGACCACTCCAAAACTTTATTGAGATCATATATATCTGGGACATGAAGTTTTAATTGACATCATATATATTTGGGACATGAGGTTTTGCTGGGTTTCTTGATGCGAGACAAGAGATGAAGACTTCTCCTAACTTGTGACTATGAATGTGCCGTATTTCACGTATTACTTTATTCACACCTGGTTCTTCTTTCTTTTTTCTGAATAAAGGAAGGCGCAAACATCAATAAATCTCTCACAACCCTGGGGAAAGTAATTTCTGCTCTTGCTGAAATGGTAAGTGTTTGATCAGTAATAATCTATCACTAGGGTCATAAAGTATTAAATTACTTAATAAGGACACTTCACATACTTATATAAAGATATCATGTAATTTCTCAGTCTCTTCTTCTGTAGGATTTGTTTTGACAACCCTTCTTCATAGCTGAGTTCTTTCATTTCTCTTATTAACTTCTTTTATACAATGTCAATTTTCACCAGATTTTTCCAACCTTGTTTCTTTTTACCTGATGCTCCAATTTGATTCCATATTCAAGATGGAAAGGTTAAAGGCTATATCCAGGATTTTTATAAAAAAAAATGTGCCCAATCACTAACAGGCAGGTAGTTGCCATCTACCTGTCTGTTGTGATCGGCACCGTTCACCACCGCCACACAGCGGTAACAGACCTGCCGGGAATAATATGGTTATGTAAACAGAGCGAAGCTTCTTTTCTGCAATGCTCTGTGGAAGGGGCAAGAGAGCAAACTCATACTGATTGACTGCCAGCTCCCCGTTACCTAATTGGGGAAGAAAGCTGTCAATAAGTATGACGTCAGCTATGACACCCGTCAATAGAGCAGAGATGCTGCCTATCTGTCAACGTGATGTCAGCAGAAGCTGCAAAGTGGTCAACAGGAGCAGTCTAAGGCACTTTTTTCTAAATCCTGGATATCTCCTTTAAATGATGCTTTGTTCTGTAGAAGCTATAACCTGACAATATCAGGTTTTGAGGCAGCAGACTAGTATTGTGTGCTATAATGTAGTTGAGTTAGACACATATCATCATTTGTAAACAGTGTCAGCATCTGAAGGTGTGACGATGTATGTTATCCACTGGGGTAGAAGGTCCCACTTCTGCTCCCTGTACAGAAGTGCCTTTTATGTATCTTTTGCATAGAGCAGTAGGAAAAACAACACTGTAGTATTCTTACATAATATGTAGGTTCTCTGACACAGGTTCCCATTGGAATGCTTCTATATACATTAATGACCAAAAGTGTTGGCACCCTTGAAATTGTTGCAGAAAATTAAATATTTCTCCCAGAAATTGATTGCAATTTCACATTTTATTATACACCTTTATTTGTACAACACAAAATAAACAAGGAAAAAAGGCAAATTAGGTGTAATTTCACACAAAACTTAAAAAATGGGCCATACAAAATTGTTGGCACCCTCAATCTAATATTTGGTTGCATACTCTTTGGAATAAATAACTGCAATCAATAACTTCCTATAGCCATTAATAAGCTTCTTTTACCTCTCAGCTGGAATTTTGGACCACTCTTCTTTTGCAAACTGCTCCAGGTCTCCCATATGTGAAGAGTGCCTTTTCTCAACTGCAATTTCAAGATCTCTCCACTGGTTGGCAATGAGCTTTAGATCTAATTGCTGGCCACTTCTGAACTTGTCTGCGCTTTGTTTCCATCCATTTCTGGATGCTTCTTCAAGTATGTTTGGAGTCATTGTTCTTCTGAAAGACCCATGACCTAGGATGCAAACCCATCTTTCTGACACTGGGCACTGCATTGCGACTCAAAATCCTGAGGCAGCAAAACAACCTCAAAACATCTTTGAACCTCCATCATATTTAATTGTAGGTACTGTGTTATTTTATTTGTAGGCCTTATTCTGTTTTCAGTAAACAGTAGGATGATGTGCTTTACCCAAAATCTCTATGTTGGTCTCATCAGTCAATAAGATGTTTTCCTAAAAGGATTTTGGCTTACTCACATACATTTTGGCAAACTACATTCTAGCTTCCTATGTCTCTGTGTCAGCAGTGGGGTCCTCCTGGGTCTCCTGCCATAGTATTAATTTCATTCAAATGTTGACAAATAGTTTGTGCTGACACTAATGCACCCTGAACCTGCATGACAGCTTGAATTTCTTTGGAACTTGATTAAGGCTGTTTATCCACCATCAGGACTATTCTGCGTTGCAACCTTTCATCAAGTTTTCACTGCTGTCAATGTCCAGTGAGATTAGCTACAGTGCCTTGGGTTGTAAACGTCTTGATTTGTTACACATCGGGACAAAGAACCATCAAGATCTCTGGAGATGGATTTGTAACCTTGAGATTGTTGACATTTTTTAACAATTTTGGTTCTCGAGTCCTCAGACAGTTCTCTTCTACTCTTTCTGTTCTCCATGCTTAGTGTGGCACACAAAAACATATTCACTGCAAAGATTGAGTCAATGTCTCCCCCTATTATCTGGTTTCAGGTGTGATTTTCATATAGCTCACACATATAACTTGATACAGGAGAGTTTGAACCAGCATTACATGCTTCAAACAATACACACAATGGAAATAAACGTGTATAACAAAACATGTACTTGGAATAATTTTGCAGTTATTTTCTGGCAGAAATACTTACATTTCTGGAACAATTTCAAGGGTGTCAACACTTTCACCCATGACTGTAATTACTTTAAAGGGTTTTCTCAAAATAAAGAGAGGGTAAAATTGAGAAAATCCTCTCCATTCTCCAGAATTGATACATTTTCATTTTATTGTTTACTGCTCATTACAGTGGCTAACGCTGAGGTTTATCAGTGGTGGCCGGTATCCAAAGCGACAAGCTTGTAAGTGCTGACCTGAAGCTAGCCAGATCTCTTAAGGGTTCTTATAGGGTTCTCTGCAGACTGGGGTGTAGCGGTAAGAGGTTCTGTGGCAGCAGTCACATATGGATTCTGGTACCTGAGATTCCGCTTATCTCTGCTTGTAGGGTCAAGACATATTATAGCGTATCTACACGGCACAGAGCTTTGTGTCATTTGTAGTTTTGTTGACTCTGAACTTGTTTAATGATATGTCACACATATACACGAAAAACAAAAGATTCAATGTCATTTTTTCAACATGACTAATTTATTTCCATATTATTAAAGTTACTAATGCAAGTATCTAATAATAGCTAATATAATTTCTCTTTTCCTTTTTTATTTTTTATACACAGGACTCCGGAACTAATAAGGTGAGATCTGCATGAATTAATATTGAGACACAATCTCAAAGGGCCTCAAAAATTACACATATGTATTCTATTATGTGAGCCTATTAAAAGGACTAGGTTGCACTCCACACATGCAGTTTTAAGATGCTTTCTCTATGTCTTCTTTTCTTCTTTTTGTCTTTTTGAAGGGAATATATATATACCGTATTTTTCGCTTTATAAGACGCACCTGTTTATAAGACGCACCCCCAATTTTGGTAAAAAAAAAGAGAAAAAAAAAAATTTTTAATGTTAAATGGGGTCCGTCTTATAATGCCAGTGTCCGTCTAACAAATCATATAGGGTTTATGTCCCACATAGCCCCCTCATCCTATTACATGGTCCTTCATCCTATGATATAGCCCCCCATCCTAGAATTAGCCCCATTAATCTGGATATGGCACCCTTATATTGGATATAGCCCCCTTGTGCTGGCACACGTCCCCCAGTGATGGCAGATGTCCCCCATTGATGGCACACGTCCCCCAGTGCTGGCACGCAACCCCCGAGCTGGCGCACAACCCCCAGACCTGGCACACATCCCCTAATGCAGGCACACGTCCCCTTTTGCAGGCACACGTCCCCTATTGCAGGCACACGTCCCCCATAGATGGCACACGTCCCCCATGAATGGCACACGTCCCCCATGGATGGCACATGTCCCCTATTGCGGGCACATGTCCCCTATTGCAGGCACACGTCCCCTAGTGTAGGCACACGTCCCCTATTGAAGGTACACGTCCCCTATTAAAGGCACATGTCCCCTATTGAAGGCACACGTCCCCTATTGAAGCCACACATCCCCCATGGATGGCACATGTCCCCCATGGATGGCACACGTCCCCCATTGATGGCACACGTCCCCCATTGATGGCACACGTCCCCCATTGATGGCACATGTCCCCTTGTGCTGGCACACGTCCCCCATTGATAGCACACGTCCCCCATGGATGGCACACGTCCCCCATTGATGGCACACGTCCCCCATTGATGGCACACGTCCCCCATTGCAGGCACACATCCCCTTGTGCTGGCACACGTCCCCTTGTGCTGGCACACGTCCCCTATTGATGGGACACGTACCCTATTACAGACACATGTATATTCCCATGTCCTGCATACTGCCGCCCCACATAATACACCCACCCCCTCCATATGCTGAGCCCCAAACCCCCCCCCCCCCGTAATATGCTGCTTCCCCCTCCATTAAGAAGATGGTCCCTCGCCCTGCACTCCCCCAGTCATTAATATGCCCCCCACGCTGGCCAGCAGCAAATAAAATAAAAAAAGCCTCCTTCCTCACCCTCTGGCGATAAGCGACAAGCTCACAGCGTCACCGCTGACTCCCGGTCTCCATGGTGCTTGGCTTCTTCCGCTCATGTGATCGGGCGATGATGTCATCGCTGTATGCCCGATCACATGAGCGGAAGAAGCCAAGCACCATGGAGACCGGGAGTCAGCGGTGACGCTGTGAGCTTGTCGCTTATCGCCAGAGGGTGAGGAAGGAGGCTTTTTTTATTTTATTTGCTGCTGGCCATCGTGGGGGGCATATTAATGACTGGGGGAGTGCAGGGCGAGGGACCATCTTCTTAATGGAGGGGGAAGCAGCATATTACAGGGGGGGGGGCAGCATATGGAGGGGGTGGGTGTATTATGTGGAGCGGCGGTATGCAGGACATGGGGGGCATATGGAGGGGCTGCAGAGAGAGCGGGAGATCTCTTGCTCCCGCTCATTTAATATGCACTGCTCCCCCCGTCCTTCTCTCAGTGCAACTTCAGCACTGAGAGGTGGACAGCGGCAGTGCATATTAAATGAGCGGGAGCAGGAGATCTCCCCGCTCTCTCTGCAGCCCCGCAGCCAGCCCACTCCAGCCCCGGACATGCTGCAGAGCTGCCCCCCAGCCTCCCCTGCAGTGTATAATCCGTATTCGGATTATAAGACGCACCCCCCACTTTCCCCAAAAATTTTGGGGAACAAAAGTGCGTCTTATAAACCGAAAAATACGGTATATATATATATAAACAAATGTTAGCCTGATGGGCAAAGAGAGGGTTTAGAGAGGGTTTGTAAACCAATACGAGTCGGAGATCATAGACCCAAACTTCCAAGTAGAGAACCTTAATGGATATTCAGATTGGAAAGCGAGCACCAAATGGTTTAAACATAAGAAAGCATCTCATATTACAATATTGAGGCCTTCATTTTCAACAATAGGTCCACTACCATATTAAGTTCAGTATTATATACATGGTACATGGCGTTTTTAACCTACATGAATAAAAGTAAAGTTCAAGAAGCCTGGTACAGATTTTGCTTCACTGGACTTTTCCTTGTTTTTATATTGTTACCTTATTAAAGGGGTTGTCCACAACTCAGACAATCTTTTCTAAATCATCAAGTAAAATATTAACAGCTATACTGACAGCTATACCGACCTGTGGTGCCAACACTGTTCCAGCGGTGTTGACATTCGCTCTCATGGGGCTCGTGTGACATTGTTATGTCATGTGATCTCTGTGACCAATTATTGGCCACTTCACTGTCCCCTTTTATGGACAAATCACACATCCCGAGAGTGTGAGAGAGCAGCCACAGCTCTGAATTTATCTGGATGTCTATTGCATCTGAAGGAGAGGACAACAAAGCAACCACTGATTGGCTGCAGGGATCGCGTGACATAAAACAGTGTCACGATGGTCACTCTTACTTTGGAGACTTGTGACTGGTTTGGAACCCCTATCTCATTCCTTTAATGAGATTTCATTTTAAACATGTTTCTTTCATTTGGCATTTGAGGAGTTAATGTTAGTTTCTGTTTAGTAGTAAGCTATCTAGTTCTTGTCCAGGTGTGGCTTCTCTGTGATTGCTCGCATCCCTTTTAAAGGTTTCATGGTTCCAGCATGCTTTGCTGGCGATTGAATCATTCCTGGACAAGCTTCCTGAGGTGAAGGAAATTCTCTGGAGAGTTGACTACTGCTAAGCTGCTCACTACCTATGAGCGAGGCAGCAGGCATGAAATTGCCTGTGTTTTTTCCTTGCCTGTCTCCCTTCCCTCTTGTTATTATAGCAGTGGTTGGGACTAGTGCTCCCGCCGGCCATTCCCTATTGAGGGATAACATCAGGGCCAGCAAGGGACTAGGTATCCTGCTCGGCGACGGGACGGTAGGGAGATCAGGGCAGTCACAGGTGAGTGCAGGAGGTCACCTCTTCCCCATTCCCTATGAGCAGAGCCCTCCATTATATTTGTCCCCCTCGGTGCCTCTCCTTCTATTGTCTTGTGGGTACTGCACCGGACACCATTGGTCCGTACGCCACCATCACGTATGGTAACCAGACTCCTTGTTAGTCCAGTGTGACACAATGTCACGTGAGCTCCAGGATAGCCAATATCAACACCACTGGAACAGAACCAGAGGTGAGTATAGGTGTTATTATTTTACTTGGGTGAACATGGTGATTTAGAAGAGGTAGTCTAAGCTGTGGATATCACCTTTAATTTCTCTTGCATCATGTCATCATTTTGGCATGGGTATGTAGAGGCAGGGAACATTATAGTAATGCCATCTTATAACCCCTTTTCCTATTTTCTGCAGAATAAGAAAAAGAAGAAGTCAGACTTTATTCCATATCGAGATTCTGTACTCACATGGCTTCTAAGAGAGAATTTAGGTAACACATTTATTGATGCCTCCACTTGTATACCACACGTCATTCTTTTGATATTCAGACTAACATACTCATAAATGGCAATGCCACTGCTATTATGTAAAATTATAAGCCATGTAGAGGATTGTTGAGTACTATTCTAATTCCGGAGGTTTAAAAGGGATTTTATAATTAGGGAGTTATTATATATTGCAAAGATATTCCATCACTTAAAGAGATTGTATAAGCAAGTTTTAGCTTTAGCAAAGGCTCTGATTCCAGTAATGTATCACCCCCTGGTGCTATGCTAACTGAATGCAGCACTGATCGCAGCGTGTCTGCTGTAAGTTGTTAAAAAGACTTTATAAAGTTTATGGATAAAGAGTCAGGAGGGACTTAGTAATGAGTAATCGCTACTCCCTGGTGTCCTCCCCGCCTCCAGCCCTCTCTGTGCTGCCTCCAGCCCTTTCTTGTTCAGCCTCCTGTATGTGTCATCGCTGTTGCTGGTGCCCTTCCCGCCTCCAGCTCTCTCTGTACCACCTCCAGCACTCAGCGATGACACATACAGGAGGCTGAACAAGAGAGGGCTGGAGGTGGCACAGAGAGGGCTGGAGGCGGGGAGGACACCAGCAACAGCGATGACTCAATTACTGAGTAAGTCCCTCCGGACTCCTTATCTATACACTTTATAAAGTTTTTTAACAGCTTACAGGGGGGCTAGAGACATGGGGATCCCTTCCCTGAATGCAGCAGGCACGCTCCATTCAGTGCTGCATTCAGTTAGCATAGCACCAGGGGGTTACAGGTCCTCTTTAATTTACCAGGTGCAGCATTTGTGATAGTCACAATTTTCTTTGCGGTAGAGTACAGCAGAGCTCAGAATTCTGAGCTGTGTATAATCCCATCTCCACCACTGATTGATAGTTCTCTGTGTACAATGTATTGTGGCAAAAAGCTGCTAATCAGTGGTGGGGATGTGATTTTACCAGAAGGCAGCAGCAACTAGTCCTCCAGTGACAATCACCTGCTGATAAAAGAGCGATTTTATGGAAACATCACAACAGAGACCAGTAATTGACACTTTGCTGGAGTCAGGGTGTCTGCACTTGCATTTTGCTTCTCTCAGATGACATAGCAAAAATCTGCTGACAGATTAACTTTAACGTGTAACCGCCATTTAAATTTTTATTTAACAATAATGTAGAGCAAGTGATTATAATAAACTTTCAAATATACTTCATAAGTAAAATGTGGAAGCAAACCTTTCAAAAACGTTCCAGAAGATGTCTCCACTAGGCCGTTTCTAAACCTGACATATACTTGTTGTCAGGGAGATCTGTCTTCAGCTCCACACTCTGAATACGGCCATATAAGGGGGTGAGAGCCTACAAAGCATTCACAGCTTATCAGACTCTCAGGTTACCTTAAGCAAGGACAGTGCTGAGCTGAGGAGGTCAACACACAGCTCCTGTGATCTTACCTGACTCCTCTCCATTCAAATTGCTCTGTTCTGTGCAACCAGCTGATAACATAAAGAAGAGCCGATGTTACTAGAGTGCAATCAGATAAGATCTCACAGGTCCTGTGTGCTGACAGGCTAAGCTCAGCACTGTCCCTGCCTGAGGTGACCTGAGTCTCTGATCAGCTGTAATGTGAACACTATGTAGGCCACCCCTCCCTCCTTGTGTTGCCGTATTCATGAGCTGCGCTGAGGACAGATCTCCCTGACAACAACCATATGTTTGGCTTAGAAACAGCCTAGTGGGGCATCATCTTGAAGGTTTTTGAAAGATTTTCTTCCAGATTTCACTTATGAAGTATATTTCAAAGTTTATTATAATCACTTGCTCTACATTATTAAATAAAAATGTAAACGATGCTTACACTTTAAGGCTCTCATACACATGAGATGAAAAACAGCCAAACTCCATTTTCAGCTCTACCGGCCCATCATCTGATGTGTAAGGGGGTATGAACAAGTTTTCTTATAAAATTATAATAGTTTTGTGAAAAATTCAATAGGACCCAGGCGACCGCACCATGCCTGACATTCCCCCATCCTACTGTATCCTAACCCGCCCCTCATAGACTGCGAGCCCTCGTGGACAGGGTCCCTGCCCCTCCTGTACCTGTACGTCCTGATCGCCTAGATTTAGTGTACTTGTTCTTGTCTCCCTTATCCTCATGTAAAGCGCCATGGAACCTAATGGCGCTATATAAATAAATAATAATAATATTAATTTATCAAAAATGTCCAAAAGAAAACTTGTCCTAGTTACCCATAGCAAGCAATCACAGCACAGATTTCTTCTTACAAAAACTGTTTAAAAAATGAAATCTGAGCTGTGTTTGATTGCTGTGGGTAACTAGGACAGGTTTTATTACAAGTTTTGGTACTGATTAGGCCGCAACGCATGCCATCGCAGCATTTTTTTTTGTCTAATCAGGCATAGGATTTGAATTTGAATGCATGGACAGACTACAGACTTTGGCCATGGCAGTGGCAAAGATGGATCCAGCTTGACTGGATCTAATCGGACTTGGATGCGGCATCAGTGAAATCATGTGTCCTTTTGACGCACTGAGCCGCATCCGGACGCATCAGCATTTTTCAACACAAAATCGCAACATCTTGCAACGGGGGTAGCACAAAAGGACGCATTCATCTGCAGCCATCCAAATCCTGATGCCATCTGATGTCCCTGCGGCCCCTATGTTAAGTATATGCATCAGGATTTCTACGGATACAAGGCAGAAAAACGCTAGTGTGAAACCACCCTTAGGCCCCTTTCACGTAGGCATTTTTTTGAAAATGCGGCATCTTCCGCCTAACGGCCACACTTGCTGCACACTTGCGGCAAGCCCGTGCATTGTCTATGGGTCTAGCGGCAAGTGCGGTTTTGCCGATTGCGGCAGTACGGCAGTTGCGGCCGCGAAAAAAAACGCTGCTGACCGGCAAAACCACACTTGCCGCACCCAACCGCAAGCCCCATAGACAATGCATGGGCTTGCCGGATTAGTGCCACAAGTGCGGCCGTTAGGCGGAAGATGCGGCAGATGCGGTAAATCTGCCGGATCTGCCGCATTTTAAAAAAAACGCCTATGTGAAAGGGGCCTTAGGCAGTTTTGCTAAATGAGGCTCGAAAATGGTATTTTGGATGTATGATGTGCTTCTTGAAAATTAAAGGAATTAAATCTATTTTTTCGATTGTGTACATCAGGTGGAAACTCTCGCACTGCTATGGTTGCTGCTTTGAGCCCTGCTGATATCAACTATGATGAGACACTTAGCACACTGCGGTGAGACATTTTGTATTTTATTCAACTGTAAAGCTGATGTATGACAGAGGAGCTCATCAGTGAAGCTGCTTAGGCCCCCTTCACATCATGTTTTTTGGGGATCCGTGGCTATCCGTTGGTAGCGCTAAAAATGAAAAAAAAATTCCTTAAAAATGGCAAGGGGAAAAAAATGATCCTGTACAGCATCCTTCCAACGGATGCAAGGTCTCAAACGTGACCCTAGCCACTCTCAGGGGGGGTAGCGTTTAACACATAGGTTTTGGCAGCATAAACGCAGTTCTACTGCCGTAGTTGCTCCGCGTTAATGCTGCCAATGCTTACCTATGGAGACGCGGCCCATAGCGTGGCTCAAACGCCGGCATCTGACTGAAATCTCGCGTTATTCCCTAACTCAAGAAAAGACGTTGAAAGCGAGATTACAGTCAGATGCCAGCATTTGAGCCGTGCTATGGGCCGCTTCTCCATAGGTAGACATTGGCAGTGTTAACTCGGTGCTACCATGGCAGAGGCACCGCGTTTAAGCTGACAAAACCTATGTTTTAAACGCTAACTCCCTGAGCGCTGTACAAATGTTAATGTGACCCTAGCCTAATTGCAGCAAAAGGTGGTCCTATTTACTCGGGGATGGGGGGGATGAATACAAATGCACATCAAAATTTTCAGATTCACGTTTTTAAAATATTTATAAAACCATATATCACTTCCTTTACTCTTCACAAATACTCATATCTTACTTTATCACATAAAATCCCAATCAAGTACATTTACGTTTGTGGGCATGAATTAAAAAAATTGAAAAAAGCTCTTGGGTATGAATTCTTTTTCAAGACATTGTATAATAATCACAAATGATAAATTGCAGTTTATTTCTTTCTTCCTAAGTTCAGGAATTCATAAAATTTCACTACTTCTGTTCTCCTATTTTGACTATTGCTGATTAATGTGAATGGTCTATAACAGATGTTGTATACTCGTACAGATATGCTGATCGTGCCAAACAGATCCGATGCAATGCTGTCATCAATGAAGATCCAAATAATCGTCTGATCCGTGAGCTGAAGGATGAGGTGGCACGTCTGAGAGAGCTGCTAGGAGGCCAGGGACTGTCTGACATTATTGACAGTGAGTGGTCCATCATTACCATCATCATACACCCTTTATGTACTTGAGATGTCATGATGTGCTTTTTCCCTATATGTTCTGATAATTAGTAAAATTTTAAAAAAAAGTCCCAAACGAATGTAATGTACACTACAGTTTCTCAGCCTTTAGGGAGTAGTCAAGCTGTCCTTATCGTGGTGATGTTTTATTTTAAGGCCTTGTACACATGACTTTGTACAACAGATCAGGGTCAGGACCACAGTTCAGGCTTCTCCCTGCTATATAATGATATCTAGTAATATTTTAAAAGGAGAATTCCTCAGTAACCATCCATAAGAAATCAGAGGCACACAGAAATCAAATGTGGCCCCGTGGACCCCCAAGGCAGCCCATTTTTGCCTTCACTGTAGACATTATTTTGCTCTTAGGATCAAATATTAGTTTATAGAAAAAGATAAAAAGTTTATAAAAAAGGCATGTTCCAATGATAAAATGGTTGGAAAATTTAAAGAATGTACATATCTGGTTGAAGTGAGTCCAACAGCTAGGACCTGTATCTATCTAAGAGAAATGTGGTTTGTCTTGTGCCACTTGGAAACGAGGGGTGGCCACTGGCCATACATGCACATTTACTTACATGAGAATTCACAAAATAGTGCAGCACGATTTCATATAGTATCTTAGAAAAAGCTGCAAATATGTGGTCACCACTCCTTACATATAAGCACAAGACAAGATCCAATTCTTGGAGTAATTCCAGAGGTGGCATCTATCAGGCAATTATCTGTATCCAATGATTATGCCATAAATGACTGAGATAACCTCTTTAAAGGCATTTTCTGTATATCTTTCAAAAGTAAGTAACCTTTTAAATAGTGTCCATTATATATTTAATTCCCCTAACAATTACAAACTACCGTAATCAGTGGGAGTCCAGGTTCTGAGACCCCACAATCACTGAAACCCTCTCCCCCACCCTCCCGAGTGGTGCACAGCTCAGAAGATATAAGTGCCCCACTCAGAATGGGGTATGGATTCAATAGAATGGATAGGTACCATGGCTCCGGGGTGGATCCAGGGGGTCTTCAGTTCTTCTGCTAGGTGGAGGTTCGCCCTAATATATAAATTTACCATCTTTATTTCATTTGTAACTTTGAAATGCAAATATAATCTGATACATTGTACATGATGGTAAGGCATGTGATGTATCACGTCATACATTATATTTGTGGTTCCTTGTCTCCTCTCACATGATGTATCTACAACATCCAAACAAAGGTTTCTTTTCTCGCTTCCCTGCTTGTCCTCAATCCTTCCACTTTTACAAACTTACCTAAATCCTCACTTTTCTGTGCATCTTATCATTTATATCCATATTGCACCATACCTTGGGCTACAATGTACTTTTCTCACTTGTTTCCTTCTACATTTTCACATATCTTATTTGGACAACATTATCTTTTCTTTATTAACATTTGCCTTCCTTTTCTTTAACTTTCCTATGCTTTCCCTATTGTTCACCTCTGCGTCTCATATCAACATATCTTTTCACTTCTACTGTTTTGTACATTACATTGCACCATGTGTCCCTTCTCGTCTGCACCTTCCCCGTATCCTTCTGGATCGGTATCCCCCCTCTCTCTGGCTTCTGCTCTTTATAGATGTGTGTCCTGTGGATAACGCCAATATACTACACACGCGTCATGCTCCTGACAATCTCTTCACAGCGGTGAATGCCCTAACGGGTATGAGTCCTTCATCTTCTATGTCTGGTTTGTCCAGTCGAGCTGCATCTGTCTGCAGCCTACATGAGCGCCTTGCATTCACACCTGGAAGCGAAGAAGCTATTGAGAGGCTTAAGGTATGCTTTATAAATGCTACCTGCTATACATGTATACCCTTGTGTCCTTCCTTACCTTTTCTCTTAGCTTGACATAGCTAGGGATGAATGGTATGAGATTTTCTGTTGGGAGATAATTATGCTATATGTGTCTATATGTGGCCAGTTGCTGTGATTTATGAATTGCTGCCTATCAGGGCTTTTATAAGTATATAATCACAATGTACTTGCATTTTAAAAAAAAAAAACTAGAGTTTGTAATTCGCATAAACATAACGGTGGACAGAATAATATTGTAGTTATCAAGAGTTAAAATATTACATATCTCTTCAGAACGTTTCTGATGTGCGGCTTTAAGTGAACATTTCTAACTTCATGATATATTTTAAAAGCTGTCATAGTGCACTCTTTTTTGATATAATGCTTCAAACCCCGACATAGGCATAAATGGAAACATTTGGTTTGCCTGCCTCCGCCACTAGGAGGAGCTTTGGAACTTATTTTTGACCATTTTTATACTACAAGTATTTATTGGGTATTTAATAAGCTTCCAAGCTTCCTTAAAGGGAACTTGTCACGTTGTACATGAAGTTCACTCTGTGAGCAGCATGGTATTGTAACATCAATAGCAGAATTCACTCTGTCTGCTCCTGCTCCTAGAGCAAGAGCAAAGTGGTTCCATTGGTCATTTCCTGAAAAGCCTAGTTCTTAAGGTCTGAAGGCCCTGCTATAATGAGGCTACTGCCACATCTATGTTAGGCTGGGGTCACACACACAGATATCTGGGCAGATATTGTTCACAGATCTCTGGTTGCAGTGAAATCATGGACAGATTGCTCCATTTGTACACAGCCACAAAATGGAACCATGTGTCCATGATTTCACTGCAACCAGAGATCTGTGAACAATATCTGCACAAATATCTGTGTGTGTGACCCCAGCCTTAGGCTGCTGGCTGCTCCTGCTCTTGGTGCTAGGCAGCCTGGCACTAGAGCCACTCATGCCGCTGGGCATCGCAAACGATTATCTCATACTACTGCTGTTGCTTGTGTCTCTCTAGTCAGTTTTTTCTATGTCTATTCTGGAACCTTACTAGTTAATAGAAATTAATTTCTTCTGGAGCCATGGGCAGGACTGCTCCATACTGAAACCTCCAGCAGTGAGTCCCTGGCTGCCAGTTATAGCTTTTGCTCTTCTGGTTAAGTTGCATTCTACCAGTGCTTATAATATTCTCTGACCTTGGCCTGTTTCCTAACTATCCATCTACCTGATGACTCTGCCATTGATATGGATATCACCATTTGACACGGCTCCTTAAATACCTTTTGCCAGACAGTCCCTCTGGCTAGCTTTCTCATCCTGCCCCCTGTTAGAGTCTAAGGCTGACTTCACACTACGTTTTTGTTCCTGTCCGTGGGGTCCTGCAAAAAACAGGATCAGGAACGGACAGCACCGGATTGTAAACTCTGGATGCCATTTCTGTCAGTCCAAAGGGATCCGGACTGACAGAGGTGGGAGGAGCCAAGCCTGCAGTACTTTCTCTTTAGGAGTGTATGAACATGCATTCCTAAAGTGAAATAAAAGAAAGTAGTGGGCATTAAAAAAATAAATAAATAAATGCTCACCTGTCACGGGATCCGAGGCGTCCACATCCGATGTAGCTAAGATACTGCAAGGACCTTAATCAGCTGATCAACAGCTGATTGGCCGGTAGTGGTCACGTGACACATCAGCTGATCGCTACCAGCCAATCAGCATCAGACGTCTTCCTGCGACAGTCACAGGACAGATAAGTATTTTTTTTTTATATTTTTAACCATTCCTTGACTTAATTTCACTTTAGCCATGTATGTAGATACACTGCTAAAGTGAAAATACACACATATACCACGGGTACAGAGCAGTGCTCTTGTTCTGAACCATGCTCTATACCCTGGATCCGGATCCAGGAAACAATTCTGTTTTTTCCCGAATCCGGCTCCATACGCCCCCATGTTAAGTGTCCCAGACCCGACCGGATTCGTTTCTGTCCGGTTTTGTCACTGAAGCCCAAAAACGGTGTAGACTTTGTTTTTGGGAACGGGGAAAAACAGAGCAGAAACTAATCCAGTACTGAATACACAAAACCGGATGGCCATTTATGACCAATCCGGCACCATGGGGATACATGGGAGGTTAAAACGATCTTGCTCTGTTCTTTCCAAAAAAGAACAGAGCAGGGTCCCAAAAACCACAGTGTGAAGCCAGCCTAAGGCCCCTTTTACATCAGTGTTTTGCTGATGTTTGTGGCCAATTCGGCAGGTGGCGCCACATCTTTCAGATCGGCCGCCTAACAGCCGACTTGCGGCCCGGATCCAGCGAGCCCCATGCATTGTCTATGGGGCTTGTGATCGGGTGCGGCAAGTGCGGTTCTGCTGGATGTGGCAGATCCGGCACTTGCGGTGGCGAAAAAAACGCTGTTAGTAGCGTTCTGTTTTCTCCACCGCAAGTGCCAGATCTAACTCATTATAGGGAATCACTAAATTAGCCAGTCCATTGAACTCTTATGTATACTAACACCAGGGATTTCAAAACATGACATGCAAGTTTTACTGGACGTTTTCCCACAAAAATGTATATCAATCTGATCAGCTCCCAACACATCCCCTGCAGATCAGATACCATTTTCAACACAGTTTCCATTTAATGATATCTATAGACAGCAAGAAGTGTAATTTCCCTTATTTCTATGGCTGGGGATTTAGAGCTTTGTATCAGAAAATGTAAGAAAAATGTTGTATTTATTTAAATTGAACAGACAAGACAGTGTTCAAGTGTGGACTGTGGATTTAAAGCATTTTTGTTTGTTTTTTACGCCATTTAAGTGGTGCTTTAAATCTAAGTCCCATGCAGTGTCTTCACATTTTTTCGGCATTGCTCTGGTCCCACAGTGCCATCCTGTGTTCGTAACGTCTGACTGTCAGGAAGTCAGAAGTTACATTACAAGCTCTCTATATAAGTCTATGAGAGGCAGAACCAGACTCTCATAGAAATGTACTGATTTGAGACCTCCGGCTCACTCCATAAAACACTGAAGCAGCCGTCAGGTCATAAATCACCAGGTACCGACAGGAGTGACTGTGATAGAAGATGAAGATGCCGGAGGGTGAGTATAAGGCAGAGGGCAGGGGGCTTGGATCTAAAGCACCACTCAGCGGTGAAATTAATAAGACACAGGAGTGGTGCTTTAAGCCAAATGATGACCTAATATTTAATACCATGTATGTATTAGACTGGTGCATCAATTTTGCTCTAAATTTGAAGAATACTTCTAGTTCATTACCTAACTGAAGATATGATTAAAATCTAACATGTTCACAAACTATGGTTAGTCCACTGTTTGCTGTTAGTAAAGCCACCCTTGAAACCTTTGAATTTATCTCAATGATTGATCTAAATGACTAATACTGTATATAATGTAAGGGTATCATTTCAGTAACTTTGACTTTCATAAATTAGGAAACGGAGAAGATCATTGCAGAGCTCAATGAGACGTGGGAGGAGAAGTTACGGCGCACTGAGGCTATACGTATGGACAGGTAATTGACTACTTGACCATGAACGCACTTCAGATAATAATCCCATACTTATTCACAGACATTTGCGTTCTTATCTCCTAATAAACTTATAATTATCCTGTGCAAATGAGACCTCTCTATATGACGGCTCAATGCCCATAGTCTGATAATATGTTTGTCTTCTTGGTCTTGCAGAGAGGCTTTACTGGCAGAGATGGGGGTGGCCATGAGAGAAGATGGAGGAACGCTTGGAGTATTTTCACCTAAAAAGGTAAATCATGGCATTTTTGTTATGGTGGCTTCACACCTGGCGACGTCGCTAGCGACATCGCCGAAAAAGTGACGTATCAGCGATGTCGCTAGCGACGTCGCGCTGTGTAAACGAGCGGCGCGACCGCGTTTTATCGCCGGTCGCAGGTTGACAGGTTTACGGGAAGAACCGTAAACCTGTCACCCTGCGACCTGCGATAAGGCTGGATCGCACCGTGTGACATCGCCAGAGCGATGTCGGCGGCGATCCAGCCTATACCGCAGCGTTGCTGCAGATCGCTCGCTGGGCTAAGCCCAGCGAGAGATGTCACCACCCGCATCGCTGCGGTGTCGCCGGCCGCAGCGATGCTGTGTGACAGCTGGCCAGCGATGTCGGAACCGAGCGGGCACCCGCACATCGCTTCCGACATCGCTGTCCAGGTCGTGCTGTGTGACGGCACCATTACTCTTATTAGGGCCCAACGTTTCTATTGTACTTTGTTTAATGCAGTATGTACAACATTTTATCAGATCTATAAATTACAAATACGGTATATACATACCCATATCAATAAGAAACAATAATACTGCCAACTACCGAAAACTGTTATCAAGGAAAGTCACTCCATGTTTAATGTACATTGCCTGACACTAGAAAGGGTAGAATGGGGTATGTCTTTTCAAACTTGTATACCAATAGACCACCTGTGGCTTTAGGGGATTGATTGAACAAAATAGATGTTACACGTGGCAATATTGCTTGCAATTTCATTGTCAATTTGCTGGTTGCAGTGAAATCATGGACACATTGTTCTATTTTGTTGCCGTATACAAATGGAACAATGTAACCATGATTTCACTGCAACCAGCAAATTGCCAGTGAAATTGCAAGCAATATTGCCGCGTGTGATGGTACCTTTACTGTATGGTTCTTACCCAAAGGAAAATAGCACCCAGTGATATCGCTCATAACTGAACTATATACAAGTCATTCAATGCTCATTTAATAGCCTGCTCACACGGGTTATCAAAAAAAAATGTGAATACAATGATTGTTAATACTGGGCAATGTACTGCCAATCGTGCTTTTTGTGTCAGCATAAACTAGCTCATCTACCATTATGGGTTAATTATTGGATCATCTAAATATGCCATGTTGAATAACAAAATGAAATACGATAATCTACTCTTTGGAAGAAAAAATCTTGTCTGTGAATAAGGGTCCGTGCACATAGACCGACCAGCTGGATGATTTGAGTCCCATTAGGTAAACCTTTACCAACAGGTGGACTCTTTAGTAGCCTAATGACACAGGCAAACCAAAGTACGGTAAACGATTTGGAATCACATATGCAGTTTGTGATGCAGTTTTTCTATCCAAGCATAAAGGTACCGTTACACGACACGACGTTGAAGTGATGTCGGCAGCGGACGTTTTTGGCATTTTAGCAAGATCGCTTTAGAGATGTCACACGTATAGATATCGTGAGCAACTCGTCAGCGTTGTAGTGAGCAGGTATCGTTTGCAAACCCGCAAACGATCCCTGCTCATTGCTGTGAATGGGCGAAGTCGCTTACAACATCATTATTGCGGTGTCACACAGAACGATGCCACCAGATTGCTTGAATGACATCACCAGGTTTTCCAACATGTTGGTAAACCTGTCAACTCCGATCCAGCGATTTATCATTGCAACTTGGCAGTGTCACACGTAATGAGGTTGCAACGAGGTCGCTGGTACGCCTCTAAACCCGTGACGTATCAGCGATGCCTCTGACGATGTCGTGCCGTGTAATTGGGCCTTAAGAGTAGATCCAAAGGGGGGCGTGGCCTGGAGCTCAAGGAAGATGGACGCCGTTTGAAGAGCTCCTAAGCCCTCAACTGTAATCTAGTTGGAATCTTGCCCTCCAAAGAAAATCCTCTCATGAAACCCACTGGAGATTACTATTATGATCTCCTGCAATAAGATGGTCTTATTAATTTTCATTTAATCCTTGGTCTTTGGCCTGGTTGCCCCTGTGAGTCCGCCTCGGATCACCTCAGAGCGCACATCCGCCATCTTAGTTTCTACAACTTGCTATTTACAGCCTCATCTCAGCTGTACTTCTCCCTGCACACCTCCTCTCGGCTCCTATAAGCCTTTATAGATGGTCAGTATCATCTCATTGTGCCCTGCAGAGCCGCACACCTTTATCTTCATCAATTTACCTCAGCGCCAACTACTTGATTGTGGTGAGGTGATTATCTTCCCCCCAGGTCGCGGTGCCGCTGAAATTGGGCGGGCGACGGGGAGAGATCTGTGACGGGCCCCAGCCTCTTGTGACTGATCTACTCACCGGAGTCTCCTTTGTCCCGACTGCGCTCCTCCGGATCGGCGGTCACGCGACCTCAATATCTGCTGCGACATTGCTGCACTGCCAGCCACCTCAGGACGTCCTCCGGTGCCTGGAATCATATGCAAGACCTGCTCCCTCATCGCCGTTGTTCTGAGACGGGCGGTTAATCTAGAAGGGATTCCTGGTCTCCATGCAGGGTGATCTCTGGTGAGTTGCTAAGGAGCCCAAACTTGGGATCACAGAGATATCTCTCTTCTGACATACTTTCTGCACTTTCTCCCTTATTCTGCCTGCTGAGATATGGAAATATGTCCTCTGAGACTCTCTCTCCCATGCCATCTATAATGGTTCCAGACTGGATAATATAATCATTTATAGGATAAATAGCCCTGCTGAACTATTATAACTATATTGTTATAAAGGAATTTTTTTTTTTTTTTTTCCCATTTTTCTTCTTTTTCTATCCCTTCTTTTTCTTTTTTTCTCTCTCCTGTTGGACAAACGCGCCACCTAGTGGTCAAACATCATATTGCAACTGCAGTGCTCAAACCAGTTTTTTTTCCACACTACACCATAACTTGTTTATTACCTTTACTGGAACTACTTTGTGGATCCGCGTATATATATAATGAGTGTATATATGTGTATGTGTGTGTAAACTTATTGTCACGGCTCAATTAGTCACAGGTGTGACCCCACGGAATTCAGCAACAAATACTACCTCAGTCACATTACATATTATAGGAAAAAACTTGGTCGCTGCACGGACTTATTAGCTGGAATATACCTTCACCTCTCACTCTCTACCAAGAAGATCCAGAACCATCAATTCGTATATATCATCACCATCCTAATTGAAGAACTCCAACGCTGAAAAAACGGTTCTTTTTTTTTTTTTTTTTTCCTCTCTTTCTTCTAGTTGTGGGATTTTCTGTAATTATCCTCTCTCTTCTTTCTCTCCCTTTATACTTTTTCTAGCTCTGTTTAAGTGATTTTCATTTTCATTTCCACTTTTGTTCCTTTCTCTTCCTTCCTTTCCCCTCCACTATTCCTTTTATATTACTAAGCTGCTCCTGCAAAACTGTCTTGTTTGACCTGATTGAATTTGTATTAATATCTGAAGCATTTATCCGCATAGACAATCCTCCACTTTGTCTTCCCCACCTCCCCTAGCCGGTATAGAATCTGTTTAAGTTTGGTGATACATTGCTATATATCCTATTACGAAGTTCCGACTCCTTTCTTAAAGCCTTCAAGTCCAGACTGAAATCAGTTTTCGAGCTGCTAGATACTCTCCTCCCAGTCTTCCAACTTTTAAAATTAGGAGAGTGATTATAACATCCTGCCACAATGCCAAATCCCAAAAACAAAAACCCTAAGGAAAGAGGTAATCCCACACCCCAGGACTCGGAGTCGATCTCCGAAAAAACCTCAAGACGTGACAGATCTAGATCCCCCAATGTATCCGAAAACGTTGATCAGTGGTCCAGTCCTCCAGACGAACATATTGACGAATCATCTACCCTAGAGACCTCCCAGAGTGCGAGAAAAAGGAAGGAGCATGACCTAACCAATACTTCCAGACTAACCTCCTCTAGTTCTGCTTTCTACCCAGATTATGAGAAATCCGACTCTCCACTAGCGAGCCCTTTAAGACGTCGCTTGAGAGCTGACTCTAATCCTGAACTGAGATATGATTCGGATAGGGACAAACCCCCAAATAAAGACTTCTTCCTTGGGATATTCGACAAATTTAAATCCGATTTAGACAAGCGTTTTGACAAGCTAGAAAACGCTATTTCGTCAATTGCTATAAGAACCGATAAAAATGAGGTAGAAATTAAATCCCTCTCAACTTCTGTCCAAAAAATATCTAAAGACCAAAAATCCTTTAAAGACAATCTCAACGCCGTCAAAACAAAAATCACGGACATGGAGGACAGAGATAGACGATTAAATTTGAAATTTCGAGGGGTGTCGGAAAATATTAAACCTGAACAAATTCATTCCCACATTAAAAAGATACTCAGATCAGCCCTTCCCGATCTAACAGATCTTGACCTGACAATTGTACGTGCTCATAGACTGGTCAAACCTACGCATTTAAAACCAGAGATCCCCAGAGATATCATAGTAAGATTTCACTTTTACCACACAAAAGAGCGCTTACTAAACTACATGAAATCCCACAAAACTCTTCCCAAACCATTTGACTCCCTGAAGATCCTCATTGACCTCTCTAGGGAGACTCTGGCACAGAGGAAGAACCTCTCTGAGATCACTGGGGCCCTTCGCAAGAAAAACATCCCCTACAGATGGGGCTTCAACCCCGCCAAAGTCCTTTTTACATATCAAGATAAGACCATAGCAATTGATGATTCTAAGGAGGGAATGACAATCCTCAGACGACTCAACATCATTATCTCATGATCCCCTATTATCAAGACAGTTGACTGGCTTTAATGACCATAACAGTAGCTCCCCTAGGAGGTTTTTTTTTTTCTTGTTTACTTGAACCCTCCGACTTAGGGGTTTTCCCTTCTGAACACCCAAACCTGAGTTTTTGGATTTCCCCTGCCTTTAAACTCGTTGACTTTCTTCAAGTCACAACTCTAGCGAATATTCACTTTCTCATTTAGTAATTTAACCAATATAGTTTCCCCTCCTGAATTTTCCTCCAACCCACTTTCGGAGAGATACCTTTTTTCTAGACCTTTTACAAGATGACATGTAACAAATCCTTTTATATTCCGAGAAGCATACAAAATCAAATCCGGATATTTTATGTCCCTTAAATTCCTTTCTCTTAACGTCAACGGCCTTAATTCACCCCAACGCAGATACCATGTATGGAAACTTATTAAAGAGTCCTATTCTGAGATTGCCTGCCTCCAAGAAACCAGAATATCGTCAGTCAAACCCCCAAAATTCGAAAACAAATCCTTCCAAAAACATTACCTTTCCTCCAATATTAAGAAAAAGGCTGGAGTTGCCATCCTAATTAAAAACTCCGTTACCTTTGAGGAACTCTCGCTGATCACTGATCCTGAGGGCAGATTTTTAATTCTTGTTTGCAAGCTCAACAATACCACCTTCACCATAGCTAATCTGTACCTCCCAAATAAAGGCCAAATAACCTTCCTAAACAGAGTTTCGAAAATTATTAACAAGCACAAAAAAGGAGAATTAATCATATGCGGAGACTTTAACGTTGTTCCTGACCCTGTCCTTGACTCCTCCACAAAATCTCGCCATTTCACCAGACCTTTGAACCCTTGGCTTCTTCGTTCTGAATTATATGATGTCTTCAGATGTCACCATGCTAGTTCAATCGAATTTACCCACTATTCGGGCAGATTCAATTCCTTTGCTAGGATTGATTTAGTTCTTACGAACATCTTCTCATTACACAAATTCAGAAAAATTTCCATCGGCCCGCGAACTTGGTCTGACCATTCCCCCATTTTCTTTGAACTCTCATCCTCTCCTCACTACCAACCTGAGAAACTATGGAGGAATAATAGTTTCCTCTACACTCACCCCCAATTTAGGTCAGAAATCGAAGAAACTATCAGATTCTATTTTGCTGAAAATGACAGTGCCGACATCAGTATTTCTACTCTTTGGCTAGCTTTCAAAGCTGTCCTGAGAGGAAAGATGATCGAGCTAAACTCCCGTCTCAACAAACAAAAACGTGAATCTACCCAGAGCTTATTAGAAAAAATTCAAAACTTAGAAATCCTGCAAATTAATACCCCCTCTGTTAATATTTCCGAAGATATATTCAAACTTAGAACTGAACTGAGATCCCTACTAACCTCAGATTATGATAAGATGATACAACGATCTAAATCAAAATTTTACTCATCAGACAACAAACCTACCAAATTTTTTGCATCTAGAATAAAAACTCTTCGACTAAAAAACAGAATCTGCGAAATTAAAGATTCTTTGGGGGATAGCAAATTCCATCCCAAAGATATTGTTAATGTCTTTGCCAAATATTATGACTCCCTGTATAACCTTAAAAAAGACCCAAATACTCATATTCCTTCCCACGAAAATATCACGGATTTTTTAAACCCCCTCCAGTTACCTTCGCTTTCTGATTCGGAAATTGAGGACCTCAACACCCCTTACTCTCTTCCAGAAATTTCTTCCTTAATCACCTCACTCAAAAATGAAAAAGCCCCTGGCCCTGATGGCCTACAGAATGAACTATACAAGTCATTCTCTTTACTTCTGTCCCCCTTCATCCTCAAATTGGCAAATTCGACTGCATCACTGGGATACCTTTCCCCAGAGATGTTGGAAGCAACGGTGGTGGTAATCCCTAAAGACAAAGGAGACTCTACTGACCCAAAAAACTACAGACCAATTTCCCTCCTCAATAGTGACACCAAAATTCTTGCTAAATTGATAGCCAATAGGCTCCAAAAATATATTGGCAAACTGGTCAATAGTGACCAGGTGGGATTTATCCCAAATAGAAATGCATCAGACGCCACTAGAAGATCCATAAATTTGCTTACTATGACTGAATCCTCGAGAACCCCGACTGCCTTCTTGGCCCTTGACGCCGAGAAGGCATTCGATAGGGTCAATTGGCAATACCTCTTCTCAACTCTTCATAAATTCGGTCTTCGAGGGAACATACTCAACTCAATTTCGGCAATGTATACAAACCCCACAGCTAAAATCTACTCAAATCAAGCTATCTCCCAGAAAATAACACTCTCTAACGGTACCAGACAGGGTTGCCCCTTGTCCCCCCTTCTCTTTGCTCTTTTTATAGAACCCTTAGCGGAAGCTATTAGAGCAAATGTAAATATAAGAGGAGTCCCCCTGAAATCGCATCACCACAAAATTACACTCTTTGCAGACGATATATTACTCTCTATTACCAATCCATTAAAATCTTTACATCACCTATCCTACACCATCAATACTTTCTCAAACATCTCCCATTATAAAATTAACGCAAACAAATCTCAAATCTTAGATAACAACATTGAGAAATCCTATCTCACTTATCTAAAGGAACAATTTCCATTTTCTTGGAAAAAAACTAGACTCTCGTATTTAGGGATCCAACTGACAAAACCCACTTCAGACCTAGTCGCGGTTAATATTTCCAACCTCCTCGAATCCTTGAGAACTGATTTTTCAATTCTCTCCAAACTCCAACTATCCTGGACGGGCAGAATTGTAGCTTTAAAGATGAAGGTGCTCCCGAAATTTATATATATGGTCCGAGCAATCCCCCTTCCCATCTCCAAAAACAGGTTGAATGCGATCCACTCTCAATTAAAAAAATTCATTTGGCAAAGTGGGAGACCCAGGATTTCCAGCATAATCCTTGAAAAACATAAGAGGAGAGGAGGAATGGGGATTCCGAACCTATATAGCTATTATCTTGCATCTATACTAAAGTTGTCACAGAGCTGGCTGAAAGATTCAGTTTCAAATAACTCTGCCCCTTGGGTGACTATCGAAAAAGAATTAACTAACTCAAATAATCTCTTAGCTCTATTAGCTGCTCACTTGAGTAGATCAAAAACAATCGCTTCTCCACTCCCAACAGTTAGGGCAACGATCCTAGCGTGGAAAATACTACTTAAAAAAACTAGCCACCTACTTCCTTACTCGACACCCAAGAACATCCCTCTTGAGACGTTAGAACACCTTATCCCAGGCCTAAACGTATCCTCCTGGTGTGATCGAGGGATCCGCCACACTTCTGACCTACTTTCTGATGGGAAGTTGGTTCAGTTTCAGTATTTGGAACAAAAATATAATCTAACGTGGCAAGATAGGACGGCTTGGAGACTGATCAAATCTTCTCAGATTGACCTGAACTCTGCCTTTTCATTCCCAAAACCTATATCCACCCTAATAGAAAACCCACTTAAATCCTTGACTTGGATGACTGGACAAATCTATCGATACCTGAATGATGACCACATCCTTCATAAACATCCTTACATCATAGCGTGGGAAAAAGAGTTAGGTATTCACATAGATTTGGTAGATTTGTCCTCTACAATTGAAATTTCCTACGCGAATACCAATTGTGCTTCAGTCCAAGAATCCTACTTTAAAGTTTTGACGAGATGGTATTGGACTCCATCCAAACTAAACCACATCGACCCCCTTATCTCCCCGCTATGCTGGAGAGATTGTTCGCACATCGGGACGCTTTCTCATGTGTTTTGGAAGTGCCCAAAGATCCTTAGTTTCTGGCGGGGAGTTAATGACCTAATCTTCAATACCACCAACTTTAGACTAATTCTCTCACCACAACTAGCTCTCATCTCTATTGGTATATCAAACATCCCCCATCATTTCAGATTTATAATCTCTCAGATACTCCTTACCTCCAAAATACTTCTGGCTGCCAAATGGAAGACCACAGAAGTACCCACCATATCTGAACTCACTGATAGAATATCGGCTCACTGTACCTTTGAATTTAACTATGCAGTTAGAAACAACGCATATAACAAGTACCTCAACAACTGGGAACCGTGGATCTCTACACAATCACTCAGACATCTAAATAGGCCATTGACGTAATTCCTGACTCTAACCTTCATCTGATGTACCTAACATTTTACAGATGTATCTCGGAACATTAGTTTTTTACCCCATAATTGTTATGTTAGCAAGTCCTAACCGTTATCTCTCTTCTTTTTTTTTTTAATATGTATAACTGCTCACAACTAAATTTATAACCAAATCTTTGTTTGTCTAGATTTACTTAGATGTTTTATATTAAGTACCTACCGTATTAAGGTTAATACCATTGACTACCCCTATATTTACGTGTGTATGTCACCCTTCTGATTTTCCTGTATTTATGTCCTGCTGTTTTGTTAAAAAATCATCCAATAAAAATATTTGAACAAAAAAAAAGAGTAGATCCAAAAAGAAGGCAATTTATAAAAGTGGACAACTTGCCATCTTTTTTTTTAGGATCCACTCTTGTATGTTTGCCCAAAAAAAAAATAACCTGTATAAACATGTCCACATAGGACAGAAGTTATATACTATTTAGCTTATTTGCCTACTACACCAAGTTATAATATTTGCAACGATCCAGAACATTTGCCCTGATATTTATTTAGTAATATAGAACTTTTCCTTAAAGGCCACTTTACACACACAAATATCTGTGTCCAACTTCTGAACAGATCTCTGGTTGCAGTGAAATCATGGACACATTTTTGTACACAGCCTCAAAATGGAGCAATGTGTCCATGATTTCACTGCAACCAGAGATCTGTTCAGAAGTTGGACACAGATATCTGTGTGTGTAAAGTGGCCTTTCCTCTTTCAGATTGTAGCTGTTCACACAATTTTTGTTCACACAATTTTTGTTCACACAATTTTTGTTCACCTTGGGTTCAGCTTTTGGCATCCCTGGCACACAGCTCATTTTACAGGGGTGAGCAGTAGCTCATTCTCTGTTCTGGCACATAAAGGTTGTGTCCACCCCCATCTATAATGTCCATATAACTGTACATGGAGCATGTAGACTGGGGTCGTGTTCATGAGACGTAACTGTTTTAAACTAAATGTACTAAAATCGGAGAAGGTCTGGTTAAAACAGCCTAGCATTTGTGTGCAATAATCTATACCCCACACTGTTATCCATGTGCCAATAAAATGTATTTGTGTTGCATAATTACCATCAATCCCCTTTGTCTTTAGGATGGCTGATCATATTCTACATAGCCTTCATGCATGGAAGACCAAATTGTAAAAACTACTTTTTAGCAACAACATTTGAGTGGTTGTATTCTGGAAAAACAGTGTAAGGCTAGGGTCACACATAGCAATCTGTTTTTGGAAGTGATTTCCATGCCCAATCCGTTTTTTTTTGGGGTGCTTCTTGAGCCTCCTGTACCTCTGAACGTTTTTGGACTTAGTAATTTTTTGACCAAAATTCTTGAAAAAAACGGATCCGTTTTTCCATAGGGCCCATGTTAATTTTTTTTTTTTTAAAAAACGGACCCCAAAAACGTTGCTAGCAACGTTTTTGGATAAAAAACGTACCTAGCAAGGTTTTAAGGTGCAGAAAAAAACGGATAGGGTTTTATTACATCTAATCCGTTTTTCTATCAGTTTTGGACTTAGAAAAAAAAAATGCTAAAAATGATGCCTAAAACGGACCAAGGGCTTATGTGTGACCCTAGCCTAAATGGCAATGCAGAAAAAAATGAGTAAATACATGTTTAACAGAGTATTTTGTGCTATCATGGTTGTGTGGCCCACACATCTAAATGTAGCAACATTGTAATAGAAATTTTACTTTAACTGGTTAGGGCTGTTTGAGTGGAGTGATGGGAATGGAAGCCGGATTGTAGGCGATCAAAGAGGGAGCAGGAGGAGAGGTGGGAGGACAACTCAGAATGGACTCAATGGTTCAAGTAGTTTTGAGGCGAAGGGGAGAAGACATATGGGGTGATAGTTGGAAACAGATGCTGGATTGAGGAAGGATTTTTTAAGGTTGGGTGTAATCAACGCATGTTTGAAGGATGATGGGAAGACACCAGTAGTAAGTGATAGGTTGAAGAAATGGATTAGGGCAGGGATGAGGACTGTGGTGAGGTTCGGGATGAGGTGGGAGGGGAGTGGGTCGAGGGCTCGAGGGCAGAGATGGTGAGGTGCAATTGTGATAGAAGGGAGGAGAGCTGATCCTCTGTTATGGTGGAAAAGCTTCCTTTGGATGAGGAGGGCTGAGCGGTGATGGGGGAGGGCCTGGGGGACAGTGCATCAAAGTTTTCTCTGATTTTGTCAATCTTCTGTTTGAAGAACAAGGCGAAGTTGTGGGCAGTGATGAGGGGAGAGGGAGGAGGTGCAGGAGGACGGAGTAGGGAGTTGAAAGTGTTGAATAGTTATTTGGGGTTGTAGGACAGGGCAGTTATTAGAGATGAGAAGTAGGCTTGTTTTGCGTCAGAAAGTGTAAATGGGATTTCTTCCATGTCCGCTCAGCCACCATGGACACTCGATGTAGCTCTTTAGTGAGATTGGTGAGCCAGCGTTGCCTGTGTGTGCAGGTTTTCTTGTAAGTGAGGGGAGCAGTGAGGTCGAGAGCTGTAGTTATTGTGGTTTTGTAGTGGGTGGCTGCAGAGTCAGCATCACGTGAGGAAGCTAAGTCTAGAGGGAGAAGGGACTCAGAGAATGAGTGGTAATCGATAATTTTAAGGTTTCTGTGGGGATGAGAGAGTTTCTGGAGAGGGGGGAGAGTGGTAGGAGGGGAGAGGGAGGATAAAATCAGCAAGTTGTGGTCGGATAGGGGGAGGGCAGAGTTTGAGAGGCGGTGAGGGAACAAAGGCGGGTGAAGATAAGGTCAAACGTGTGGCCATAAGTGGCAGAGGAGGACCATTGAGAAAGCTCAAAGGAGGTGGTCAGAGATAGGAATCTGGAGGCAGCAGGGTGGGGGGTATCAATGGGGATGTTGAAGTCACCCATGATAATGGAGGGGATGTCGGAAGAGAGGAAGTGGAGAAGCCAGGTGGTGAAGTAGTCGAGAAAAGAGGGGGTAGAACCAGGGGGGCGGTAGATGATGGCCAGCTGGAGGTTGCAGGAGGAAAAAATGCGGACGGAGTGAACTTCGAAAGAGGGGAGGTTGGCAGAGGGTGGTAGTGTAATTGGGGTAAAGGACCACCTTTCGGACAAAAGCAGGCTGACTCCTCCGCCATGCTTGTCATTGAGGCAGGGGGTATGGAGAGAGTGAGTCCGCTGTAGGAGAGTGCAGCGGTGGAGGCTGTGTCAGAGGGCGTGAGCCATGTTTCGGTGATGCAAAGGAATTAGAGTTTTTTAGTAATAAAGAGGTCATGGATGAAAGGGAGTTTGTTGCATACTGAGCAAGCATCCCATAGTGCTCAAGGTAGAGGGACTGGGGCAGCAGGGGCTGGAGGAATGGGTGTAAGGTTGTGGAGGTTGCAAGAGTTAGTGTTGGGGAGTGGATGTGGGTGAGAGGTGATTGCGGAGATGAGACGGGGGGACCATGGATTCGGGGATGTATCACCAGCGAGTAAGAGAAGCAGCGAGAGGGTTTGGAGGTGAGAGCAGTAGAGGGCACGAGGTGGGCGTGCGTGTTTGGAGACACGGCACTGCGTGTCAAGG
The DNA here is from genome assembly GCA_033576535.1 of Allobates femoralis. Taxonomy (NCBI): domain Eukaryota; kingdom Metazoa; phylum Chordata; class Amphibia; order Anura; family Aromobatidae; genus Allobates; species Allobates femoralis. The sequence goes on from JARQOC010000001.1 coordinate 96,340,582, forward strand.
AATAGTTCAGAGAAGGAGGAGAGATGACTGGATAGGATGGAGGGAGAGAGCACTACTTCATTGCTGGGAGGGGGGATAAGAGGGGTCAGTAGGAATTGGAGTAGTATGGGAGTGAGGGTGAAAAGAAGAGGAAACATTGTGAGCATTAGATGTGGATGCAGCAGAGTGAGAAGAAATGCAGCAAGGGGGAAGGGGGGTAGGATGCAACCAGGGATGGGGTGCTGCAGGGATAACTATGATATGACTGAATAACGTAGAACACATGGACCATTATTAAAACCATCTGTGGGACAACTGTTTAAATGGTCGAGGTTTTCCTCCAATCTTTCCAGATGTTCTAACTCTTAATAGCAATCACTTTTTTAATATATTTTAATTACCTGCGCTTCTTCGATGAGCACATTTCGGGGTGGGTCATGTCATCCTTTATTGAAACGCAAACTTTACTTCCTGTTTCATATTTTGTCCAATCTGCCTCATATCTGCTGTCAGGATTGGGACGGCATGAGAAGAGAGCAGAGCATGTCATTCTGCTAAATGGGGTGTAGATCCCTTAAATGATTGACATTGCATCAGAGCATGGAAACTCAGATAAAAGACTTCATTGACTTCTTCACTTGCCCTTCTGATGTTTCAGACCAGCTGATAAATGCTGTTTTGTGCTTGTCATTAGAAAGCACATTGCATCACTTGTCAATTGTAAAGGACTTCAACATACTTGGATCAATGATCACTCAAGATGCAAAGACAACACCGGAAGTCAATCGGAGAATAACTATGGGAAAATCACCAATGAAGTCACTGGAAAAAAGTCTTCAAATCAAGAAATATTTTACTGGTTCTGAAGACACGGTTCGTACATAGTCTGGTCTATTCTGTGGTAACCTATAGATGCAAAACCTAGACGATATAGGAACAAGACAGAAGAAGAGTCAACGTCTCCAAAATGTGGTGCTGGAGAAGGATGTTATCAATACCATGGATGGCAAGAGAAACAGACAAATCAATTTTGGAACAAATCAAACCAGATATATAACTTGAAGAAAAGATCACCAAGCTACAATTTGACTACTTTGCACATATCATACGGAGAGAAAAAATCACTGGAGAAGGACATTATGGTCAGAAGAATAGAAGGAACAAGGTGAAGAGGAAGACCAGTAACCCCATGGCTTAATACTGTCAAGATAATGGCAGAGAAGACTCTGGTGGACCTATCTAGGCTTGCACAAGATTGAACTTCTTATAGCGTGTTCATCCATCAAGTCACCATGGCTTGAGATCATGCTGGAGACCATTACATAATAACATTGGATCACTACCAAGACATTGGAGGCTGTTTAATATTGAAAAAGGACATGACAGGCTCCCTTAAATTAAAATAAGCCCTGGAGGAAAGTTCTCATAGAGAATCTGTCCGGCCCATAGCTTTTAAACCGCTCACTTACATATAAGAAAAACCTGGATTTTGCTGCAAAAATATATTGGGTCACATATAACAATATATCATTTTATTCATTTTCCTATGACCTACATACTCATATAGATGGTTTAAGAGGGTTGATCTTACTGACAGATTCCCTTTAAACATTGTGAAATATGATCCTAAATGCATATTTTATTCTATCTGCCCTTTACATCTTTCTGATCTATCAAATAAGGTACCTTTACACGCAGCTACAGGATGGTGGAAACAACCGGGTAGATGAGAGAAATGTATCTTGCACCACCAAATCAACCCGCGGTCGCGGCGTGTAAAGACAGTTGTTGCCACCCGTCACTTGAGGCACCTGTTTCAGAGCAGAGCTCAAAAACAGGTTGATTTCAAGGCGATGGTTACGGCCTGTATGGCGTGTAAATAAGGAACAGGAGGGTGTTTCGACACCTTGCTATCTACCTGGGGCGTGACACAGGCTCGGGATACCACCCCCCTTCAGCGATCATTGGAGGAAGCTCCTGCGTTACGATTGGTAGTCGCTGCATAGGGCGGCATATTTAAGGAGCTGACCAGTCACACTACACAATTGCTCAGCGTCATGTATTAGTCAGCCTCCTGCGCTGGCTGGCCAATCATGATGTTATTGCTTTATCAGCGTACGGAATTCTCGTAATCCACAATTGTGGCACGCCTATGTGTTGTCCCTGCTGCCTTTGTTCCGCCCATATTACCTTGTTATAGCGGCGTGTAAATGAGGTAAGGTGAGCTACAGAAGGTAACTTGTGGCACCCGGCGGTGTATCCAGAGATAGATGTAACCTACCATAGCGCACCTTGTTGCGGCGTGTAAAGGTGGTGCAGGTACCGTTTTCAACCGTTTGTGCGTGCTCGTGCACGTGAAGCACCCGTTTGTTTCCACCATCCTGTAGCGGCATGTAAAGGTACCTATATATGTAAGATTAGAATAGGTGACAGATGGGAGTATGATGGCCAAATCAGACTTCACAGGGTTTCTTTGTAGTCTGTTATCATGGAAACACATAAGCCTCTATGGAAACTTCACAAAGAGAAAAAACTATTACATGTTTGCTTTATTTTTCAATCCTAATTCATTGGGGCAATTAAACAATTGGTGATATTGTGTATGTAACCTAATGTTATGGATATTTATGTTGTCATCATTTTATTTTACATTGCTGTACATCCCAATCACTCACATTTTCACTCCATGGGATTATCAGATCATCTCGGCACCCCTGGAAATGTACTCAGAACTAGTTGGGGTTTATTCCCCAAAAGAGGTTGGTGCAGGTTTGGTGTGCTTTTCTACCTCCCAACCTCTTCTCTTCTTCAGTATATTGTGCATGTGTAATGTGGTGAATGCCAAATGTCCGATAAACCATTAGAATATTTACATTCTTCAGTTGTTTCTTTATATAGTTTTGAAATACTGTAAATTTTCATTTTGGATGTATTTTCTGGGACTTTCCTATTGATGACCTGTTCTTAGGATAGTTTCTTGTTATGGGGGTTCATGAAGTAGGACACACTGAGCAGCTGATTGCGGCACTTGTTGGATTCCCCTTCTTTCCTTAGGCTTTTTTCATGTACCCATTTTCCTTTTCCGTTTGTCTTTCAGTTTAGAACAAATGGAACAGATAAACAATATTAGCATCCTGTAATCACTTTTTCAAAGAGATGGGGTCTCTGAATTCCATTTTAGAAAGGGAAAAAATGTCCTCTTAAGAATATAAACACAAGAAATTGGACGTACCCGGTATGAATCAATGCCTTCTGCGTCTGTTTGACAGTGATACACAAATTTAGTTATTTTCTGAAGTACATAGAGCAGACAAATAGAAAAATGAAATGAATAAATGGACATATGAACAGAGCCTTATCAGATATTACATCAATCATTTTGGAGTTGCTGACTTGATATTGCAGCTCGGTCCAATACACTTGAATTAAAATGTGCAGCAGCCAAATGCAATTCCAGGCACATCGGATATAAAATGTCCCTGGAAAATAATGAAAGAGGACATGGCCTTTGCCAGACAGCAACAGACTTGTCAGTTAACTGACCTATATGGGTGCTAGGGGTCAGATCTCCTCTGATCTGGATTAATTGAGCATGCCAAGCATAGGCCTTCAATATCACAGATCTGGAAAACTTTGATAAATGTACGATGATCCCTAAATTGAGTGAAAAAGTGTGATTTTGTCTAGTGGATTGTGTTCTTCCAAGCTGGACCTTGTAAGGTTTGGTGGACTTTGCCTTCTAACTCTTATGGCCACTTTACACGTCCCAACATCGGTCCCATTTTTGGGGCAGAATTCCAAGATCGCATAGGAGATTTTACACAGGGCGATATCGTCAGGCAACGCAACTGCGATGTCTACGCCCCCTTGTACGGGCGACTCAGGAACGACCATTAAACATTGGAGAGAATAGGGGAAGTTGTACTCCAAATCGTTGTTGGGCTGTCACACAGCACGATCCGGCCACATCGTCTATCCAATATCGGGCCATTGGAGAGCAGCTCATTTGATCCCCGATATCGTTTTGGCATCGTTCTTGCATCGAATTGGACATTTACACCATACAACGCACGAACGATATCGGGGCCAACGCACGAACCACGTGACTTTTTATCGGAGTTGGACGCCGATATCGGGACATGTAAAGGGGCCATCAGAATACATTTTTGGCTCAGATTTACTTAGAATGGCTTTTTGTACTCCAGTGTTAATGAAGGCACTACTGGGTAATAGGTGCCTCATTCATTAGTAGGCTTGTGGCTCCTGATGGATTAAGCACATCTCACAACTGCCTTATACCCTGCCAGAAATGTTACTCATCTCAGAGGCTGGCGTACGTTCTTGGCCAAAATTAAGCCACTTTTCTGGTGTAAATTAGGATTCATTTGTAGGGCGGTCTTCATCACACCTCGATCAACCCAGAACCTACTCACTTTTCAACAAAATCGTTAGAGCTGTCTGGGACTGGAGTAAAAATGACAAAAGTCGCCAAATTGTGTGGCAATTTTTCTTTGAGTAAAACTTTTGCACCATTTCAAGCTGTCATAAGCCAGAATTTTGTCATAAAGAGCCTAATGTATTGGGGCATCTGTATTTCTCTGTGTTCCACATTTCTCTACTCTACTCTATGAATAGTATTCCATAATTTAAGCATAAGTTTTATTGCTTTATGTGCATTGTTACTTATTACTTTATATTCAATGTTCATAGTTATGGCATCTTATTGAATTTTATGACTTCTTAACTTTTTTGTTTCTCAGACTCCTCACCTTGTAAATCTCAATGAAGATCCCCTAATGTCTGAGTGTCTATTGTATTACATCAAAGATGGCATTACAAGGTGAGAGCAGACGTGTGATAAGTCAATGTGACAAAAGTATACAATATCTGATATTACCAGTGTGCTTATAGTTTTTGGGAATTGCCAAAATTGAGGTTGTATGAACACAATACATGATATTGTCATAGAATAGTGCAGACTTAACATCATAATGTTTAACATTAGTTATATTAAAGGGGATGTCTGGTCTAAACTGATAAATCTACAGTCCCTCATTGTGACTGCAGATTTATCAGTCCTCCTAATGCCTCCGCTGTGCGTTACGAGGATTTGCTGGTTTCTAAACCAGGGACGGACCTCTGTTATGTGGTATGATTGTTCTCAGCAACATTACGACTAGTAGGTGCGGCCACTCTCAATACAAGTGTATGGAAAAAGGCCATGCCCACTAGATGGCCGATCCCACTAGTCGGACACACCCGCTCCAAACACTTATATTGTTCGTCGAGCCGCAGCAGCAGCCTGCCTGAGTGTGACTTGAACCTGTCAGCAGCACAGTGTTCATAGTCTTGTTGCCAGGAACATGTATACTGCACAATTGTGGTCCGTTTCCGTCTTAGAAACCTGCGGATCCTCACAGAGCACAGTGGATGTTGGGAGGATTGATATATCTGCAATTAAATAGAGTGATTGCAGAATTGTCAGATTAGACTAGACAACACTTTTAAGAGTAGGAAGGACAATTGTTATTGTACTCATTGTCTGGGCTGTAAACACATCCAGTGTTCCTTAAAGAGGTTTTCCACTACTGATGGCTTTAATAAAATAAGAAAAATGCCTACTTTCCTCACAGACAGGGACCACACTTCTGCTCCAAACCATTTATCACCCGCCGATGTTATGATATTGTTTATGTCATGTGAGCACTGCAGTCTATCAGTGTCCACTGATAGGCTGCAGCCTTCATGACTCGCCCCTGGCGGGGACCGAGGGGTACTCAGAGCGGGCCCTCTCATCGTCGTCTGAGGCTGCTGCATGTCACTGTGGCGTGACCCGGTCGGTGATCCCCTTATCGGGCGATCAGTTAAAAAGGGGATTTGAAAAATGGAGAAAAATAAAAAAGCAAAAATAAAAGTTTATCGTGACCCCACCCGAGGAATGTGGCTGGTATAGCCGCTGCTGCTGTCGGAGCCTCTGGGAAAGATGGGAGTAGCAGCGAGGATGGTTCAGCTCTCCATGGGAAGAGCAGGTCCCCAGGGCAACTGTAAAGTTTATGGCTGTGGTAAGGGGAATAGTAGGCCAGCGGGGCTGTGCTGCTGACAGGGTTCAAAGTCACACTCAGGCAGGCTGCTGCTGCCGGCTCGACGAATCAGTCTACCTCTCCTCAGGTGCGGAAATAACAGTCTCACACAGCACTGAGCTTCAACCCAGTTTAGTTCACTTTCTTGGCAGATGGTTACAACACAGTGCAGTGGCGGTTCCGGTATGTTCATAGCAGCCAGGACGGCTTGTCCAAATCACCCCCTTTTGTGTTCCTTTCATGGGCCTCTCGGTCTGTCCGCACATAGGCTACGATCCAACTGCCATGGGCTTTTAGTGGGTGACCAGCCTGATCCCCTAGCCCTAGTATGGCGGCCTTCTTTTCACTGCGACAGAGGTTGGGTTGCGGGTGTTTGTGCTTGGAGCGTAGAGAGTCCTGGACACTTCGGCAGAGCTGGCACTCTGGTTTCGGCCCAGACCCTCAGCATCTCCGCTAATTTGAGAACACCTAGGACTCTTTCTATCTCTCACTACGGACTGCAACCTGCGACCCGGACACGCCACAAGTTGGCATAGCCTGCCGGGTCCATGTTCCTTTCAGTCCTGTTTGTTGGTGTTCTCCTCTCCTTCTGTCTGAACTTGACTCCTCAACTTTACTTGGCTGACTGGCTAACTGAACTTGGTGTTGTCTAGTTTTGTTACCTCCTCTAACTGGGTCCTGTCCTAACTTCCCCACCCTCGACTTGTCTCCTTCCGCCATCCCGTTGCTGGGCATAAAGTCCTAGGCTTGGGATCGAGGGTGTGTGTGTTTGAGGTGACTGGACTTACCGATCCTGGGTGCTGCACCATCTAGTGGCGACCGGTCTGCAGAGGCGCCACATTAACACATAGCTTATCTGTCTGAAAGAAATGTTCACGTGACACAAACAATGTCTCGAGAGCCCTGATGGGGCACAGCGTTCAGTGTGTGGAGAAGTGATACCAGTATGTTTTTTCTTTATTTTACTAAACAAAATTGGGAATTCAAAGGGGGTCATGGAGTAATAGACAATCCCTTTCATTTATGGGTGGCCCGATGGCTCAGTGGTTAGCAGCACTGGGATCCTGGGTTCAATTCCCACCAAGGACAGCATCTGCAAGGAGTTTGAATGTTCTTCCTGTGTTTGCATAAGTTTCCTCCTAGACAAACTGATTGGAAATTTAGATTGTGAGCCCCAATGGAGACAGTGATAATCATATCTCTAAATCACTGTGGAAATAATAGTGAATAAAATAAATTAAAAAATGAAATCAATTAATTCATGTCAATCAATGAGCAGTGAGTGATTAAAGGCCAGACAGTGAGTACAGTTGTGATAGTTCAGTGCTGTGGCTCCTCAGAGAAGACCTGGACCCAGTGGCATAGGAATATAACTTTTCTGGTATGAATTAACACTGTAAATTGCAATAAGGACATTTTTAATTAGGTGATAATCCACACTAATGTGCGCTGCCATTTCTAAGGCTGCTTTCACATCACGATTTTGTGCTGTCTTTGAGGATCGTTGTTTTTGCAGGATCCCTCAGACAGTCACGGATCCAAACAGATCCCTGCAATTGGATGGCAAAATAGCCATCCGTGTCCGATTCTATGCAGGATCCGTGTGGATCCTGTGCTCCCTCTGTCTCTTCCTGTTCTCCCTGCTACTACTGTGGCACCCCAAGGGTTAATGTGCCACAGTAACATCACACGGGTTCCCTCCCACACAACAATGACACTACACTAGCACCTCTGTGCCAGGAGGGGAGCTAAACCAGCTCCCTTATGTACTCCGGGTCAAGAGCAAGTAGTTAGTTCAGTACGTAGCAGTACTGTGAAGAGTCCAGTTCCTGGGAGAACTGAGGGAGACTGTAGTGTAAAGGGGCTGCATCAGGCTTTCCTTCAGTCTGCTCATCGATTCCAGGCCTAGCCAGGGTCTGAGGGAAGGAGTACAGAAGACAGAGGAACACATCTGGGAGACTGAGTGACATCACCACTCGCCCCGAAGGAGCGCACAAATCGGATACCGGATCCAAAACTGTGACTGACACACACTGCACAGTAAATACCAGGATAGTGGAGGTTGTAGATCGACACTGTACCTGAGCGAAGCAACACGGCGAGGCAGAAGCACAAGGAAGACTCAAGTTGCCTAGCCAAGGGGGTACCTGTGAGGAGAGATAGTGCCAGCAGCTCAGCTAAAAGCAGCAGGGCCACACACACAGTGCAGCAGGAGGAAGCTGAGGACCCGGACAGGGTGGGAGCAACCCGGCCCCGGTACAGACTCCGTGGACAATGCTCTGTAAAGAACATCTACAGTAAAGCTTTGGAAAACTTCAGAAATGTGTGTGATCCTTGTACTCAAGTCCTAATTACTCCCACAAGCAGCCCCGTCTCCACTATCATCCCTTTCCTGCAACATCTATAACATCCAACTTAGACTTTAATTACCACTGCCCCGGGAACCAGGCTCTACCTGAGGAGAGCCGTTCCATCTAAAGCTGCCAAACATCATCCTCGGAGGTTCTGCAGCAGCGGTGGTCACCCTGATCACAATCCGTGGGTGGCGTAACGACAAACTTCTATCCCCTGCATATATTCCCTTTTACTTGCGGAACCCGGGACACGGCCCTGACCAGGACCTCCATGACATCCCCCAGCAGCAACCCGGTCCGGTACCAGGTACCCCATCCCAGTGGGCTCCACACTACATCATTCTTGTCTCCCTGTTCTCCCTGCTCCTTCCTCCTCCATCTCCTCCCCTCCTCTCCTCTATCCTGTCCCCCCTCTCCTCTTTCCTGTCCTCTCCCCTCCTCTTTCCTCCGGTATGTTAAAAATAATAAATCTCACGTAGGGTACTTCACCTGGCCAGCACCTCCGGGGATGTGACGGTCTGGCTGCAGGATCTCTTGTCACATCACCGAGCCGATCAGCTCACACATCAGCTAATCGGCTCGGTGACATAATAACAGGTCCTACAGCCCAGATGGAGACGGTCACATACCTTGGGCAGCACAGTGGCTCAAGTGGTTAGCACTGTAGCCTTTGCAGCGCTGGGGTCTTGAGGTCCTGTGTTCAATTCCCACCAAGGACATGAAGGACAACATCTGCAAGGAGTTTGTATGTTCTCCCCATGTTTGCATGGGTTTCCTCTGGGTACTCCAGTTTCTTCCACATTGTAAAGACATATTGATAGGATATTTAGATTGTGAGCTCCAAGAGAGACAGCATTACTGATGTATATAAAGTGCTATGGAATTAATAGCACTATATAAATGAATAAATATTATTATATATTATTACCTGGAGGCGCTGGAGAGGTGAAGTATCCTCCGTGAGATTTATTATTTTTAATATACCAGAGGAAAGAGGAGGGGAGAGGAGCAGGGAGAACAGGGAGAGAAAGGGTTATGTACTGAGCAATGCTTCTGGGCATACTCAATGCATAACAACGGAGCCGACATCAGATCCGATGTTGACACGGATCCGATGTCCATAGGCTCCCATGGTAACTTCCAACGGACCACCACGGTTCTGTGGTGTCCAATTTTAGAGACAGAGACCAAAATCGTAGCAGACTACGATTTTGGCTCCATGACTAGATCGGACAGCAACAGATGGTGCTAAAATCGGATGCCAATAGGGACACATCCGATCCGATCCATTGCCCATAGGGATACATAGGAGGCAAAATTGGGTCCGTGTGTATCCGTTTTGACACAGATACACACGGATGTAGCAAAATCGTGATGTGAAGGCAGCCTAATAAAGGGAAATCTATGCTGACATGCTCCCCTTATATCCCCTACTTTAAACATATCTTGATTGCTTTGTTTCCTATCCATGCAAAAATGTGTCAATGTCCAAAGATTTCAGGTTCCTGTCTCTATATAGAATCTAGCTAAGGTGAAAAGTTATAATTTATTGTAAGCATATCGGACTTCTTCAGTTTTAGTTTGCACGCTCAATTGTCTGTTCAGTTTTAAGACCCATATCACGTGAGCCAAGTGATCTGTTGCTTCAGGTCTGCAACAGAGAAAATCAGTGGGGGCCCTTTCGTTATTATAGGGTCCATTTTGGTTCCATTTTTTAGAATGGAAGGATAAGTTCTGCAAGCACCTTATGGAACCAATAATTAGTACAGCCCTCTTCTTCTGTTTTCATGTCTAATGCAATAAATAATTTATTTAGTTTGCCTATTCCTAAAACACAATGGACAAATGGAAAGTTCAAAGGGTCATGTGTACTTCAATAGGATGAGAGATGTGTGGCGCCCCGCAACGAGTGCGTCACAAGAGGGTATTGCAGCCATAAATGCAGCCGCAATATTCTCTGACCCGGCAGTGATTTGGTTAATTTAGAAATCCAACCCTGCATGCATCACCTAGAACAGAGGGCCAATCCTAGGTCCTGGTGGGTGGAGTGTTAGGGAAGTCTAGACAGAACAGAAAACAATAGTCTAGAACTCGGAGAAGAAGGGTCGAGAACTTGAACTTAGAGAGGAGCGGGGGCTCCGCACCCCGTGCAGCCCCCGGGCCGTCACCGGTCGGGTGTCAGCACCTGAGGCCTTACCAACCGGGATTGGGCATCGTTACCACGGGTTCCCAAAAGACTCCCGTGCCCACAACTCACAGCCGGTTCACTGGTACCGAAGCTGGCAGCAGTTCACCTCTGCTACGCGAACCAGAAGCGTGGAGGAGCAGCTTTACAGGAGCACCCCACCACCAGCCAACTCCCAGTCGTCTAACCAGCGGTGTACCCACCGAGGGATCCAAAGCTCCCCAAAACATCCAGAACGTACATCATGGATAGGGCATTGAAGCAGCCTCCCCGTACCCGACCTGGTATTCCTGGGCGACACTGGCAACCAATTAGTTAGAATGGAGGAACACTGCGGATTTCTAAGGGACACCATCACTGCTGAGCCCACCCGGTCTACTACCCAACCACTGTATGCCATGTACTGCCTGCTGGTTACAGTAAAGACCCGTTGCAGAGACTTTGTGTCCGTGCTTCCTTATGAACTGTCCGTCCGCACTAGAAGGTAACTGCAGCTGCCGCACAACATCTTAAGCAGCTCCTGCCTCCGGGGATCACCGCTCAGCCTGTGGGGAGCGTAACATCTTGCTGCTATCCATCCCCCGGGGGCTCCGCAGCGTCGGTAGTCCTTACCGAACTACTCATAGGTGGCGTCACGAATAAATTAAAAACCCCTTTAATCTGTTCCACCAAGACGTCTTCACTTTTGATCTGCACTACACCGGGCCCCACTACCGGCAGGCGCGGTCCACCCGTGACAAGGAGGAAGGAAGCATCGCCTGTCTAAACCGGAGTCCCGGCCACGGTGAGTCAGATACACAGGAGATGTGCAGGAGATAGAAAAAAATAATAGTAAAGAACATAAATACTTTTTTATTACACAGCAGAATAATGGTGGTTTTAGCTCTGATGGCTTCCTTATAATTGGCCAGTATTGGGAACATGACATACACATCATTTTTTCATATTTCTTATTGCAGAGTTGGACGTGAGGATATTGAGAGGAGACAGGACATTGTCCTCAGTGGACACTTTATCCGTGATGAGCACTGTATTTTCCGGAGTGATATGATGCTCTGCGGGTCAGGTAATATGATCAAATACTTTGTGCTGCAAAATTGTATTTGCACAGTAAGGGAGAACATCATCTGTAGTAAGAAACACCTGCTTATTTTTTTTCCCTTTTACAGTTACGGTGACACTTGAGCCTTGTGAAGGGGCCGACACGTATGTAAACGGGAAGAAAGTGACAGAGCCGTGTGTGCTCAGATCAGGTGAGAATGTGTACCCTGGATTCATGCCTGGTGATATTAAGAAATACCTGGAATGGAAATATACCAAACACAAAGATAACAGCCATTATGTAGCTTCAGTCAATAATAAGGAGAACATAATATAATAAATTTACTGATGAGCATCAGAAAGTAATAAACTATTATCTACAATGGCATGGCATCAGTATTAATGACTGATCAATGTGCCCAGTCTGTCGAAGGATCTCATGTGCATTCCACCCATGTGGGTTCCTGCCTCATTAAAGGGAGCCTTACAGCTTGTGCGAGACCATGTATTGATTATTTCCCTTATACCCTTTCTAACAAGCCTGTTTAGTATTCTTATTGATTAACGGTAAAAAAATATGTATAACTGTACCTTTAAGTGTGGTGGTGATTACAAATTAGGGTGACTACTCATGGTGGGTTGTTTTCCCAAATTAGTCATTCCATAGTCATGTTACCATGGCCAATGACCATCTGTAAATATCTACAATAGCGGCGTCACCACCGCTCTGTGCTTATCTCGGCACCTTGTAAGCTGGGTGTACGCACCCTGGCTTCATCAGCTCATTGCAGATGAGGAAAGTATAGGGCAGCGGTGATCAGCCAGCCATTACTGACAGCTGTGCAGATCCCACGTTGGCAATGTCCTAAATCATCACTGGATCCTTCAGTATGCCGATGAAGCTAGGGTGGGTGTACTCAGTTAACTTGCTTTCAGGATGGCAGAAATTTGCAAATAACCGACGGTGAAACTGCTTTAGCAAATCATGTTACTCACACCTACAAGGCCGTAACAACTTAGCCAGTGGGATGACTAGTCTGGAGAAAGCAACGTCTCCTTGACTAGTCACCTGGTAATTAGCATATTGACACTGCAGTTATGCCATTTTTTTTTTTGCATAGAAAAAATTGAAGACTATCAAAAGGGCTTGTTAGGAGGGTATAAAGGAATCCATTCATACATGGACGTGGTTTGGGGGACCTGGGGCAACAGTCGAGTTTGCTATAAGGAACACTTACTTCTGATTACATAGTATAGTATTTTATTGCATATTCAAACAAAAATTACATCTGATTTATTTCACATTAAATTTTGTGGTATCCATTCGTTGTATGCATCAGGATAGGCTCCCATTCACCCAACAAATAACAAAAATCTTCCACTGGCCTCCATTGGGCCAATATACCTTTTTTTGGTGAATAAAATATAGATGGAATAGTGCGGCAGACTGTGCTTCACCATACAAACATATTCTGTAAAAATAGCTATCCTGTGAGTATATGGTTTTTTACAGTGGGAGACAATGGATGACACTATACAGTATGTCCATTCAGTCACATACTTCTAAGAAATATTTTGTAAATCTTCCACATGTATCCAATATACACTTCAAAGAACAGCTAGAAGAGACCATTTATTTTTTTGAATCAAGTATTTTTTTTAGTTGCAAATACCCAAACAGACATAGCAGTATATAATGCCGTAGATTCACAAACAATTTTCAAAAACAACCCCAACAGAGATCGAGAAAACCAGCCAGAAGAGACCATTTAAAAGTTCTCATACATATCCTAGAGTCCCCTGTTGTCAGATTGAGCAATAGTATAGTGAGCTATTTATTTAGATACAGTAATCTGTTTTTGGAGGAGAACTTTCTTAGAATTATTGATTGTAGCAACTAGAAAAATCATTCCCCTAGCTTTGCAGTAAAGAACTAGTAAAGGACTTACTGTGCATAGGTGAATTTATGAACCAAAATTAACTCACACTGGGAAGGGTCAAATTTTTTAAGGTCCATGACATATCTACTATCTTTTCCTTCTATGGTTTTTGGGTACTTTGGCTTCAATCTCTGCATGTTACTTTCATTTAGGTAATCGAATCATTATGGGGAAAGTCACGTGTTTCGTTTTAACCACCCTGAGCAAGCCCGGCAGGAGAGGGAACGCACTCCATGTGCAGAGACACCTGTAGAGCCTGTGGACTGGGCGTTTGCTCAGAGGGAGTTACTCGAGAAGCAAGGTATTGACATGAAGCAGGAATGGAGCAAAGGTGAGTCTGGGCGTAAGGATTGAAACACACTGGCGAGTGCAAAAACGGTCTGATTGACAGATCCAAGGGCCGGACGAGTGTCGTCCAACTTTTGGTCAGTGTGTCCTAGTGCAATCTGTTTTTTTACTCAGCAGCTATTCACTGTATTAGCATTTACAGGAACATTTTTTACGTTGTCTGAGCTGCAGAATGATAATGTATCAATTAAAAATCGCATCCAACTCGGATCGTCCGTGTGTGGTCCAAGTCTGGTACATCTTTTTTGTCGGACCCATAGACTTGCATTGGCGAGTCTCGTCCAAGACTCACATACTGTCGCAGCATGTTGCGACTGAGTCGTCATCCGTGAATTGGACGAGAAAAAAACATTTGACACTCAAAAATGTGTTCTCCGACATTGAGTAACATAGGTCTGACTGCAATGCGATTTTTACTTGCATTGCAGTTGTCCGAGTTGCACGCCAGTGTGTCCGTACCCTATAGCAAAGTGATTTGTTTTTTCTGATACGTTTCTCAATCATGGACCAAACCAATCATACATTAGCCAATGGTAACCTCCAACATTGATGACAATTAGGGATTACTTACTAGTTTTAATTTAGAGATGACCTTGTACCCAAGACTACCTCTTGACACAAGAGTAACAAATCACAATGCTCTTGTCTACTTTGTATTAGGTCTATTGATGGCAATGGAGAGGTAGGACAAGTGTACATTTATCCTTCCATGACATTAAAAATTAAGTCCCGTTTTGTATTTATGACAGAATCTAGTTTTTATCTTTAAATGTAGACATGTTCACTCATATCCTTAAAGCCAACATACACATTAACATAGACCAAACCCACCTTTTTCAATAAGAAAGGTCAATTATCCAATCTCTATAGGGTTCTCCTGACTTTCCTGGGAAAAAGATTGGGCATGTTTAATTTAAATGCCAAAGTCTTTTGTTCTTCAATTAGATGAGCCATCCCCTGAGGAGTCTGTTAGCAGGTTATCAACACCAAAAACATAGCTAAGGGTCCTTCCTTCCACATCAGCGGTTTTCACTGAATGCGGCACATCCGGCAGATTTACCGGGTCTGCCGACTTGCGGTACACCTGCAGCAAGCCCCCATTCATTCTCTAGGGGACTTGTGACAGGTGCGGCAAGTGCGGTTTTGCCGCAATTCGGCACTTGTGGCTGATGAAAAATAAAACGCAGCTAACCATGTTTTTTTGCCCAGCTGCAACTGCCCGGATTTGCTGGATCACGGCAAAACCGCACTTGCCGCACCTACCGCAAGCCCCATAGAGAATGAATGGGGGCTTGCCACAGGTCCAACAGTTGCAGTAAATCTGCCGGATCTGCCGCATTCAGCGAAAAACGCTGATGTGAAAGGGGCCTAAGCCAAGTGTTGATACATATTAAAGAATCTGAAGAGATAGCTGTGGGACAACATCTGTATGTGAAATATGAAAGAGGACCTCATGGAAATTAATATAATGCCTCCACTTTTTCTCCATTAGGCTTCAGGAACTGGAAGATCAGTACAGAAAAGAACGCGAGGAAGCAAATTACCTTCTGGAGCAGCAGAGACTGGTGAGAACTTGACAGATACAGTATATGATAATTAGGTTAAATGTAAGCACTGATACATTTATTTTTAATGTAGTTCACAGTGTGGCTTAAATGTTAGGTGAATTTTATTATATGTGTGTTATGATTTATTTAGGTACGTATTATGCAATTGCACATTATTTCCTGCCAGTGTAAAACTGATTATAGGCCTAGGAGCTTTTTAGTTTTTGTTAGTTCCCCAAATGATACAGTACCTTGAAAAAGTATTCATACCTAGTGAACTTTTCAACATTTTTAAAGGAAATAATACATTGTAAATATTTGAAAAATATATATCTGAAAATTGTTACATGTATTTGTAAATAGCCTACCTAAGTCCACATTTTTTAGGATCGCCACTCACTGCAATGACTGCTGTAGGTTTTTTGCGGCATGTTTCTACCAGCCATGTGCATCTAGAGGTTGACATTTTTGCTAAATTTTTTGGGGAAAATAGCTGTAGATCAGTGTGATTGCTTGGATGGAAAGTGACTGTGAACATCAACTTTCAAATCTTGCCACAGATTGTTAGGTGGCTCACTAGATGAGGTGGATCTTCTAAGTCAGTGTTTCCAACTCCAGTCCTCAAGGCACACCAACAGGTCATGTTTTCAGGATTTCCTTAGGATTGCATAGGTGATAATTTAATCACTTGCACAGGGGATAATCCCATCATCTGTCTAATGATAAGGAAATCCTGAAAACATGACCTGTTGGTGTGCCTTGAGGACTGGAGTTGGGAAACACTGTTCTAAGTTCAAGGTTCAGGTGGTCTCTTAGGTCACGAGCGTCAGTGCTATTTGCAGAGCCCAGCATGGAGCACAAGAAGGTTTAGTGGACCAGGGTAAAGGGAACAGAGCCCGGGAGCCTGGACAGGTGTGTAACAGATTCTCAATGGAATTTAGGTCTGGACTTTGACTGGACCATTCAAACACATGGATATACTTTGATCTAAAGCATTCCTTTGTTGTTCTGTCTGTAGGTTTAGGGTTGATGTCCTTCTGAAAGATGAACCTTTGCCCCAATTTCAAGTCTTTTGCAGTCTGTAACAGGTTTTCCTTCAGAATTGCCCTTTATTTGGCTCCATCCATCTTCCCATCAACTCTGACCAACTTTCTTGTCCTTATTGAAGAAAAGCCTCTCCCCCTTCATGATGCTGCCACAACTATGAATGACAGGGGGGATGTTGTTTTCTGGGTGATATGCAGTGGGTGAAATATCGTTTTGCATTTGGTGCCAAAAGTTCTACTTTGGTGTCATTTGACCAGAGCATCTTCTTCCTCTTGCTCGCTGTGTCCCTTACATGTTTTTTTGCAAACTGAAAACGGGATTTCATATGGCTGTCTTTCAAAAATGTCTTTTTTTCTTATCACTCATATATTAATGCCAGATATGGCATTAAAAGGGCTGTTCAGAGAAAAGATTTTTTCACATTCTGGAAGTGACTGTGGGAAAAATATTGCAGCATGCTCTAGTCTCTTCCTTTTTTTAGGATGAGACTCAGCTATTCAAGCCTAATGGTGTACAGTAAAAAAATGTGATGCCATTCGGATCATTCATATTGCATCCGTTTTTTTTGGATGCATTGCTATTATTAACATAGGTAACTGCATTTGGTCTTGTACATTTATTTAAATTGTTGATGTTTAAAAATGTATATCATATAGACGTATAAAATGAACATACTGATGACACATATCATAAATTTTCATATGCTTGCCTAAATCCGGCCATCATTTTATTCACCATGCAGGTATTTTACTCCATTCTTTGTGCTATATTTTCCATTACTTGACACACAATTTCTTGTTTTACTCCACAGGATTATGAAAGTCGTTTGGAAGCTCTTCAAAGACAGATGGATTCAAGATATTTTACAGAGGTCAATGAGGAGGAAGAAGAACCTGAGGATGATGGTAAAATTGCTAAAGTATCTGGTTTACATTTGCATGCTCAATCATAGCACATCAACTACTAGCTGTATGCAAAAAATCAAGCCTTTCTCCATATCATCTAACGGAGTTGTGATTATGTTTTAGTTCAGTGGACTGACCAGGAGTACGATCTGGCTCTTTGGGCTTTTCGGAAATGGAAATGGTACCAATTCACGTCACTGCGTGACCAGCTCTGGGGCAATGCCATCTTTCTGAAGGAGGCCAATGCAATCAGTGTGGAACTGAAGAAGAAGGTAATAATGATAAGACAATTTGTCGATGTTCAATATTTTCATCAAGACTTTCTGTATAAATTCTATACTTTTGTGTTCAATTTAACTGATTAATAGGAAATGTCATTTGATATTGTTGTTTTAGCCACATCAGTTTTGATCTCTAAGGCCCCTTTCACATCAGCGGTTTTCGCTGATCGCGGCAGTTGCGGTGAAAAAAACGCAACTGCCGCGATTACCGCATAACCGCTGTACTTGCGGTTCACTTGCGGCAAGCCCCATACAATGTCTATGGGGCTTGCGGTAAGTGTGCGGCAGGTGCGGCAAGTGCGGTTTCGGCACTTGCGGCAGGTGCGGCCGCGAAAAAAAAACGCGGTCAGCCACACCTGCCACAAGCCCGCATAGACATTGTATGGGGCTTGTCGCAACTGTGCCACAAGTACAGCGGTTATGCGGTAATCGCGGCAGATGCGGTGCAAAAACCGCTGATGTGAAAGCACCCTTAAAGTGATCCTAAACCCAGAAATTGACCCCCTCGTATCTTTAGACCTGTCCCTGCACCCCCTCTTATCATTTCTAGCCATCCCTTTTTGCAGAAAAAAACGCTTTTGTAAAGTAAGAGAAAAGGTAATAATACTTTGTCCTGTGTGAGTTCTCTCTTTCTGTAGAAGCTGAGATGGGCGGGGCCTGTCTGCTGCTGCCTGGTAATTATGCACGCCCCTCTCTGCTTCTTAGAGCCTGGCCGAGTCATGAAAGGAGGCGGGGCTCCGGCATGACGCGATTTAGCCCCGCCCCTTTCATGACGCGGCCAGGCTCTTAAAAGCAGAGAGGGGCGTGCATAATTACAAGGCAGCAGCAGACAAGCCCCGCCCATCTCGGTTTCCACAGAAAGAGAGAACTCACACAGGACAAAGTATTATTACCTTTTCTCTTACTTTACAAAAGCGATTTTTTTCTGCAAAAGGGATGGCTAGAAATGATAAGAGGGGGTGCAGGGACAGGTCTAAAGATACGGGGGGGGGTCAAGTTCTGGGTTTAGGATCACTTTAAAGCGTAAATTTCAATTAATTGAAAAAAACAAGAATCAAAAAAACAATACTGCACTGGTTGTTAATGATGGGTCACATCACAGCTAAGATAATGATTTTTTGTGCCGTATGACTTATTTTCTCACATTTTTCTGTGCTCTTTTAAAAACTGCATTTTATGAATTTGTGGAAGTGGCCAGTGTCTACCAGTACTGTGTGTGTATTTTCACAAGTTCTGAGAGCAGGCTGATAGTGAGTTGTGTAGGGAGCCAGCAGACAAGGGGTTAACAGAGATTGTGGCTGAGCTGCATGGAGCAAAATGGCAGATCTAGGGTGCGTGCACACGATCAGGAAACACAGCAGTTTGGACGCAGCGTCTTTGCGCTGCGTCCAAAACGCTGCATAGTACAGTACAGGCATAGTGGATGAGATTTCAAGAAATCCCATCCTCACTATGCGTTGCCCGCCCGCAGCGTGTTTGGAGCTGCGGTGCGGGTTGCCAGGAGTCCGCTCCTCCGCAGCATGTCTATTTCATGCTGCAGAGTCGGAAGCGGCTCTCATCGGGTGACTGCAGGGAGAAGCCGCCCTGCACCTGCCGCACACGGTGAGTACAGGGCGGCTGCGGTCTCCCTGCGGCCATCCGCGGCTTTCCTCAGGTCCGGAGGAGCTGCGTCCAACACGCAGCTCCTCCGGACTGTGTGCACATACCCTTATTCTTGCACAAGCTTCTGAGGAGTTTACACTGATCCTGACATTCTGACATTGCTTAGCAACTGTGCTGTATGCTGAGCTACTCTGATAAATTTTTTCCTCATGAGCAGCAGTCAGCAGTTTAGGTCCCTCCCCCTTTACCTTATATAGTTACATGTCCGTATTAACTGTGAAGACAGATCTGAGTCAGAATAAACATAGTATGTCTGCTTCATGCACAGTGTAGTGGGGATGCCACGTGAAAGGTTTATGAATAGTTTTCAACCACAATTTTCTAATGAAGTATATTTGAAAGTTTGTTAAAATTACTTTCTCTACATTATTATTAAATTAAAATTTAAACGGTGGTTACGCTTTAAAGGAACCCAAGGGATAACACACAAAGACACCTTGCAGTAAATATACAAATAGAAATATAACTTAGTTATAGCTAGTTAATGAAAATATAATAATGTTTAATCAATTATTAATAATTGGCTACTTAAAAACATTAAAGGGAAGGGAATATTTTAGAGGCTTAACTTCCTAAACAGTCCATGATCTCTGTATTTCCAGGTACAGTTCCAATTTGTGCTGCTGACAGATACTCTGTATTCACCTTTACCACCTGACCTGTTGCCGCCTGATGCCCACTCAGAACGTGAGAAACGTCCCTTCCCAAGAACCATTGTGGCTGTGGAAGTTCAAGACCAGAAAAATGGTGCAACTCACTATTGGACTCTGGAAAAGCTCAGGTAATTTTTGAGTCCTTTGGATTTAATTACATGTCTGACAGTGGAAGGTGATTTTATTGTATATCTAACATAAATAAAGCACAATGGTTGCAGGCAGTTTCTGGCAAGAAAAAAATGCCAATTAGCTCTTCACCAGGAAGAATAAAACTGGCTCTTTAGTGCCACCAATTGAAAGTTGCAACCCAATAGATCTTCTTCAAAAAGAAAAGATATCCAACCACAGACAGTTTTCTTCTTTTTGCCAGCCAGAAAATATGATTTTTTTCATTGAAATACAAAAAGATTTTCAAGCATGCAACATGAAAATGTGTTTAAAGATGAGATTGATGCGCCCCAGGGCCATGGGACACTCGGAACTGGGCTTTAATGCTTCTTCTGGGGAGTCACTGGGGTCGAGACCTGGCTCCGTGACACTGGGTTCAGTGTTAAAGCGTGCTAAGGCTACGTTCACACATTTGCGTATTTTGCTGCGCTTTTTTGCGCGCGCATTTTGCCTCGTTTTTCGGCCGCGCAAAAAAGCGCAGCAAAATACGCTTGGACTTTCACACACTGCGCTTTCTTTCCCCAGAAAGCGCAGTGATGTCACAGAGGGGAGGAAGAATCCTGCTTCCTCCTCCCCTCTGTGACATGTGTGACCGCCCCATTAGACTTCACAGTGTATTAATACACACTGTGAAATCTAAATTAAACAAAAGCAAGTTAATGAAAAATAAAAAAGAATCAATACTTCACCTGTCCGACGCCTTCTCCCGCTGTGCAATCTCCGATTCCAAGTGAGATCTCTTCTGACAGGACCTGTGATGACGTCAGAGGGGGGGGGGGCGTTCCCGGGGCGGTCCCATCGCTGATTGGCTGCTCGCGGTCATGTGATATGTATCACATGACCGCGAGTGCCTGGGAACGCCCCCCTCTGACGTCACCACAGGTCTTGTCAGAAGAGATCTGACTTAGAACCGGGGATCGCACAGCGGTAGAAGGCGTCGGAAGGTAAGTATTCATTCTTTTTTATTTTTCAGACACTTGCTTTTGTTTAATTTAGATTTCACAGTGTGTATTAATACACTGTGAAATCTAATGGGCGGCCACAGCTGTCACAGAGGGGAGGAGGAAGCAGGATTCTTCCTCCCCTCTGGGAGAATACGCAGAAGTAGCTGCGTAAACAATTGACATATCAATTGTTTACGGAGCTGCATTTTCTCCCGGAAAACGCACTGCGTATTTTTACGCAATGTCTGCACTGCAAACTGAATTTCCCATTCACTTTGCAGGCAGACAAAAGGCACATTGCGTATTTTGAAAAGCGCGCGTAAAAAACGCGGCAAAATACGCAATGTGTGAATGCAGCCTTAGGGAGTGTAAGGTTGGTGGTTTAAGGGAAAAGTGTTTGTGACGCCACCTGTGGTTTGAGGCTAAAAGGAGTCGCCACTCCTGCAGAACCTCTGGGGACAGTGGATAGGCAGCTGGGATGTAGTGGCTCCCCACAGGCAGACCGGGTCCCCAGAGCAACGGGAATAAGGATTAATAGTCCCTGGCAGGCAGGGATTATCTCAGACACCGTTACCTTGTTCAGTGGCTTTCACAGCCGATTGTCGCGGAAATAAGTCTCACAGTCTCACACCATTCTGCAATTCTGTACCCAGGTTTACTCTCAGCAAGCTTCAAGTTCAACAGATGAGCTGACATAATGTGCTCCACAGAGCATGCGCAATGCGCAGCTTGATGTCGGGCGATACAGTACCGGAAATGATGCGTTCTGCGTCATACTCAGAACTTCACACAGGGTTCTGAGGCAGGCTTGGAGGCGCGCATTCTAATTACAATATCAAGCCCATCGGGGCGTGATAAACACTGCTGGAGGTGGCGAAAAAGGACACCCAGGGGGGATAATAACGGTAGCTCCCACTTCATTATAATACGAGGCAGTAAGTTATAAAAAGCTTTTATAAAATAGTCACACCACACATTTAGGAGAGATAGGGATAGTTAGAATAGTAATAGGAAGGTGCAGGGACATGTAGTGATAGCCTGGGGTCATTTAACTGGGTGACAGAATAATTTTAAACGTTACATAACAAAAAACACACTATATACAGTATATGGTTATATAAAAAAAGGGTTGATATAAAAAGGGGAAAGTTCAAAAGAGTACTTTGGTGAGTGTCCTTCACCAGGTGTCTCAATGATTGCCATTTCAACGTTTCTTCTGTCTTCATGGGAACCCACCACAAATATACCCCAACGTAGGTCCTGGGTGGGTGACAGGATGATGGCCCAATGTTTTTCAGCCACACCGAGTGGGTTTTCCTTTGTGGTCAACAGGTTAATTGAAGCACACTTAAAAGCAACTTGGTCTAAAACCAACAGAATGCACACTGGGATGTGCTAACTATGTACAACGAGTTCAGATCACTCAGTGTTCATGATCAATTTGTCCAATTAATACGCACACAAGAAACTATATACAACATATTCAGTTCTTCTACTCCTCCTTCCATGGGCGTGTCTCTGCTCCTTTGCCATTGGCCACTCCCCTGGATGGAGAAACACAGTCGTTTGGCCCGCCTTCCCGACTCTTGGAGGCAAAAGGGGGTGTAGGCCAATTTTCCTGCTGCGTGCTGACCTGGTCCATGATGTGGAACTGTGGCACGCCCCCAGCCAACACATAGTTTCATTCTATTGTGGCTGCCATTTCTCCAGCCTCAAAAGTACAGTCTCTTCCATCACAGTTCGGAAGGCGCATGGGACCTGGAGACACTGAGTCAGTAGATCCTGTTTGTGATGCCAAGTTTGACGCGACCCGTGGGGGCTGTGGGGTGCTCAGAGCCAGGGCTCCCTCTGGCGATGTCATCCGGGGGATCGGGATAACACAATGGCGTGACCCTGTCCGTGGCCCCAGAGCTGTCAATAAAAGGAGGATAGGGGCTGATTGAAGTTCATGTAATAGGGGTATTTATAAGGATGGTTGTCATGACACCACCCATGATATGCGGCTATTGGTAGCCGCTGCTGCTGTCCGGGTCCTCTGGGGATGCTGGGATGGCAGCTATGATGGCATCGCTCCCCACGGGTGGAGCGGCTCCCCAGGTCATCCGGTGTAGAGGTTCTGTGGATTATGGAGGGCCAGCTGGGCTGATCTGGCTGCAGGGAAGGATCGGAGCGAGTAACAAGCAGGTTCCTGCGGCCTACATGGCTTATCAGTCTACTGCTCCTCAGGCAGGAAATGAACAGTCTCACGCAAAGTTATGAGTTCCAAACCCGAAACCCGGTTTACTTAGCTTTCTCTGCTCGCACCACAGGTTACAGCTCAGGTTTAATCACAATCCGGATAGTCCTTAGCAACGAGTATGGCTTGTCCAGTACACCCCTTTCATGTTCCTCCCTTCTCGGGTTGCTCTTTCTCAGCGCTGCCTTCTCGCTTCACTCCTGCATGCGTCTCCACACACAGTGCCCCAATCAAGCAGCCACGGGTCTTGTCGGGCGACCGGCCGTGTCCCCTGACCCTGGTACGACAGCCTTCTCAGCGAATGTGACAGGAGTAGGCCACAGCTCCTCTAGATCTCATGGCCTCCAGTTCTGTGGTTGGAGCGTGGAGTCTCCTCGACACCACCAGGGCCGGGTCCCTGGAGCTCACCCTGCCCCTCAGCTTTACTTCAGATTCAGGTGCACACATGGATTGCTCCGTCCCTGGGACCGGGTGTGTTGGGTGCTTTTGTGGGTGTCTGGACTTACCATCCCATTTACTGCAGACAGGAGTACCAAACCCGTGGATTGGGTGCAGTATCCCTCTGTGGCAACCAGACCACAAGGGAGCCACAAGTACATCACACCCTAAGTAATTATATTTGTAAAAAGTAAATACAAAATAAAAATATGTTCCAGGCAAAAAATTAATATGTACATCTTTAGAGAGCTATTTTGCAGTTTTTGCACCCTTCTTCAGTGCAAAGCAGAATATTGATTGGATGGACTTGAAATACTTTAAAGAGATCTATGTAACTATGCAGTAAAATAAGCTAAGTGTTTTTTTAGACAGTATATCATTGTTGGCAAGAGTGGCAGTAACCAAATATCAGGTTTAAGTTGAGTCTGGTTGTCCAGATAGAAATATGAGCATTATTGAGAAGAGTGTCATGCACGTGGGTATTGACCCACTGTGCCACAGACTGGACATACCCAGGAGGGGCATGACTAAGTGCCTATCGGGTATTCACCAAAGCCTCTGATGGTGAGGTTGGACTTGACTGCCAGTAGAGAGCAAGTATTACACCAGGTCACTCCCCGGACTGTAGCAGTTGACTCTAGGGGTCAGGACAAGAATGCAAGGAAAGGTGCTTTAAATACGTTGTGCCTCCCTGCTATAGGCTGGGGATGCTTATAGATTGTACTCACTGCTCTTTTAAGATGCAGCGAACATGCGCCCTAAGTACCAGAAGACCTGCATGATGTGTGTAGGCCCTGGTAACAAGGAGCCGTAGTAGGACCCGGAGGCACTGCTGGGTGGCCGGGGTGGTGGCCGACATTTCAGCCAGGAGGTGGAGATGGACCATGCAGGGGCGCAAGCATTACAAAGAGTCTGCTCTTAACATCCCTTAATTAACCAGTACACAGATGGAATATGGAATGTGGCAATGGACTAATATTTGGAGTTAATGCATTTTGTGAAGGATTTAATAAATAGAAAAATATAGAAGAAAAATAAAAAATCGCTTTAGAGTATAGTATTGTAGCCTTGGATTCTACTGATTTATAATACATTTAATGTTTGGTTGATTTGTTCCTCCTACCTTAAAACATCTACCAAGTTGATGAGCTGTAATTTTATACCAATGTGATCAAGCTGTGACCTGTTGTTTTGGGATACGATTTCGCTTAGCGTTCATATATTTTTACAGTGTCCTTCAGTGTATTTATGCCTCCCACAGGCAACGCTTGGACATGATGCGTGAGATGTACGACCGCGCAGCTGAGCTTCCATCTGGACTGACCGAGGACTGTGATAATGTGGTGACAGGAGGGGATCCTTTCTATGATCGGTTCCCTTGGTTCCGTTTGGTGGGCAGGTAAGTGCTTTTCATTCTAACAAGTTCACATCACATAATTTTGTAGGTTGGAAGACTGGTGAATATGTATTTGATTGGTGAGTGGTCACTCCAGCCACATGATTAATGCCAGCTAATATCATCATACTAAAGACATAACATATCCAGCTGTTTAATTAACCATAATTGTGTAACTTATTTAGCAGGGAATGTGCTTGCTATTCTCGACCTTCTTCATCGTTTCTTCCCTGTTCCATGACTTTTCCGTGTACATTAGTTTTGTAGCCTTTCATTCATAGTTCTTTATTTTTCGTGTACACCTGCTATTTTGCTTGCGTCACCAGTTTATATTTGCCACCCTTTCTCTAGCTCCCCTAGGTTTTCCATCCTGGTGTGGGTCATCAATTCTGTTTTCTACTAACTTACCCCTCCTCATTTCTGATCTCAGCTCTCCTTTATTCACCACATGCATGAGCGACAGCATGGCCGAAATAACCCCCTCCCCCACCCTCTCAAGCCCTGGCTCCGAGGGCCCTGAGCCAGCCTCCCTGCTTGAAGAGGAGGAAGGTTTGGAGTATGAGGAGGAAGAAGAAGATGGACCCCAAGAACATCCCTGCTGTGCTGTCAGATCCGACCCGTTTCACGACCGCTCCCCTCTGTTCAGTGTAGTGGGAAGGTTCGTCAGGTCTGCCCAGAGAATGCTGGGAAGCAACCAGCTCTTTCAGGATGATAAGATGATATTTTTCCCTACAGCAGGACTGCTCAAGTGCAGCACAGTCAGGGGTCTTCTACATACGGAGACCTGCAATGCACAGTAACACCATAAGTCACATTTCTACATTACAGCTTGGATCTCTTATAATGATAATTGAGAGTTTGTTTAACCTTATAATTGCCAATAAATCACTGTGAAAACACTCATATCAAACTTTTCCAGGCTCTAGGACCAGTTATACAGCTGGGCTGAGCTAATAGAGTGCTATTCCCTGGTCTAAAGATGCTGCTTAATAGTTACACTTAACATGGACCGCCTTTAAATGTTTGTCCAACTCCACAATTTTTTAAGGAAAACCATACTAAGATCAAAAATATCAAAAGAGTAATACCCACCTTACCAATACTCAGTTGTTCTAATGCCAACACCTACCTGGTCCTCTGTGTTCATCTGGATCTAGAAATGCCATTTTGACACAACATGTGACCGCTTCAGTTGGTCATTGGAGTCACACTGAAAATGTCATCATTGGGGATCTGTGAATAAAAACCAGAGGGGAAACCAGGGAAGGGTAAGCATGAGCACAACTCGGAATCAGTATGGTATTACTTCATTTTTACTTTAGACCATTGTAAGTTATTTATAAAGAAAGTGATGACTTGACATATTCATGACCTTTTCCTAGATGAGGTTTTGATTTCAGATTGGTGGGGATCTAACACCCGATAATAGAGATGATCAGATCGATCTGTGGGACTCCGGCTTAGCGTTATCAGGGAACCTGCTGGCTAGACAGGAGGCCATGAAATCTTTACCTTTCAGCATCCCCAGCATGGTCTTTGATTAGGCAGAGCTGGGCGAACTTTATCTGTGCAACATATCACACAGAGATGTCGTATCGGCCCTGAGAAATCAAATGCTGAACCAGGGACTCCAGGAGGTAAGATATTCACAGGCCTCCTGTCTAGCGGGATGTACATGTGCGCTGGACCATAGTCCTGCAACTCAATCTTCTTATATCTACCTGGCACCCCCAAGAGTCAGCTGTTTGTAGCTCCAGAGAAGGATGAATATAAAAAGTAAGTTAATTTGGGTAAAGCAGCAAAGTTCCAATCAATGTGTAGTGACATTCTTGCTACTGTAGCTCAGTTCCTAGTGTTGGAGGTCCAGCTTCTAGTACCTATCAGCATAACATACTACCTCAGTACTGATCAAAGGTTTGAATACTGGAAGTTTGAACACCTATTATAGAAATATGTAAATTGTAGATTCAGACTGAAGGCATAATGGAACAAGGAGTAAAAAAATAAACCTAAAAATAGAATGTTTTAAACCCTTAGATTCATCAAAGTACTTCCCTTTTACTCCGATAACAGCTTTTGACATTCTTGGCATTCTTCAGAGCAGTTTTGTTTGGTTGTTACATGGAATGGCTTCCAACAGTTTTGGAGGAGTTCTCAGGGCTGCTGAGCAGTTGTTGGCTGCTTTGTCTTAACTCTGTAATTCATCCCATCCCAAACCATGTCAATTAGGTTGATGTTGGGTGATTGCAGAGGATATGTCATCTCATGCAGTACTCCATCCTTCTACTTCTTATCACATAGTGCTTACAAAGCCTGGATTTGTGTTTTGGGTCACTGTCCTGTGGCAATCACAAATTATGGTTGCACCAAGGCAGGCCAGATGGATGGCATGTTGGTGTTGAATACTTGTCATGAGAGCCAGTTTCATTATAGCCTTGATGGTTTTCATGAGAATACCACAAGTTCTGGTAATTTTTCTGATTGACTGACCTTTATGTCTTTAAGTAATGATGGGCTGTTGTTTCTCTTTACTTAATTGAATGGTTTTTGCTATATTCTGGCTTAGAACAGTTGTGGAATAGACTCAGCACTGTGTAGAGGTGTGTACCACATGCCTCTCCAATAATTTCTGATGGTCGCAAATATTATCTGAAGGCTTGTGAATTCCCAAATGACCTCTTCACAAGGAAAAATGGGGTGCTTTGAGGAATCTAAAGTGTAACACATTTGTGGTTGGTTTCACACATTTCCTTACTTCATGTCTCCATATGTCTTCCTTCGTAAACCTGTATATAATATGCTGTTTGAAGTTGGAACTTATTAATTTTTACAAAACTGTAGGTCAGTAGGGATACACATTGCTTGACACCCTAGTACAGACTATGGTCGTTAGAGAGTGTTCTTAGCTACAAGTCGCTCTCACACCCAAGTTATGCCTTAACCTTAAATACAGAGGGTTAGCAAGCTGATCCCAGTGCTCCTATAAGTGTTTTCATTTATGATATGTGCTTTGAAGAACAAATGCATTGCAGGCCATAGTGAAGAAGCTAAATAATGAGATGTAAATTTTAAATATTTTTTAGTGTCCAATTTCAATTAAAACTTAGGGGTTCTCTTCTTTGGACAATCTTTTTTGTACAAGAATCCAAGATATCCTACTGTTGAGAACTTTGTTCTTCTCATAGGTCTGAGCAATATGTGAGGCAACACTATAACAGCACCCCATAGGGCAAAAGAAACATTATACCATTCCTATTGAGACCAATTGGCTGGGTCCTCCTGAGCCAGAGGCCTTTTTGGTAAAAACATAAAGTCTATATTCATGCTGAACCTGACAGTAAATATAATCTATACCAGTTTTAGTAAATTGAGGAATGATCAATAATCAATAAAACGAACATGTTCCTGTAAAATATCTGTGAAAGAAGTTGGTTTCTTGTTCCCATGATTTATTATAGACATCATGTGGGATTATTATATCCATTGCATGTATCTTATACACTGGATAAGTGGTGTATAATATCTCTAGAGTATTTGTAAGTACAGCTATTCTAGTTGGTGGATTTCCAACACCATCGTAACCACTAATATAAGGAAAGAGCTGGCTCCTTCTCTAGGTCTCTGTTCTTTTTGCTTTGTTCTCTTTTGTTTGATTTTGATTGATTTCAGGTTTTGCCGGCACACTCGTACACCTTTATGCTCTGCTGCTGGCCTTTCCCTCACTCAGAACACCAGGGCCTAGTAGACCCTCCTCAATGCCTCCAACCCTGCCTCACCTTCACAGTTCCTCCCCATGTTGATCAGTGTTCGCCACTCAGTTTGTCTTACCATTCCATTTACCCTATATCTGCTGTGGCTGACCCTCTTTCCCCTAGCTGCTAGTGGCTGCCCACGTCACATATTGTTGTAGCTTAGCAGCTCTTGTTGTGGTGTGAGCTGTATCCCTCCTACTATAGAATTGCAGTGTATCCTGACCTCTTTTTTCTTGTTTTTCTTCACCCTTCTCATCCCTGTTCTTTCTTTTTTTCTTGCTGATGATTCTTCTTCATACTCTTCAATCTCATTTTTATTGGTCTCATGACATTATTCACCATCTTTGTGCTCATCTCTTCATCAATCCCCACTATTCTATACCCGACTGCTCTTGTTTCCTTTTCTTTCATCTACGTTTACTGTTTTCCTTCTACTTCTCTACTTCTTTCTCTCCTCCTGTAACCTATATCCCACTCTGCAGGGCCTTTGTCTACCTGAGCAATTTGCTGTACTCTGTGCCACTGGTTCATCGAGTCGCTATTGTCAGTGAAAAAGGAGAAGTGAAAGGATTCCTGCGAGTTGCTGTTCAGGCCATTTCCGGTAAGGATTGTTCTTTGTGAATGCATCATATTGTTTTTGACATTAACCAGTATGATGGTTAAAAAGTTATTAACTTTCATTTTTTGAAAAACGCAGCAAACAGGTTTTTTTTTTTTTAAATAGTTTTTAGAGCTATGCTGTAGTGGATTCAAAAGGAATATAAAGTAAAATGCAGGTCTTCTGCTGGGTTTCCATTTATTCATCCCAGTAAAATCCCTTTTCCAATGCCTCAACTGATCACTATTGATATCAAACATGTATTCCTTGCCATCAGGCTGTTTCACCGGTTGCTACTGCACAAATATGTAGCCATGTAAGGGGGTCTAGCTTGCTGCCACCCCGACCTGTGGAATATTGTGCTCTTGTATATATATTGATGTGTTATGACTTATGTGTGTACGTATCTTGACAAGTTATTGACACGCCCACTCCAGTGCCGTGGGGTACTCGTTACCGGGCCAGTTCTTATGGTTCTTTTCTGGGGATGTCAAGGTGGCCACCAGCATCCATGACCCATTAAAAGTTCAGATGACAAGGGGAATGAAAGGAAAAGGGGTATTGTGATGCACCTGCGTGTGCGGCTATGTGTGGCCGCTGCTGCTGCAGAACCTCTGGGGACATGACTAGCAGCTTAGATGGTTGTCGCTCCCGCAGGCGAAGCGGTTCCCCAAGGCAGTGAGTAATTAGGTCAGTTCAGGATCATTGGCCGGTGTTCATTGGGTCATCAGCACCTCTGGACGGCATGCGGCCTTTGCAGCCGGTGGTCGTCGCTAAGAAAAGTCTCACACACGATGTTGGAGTTCTGTACCTTTAATGTAACGTTTCAACCAGGCTGCCGGGTGCTTCCCTCTGCCAATCTACGGTTTCAGTGGTTTCTCTAGAACCAGACCAGTGTCGTCGGGACCCCTTAAGTGTTCCTTGCTCTTACGTGTTTCCTTCTCTGGTTGTACTCTCAGCGCTCCTAGTTTGTCTCGCCTCTCCTCTCAGCACCTCCACACAGAGCTCAGGTACCGACAGCCACAGGCATTTGGTGGTACCAATTTCTGGTACTGTGCCTTAGTACGGCCGCCTTCTCCGAGTGTGCCGGGTTTGTGGCCTCAGTTGCCCTTTAGGAGCTCAAGGCCTCCGATTTAACAGTTCGGGCATGAAGCTACCATGCTGTGTTCAGGGTTGGTTCCATGTTTTTTCGTCCACCAGCCCCTTTGTTACTCGTTCAGATACGGGCATGCAGGTGATCAAGATCTTCTTCTGCACCCCTGGGGCTCCTTTCCTCCTCTACATCGTTCAGTTCTCCCTCCCAGGGCGAGCTTGACTGTGCTCCAGCCATGGGAGCTAACACCTTCACGACTCTCACTCCAACTTCCTACTTCTGTGCTGTTCTCCTCCCGACTCTCTAACTCAACACTTCCTTGTTCCACCTAGTTGAGACTGAGTTCTCCCCCTGGGGTCCACTCACCATCCCATCCCGGGTCCTAAGTGTATGTGTTGTGTGTGTGTGGTGCGGGTCTCAACTTCTCCATCCAGTTACCTAGAAAGCAGGAGCACTACACTCCCGCTAAGGGAAGAGTGCAGTACGCCGGTGGCAGTGTGACCATTGGGGCCAATTCCCCCTTGGCAAAGGTTAGCTCATCCTGAGCAACTTCCAGCAGGACACAAAACTCACAATTTTTTTTTTTCAACAAGAACAAATGAACATAAGCTTACTTTTCATCCGTTTCTGGAGGTATGCACTTTGAATGTTTCAATAACAAAAACACACATGAGTCTTTTCAAGTCCTGGGGTAGAGAAATAAAAAAAAATCTGAAAAATGTACATATGATACAAGGTTTTCAGTTCTGTGGGTTGTAGCACCCCTTAGCCTCCGGCCAGGGTCAACACAGTTCTTGTCTGGGTGCAGCATCCTCCGCTGTGCTACAGTGTCTCTACTGCGCACTCGTTCAATGATTACGGCAGACAACTATTTACATTTCTACAAAGTTTGCAGTGCCTGGTACCTAACTATATAACTATTACTGTACACAACATTTACAAGCAGGGATTAACTATGTACACACGACTATTTAAAGTTCTGCAAACTAACTTTCTAGTCTTACTTTAAGGTGAGGTCTGCTTGCCCGCAAACCTTCCTCACCTCTCGACAGTTCAACCGGCTCCATAGATGGGACTCTTGGCAGTAAGATTTTGTACACATGCAACGTGTACCAGCCTCGCTGTCCCATATGCCGGGTGTAATCGACCTCGTCTCTGGGGTGAAGCTCTAGACCGGCGTGTCCTTCGGGAGGTACGACTCCACATCTCATCGGCTGACAAGATTTCTTCCTCCAAGTCTTACTCTTTGATGAAACCCCAGCCATGCCGGAGATGGAGGTCCACGACTACTCCGCATCGCCGTTCCGCCGGGTTAGGTGCTGGTGTCTTCCGGGCTCTGTCTTTTTCCTCCAGGTTAGCCTCCTCTAGTCGCACTACCAGTCTAGACGTTGCTGTCATCCTCCTCCTCAATTGCTTGTCTCTGGGCCCATAGCCGTTAGCAGGTCTGCTCTCCACCTGTGTTGTAGCCTGGGCCATAACCAAGCACCCTTTGCGTTTCACGGGATGCCCAGTGCGCTTTCCTGCCTCCAGCGGCTTGGGCTTCTGCCGGGTCATGTCTCTCTCCGACTTCTTGGCACCACCATCTGGTTTGACACTGGTTCAGGTGGGATTAGTACGACTTCTGGCGGCACCTCTGTTTTCATCGGGGCAATCGACTTGGTCGGGCAAGATGGTTCATTTGCTGGCTTCTCTACCGACTGTTCGGAGGCTCTGGCATTTGGATTTTCTGTGCATGTTTCTTAGCTGGGCCCATTTCCAGGCATTGACGGCGCCCACCTGTGCCCTACTCAGCAACTGGCTCACCTCCTTCGCCGCTTCTTCCACATTGGTGGCGGTGGTGAACTAGGCTGGGTTCTCAGTCATCTGGTTGCACTGGAGCTTCTTCTCTCTCACTCCTGCCGCCAGGCTCTCCGTCCCATTGCTCGCCATGGTGTTCCACACTCCTTGCACCACGCCGTTCTTTCTCATTCTGTCTTGGGTCTTCCTCTTCTGACCCTTGTTTATGCCTCTGGGTGGAGTTAACATGTTTCAGCAAGCCCCCTTGGCTTTTTTTCAGTACTCGGGGCAGGCCTGCTTATTTGCCGCCTTCAGTGAATCTGCACCACGACGAGGGCTTGGACACGCTCCGGACCAACAGATGGCGCTTGTTCTTTTTGGTGCAAGCTTTTTCTTACACAGTCTTTTAACATTTCTTTAAGGCGCACAAGACCTGGCGTTACTGGGCCGCTCGCATCCTGTTCATGATGCTAAGTTGACACGCCTACTCCAGGGTCGTGGGGTACTTGTTACTGGGCCAGTTCTTACGGTTCTTTCTTGGGGATGTCAAGGTAGCCACCCGGCTTTGTGACCCTAGCAGTGTCAATTAAAAGTTCAGTTGACAAGGGGAATGAAAGGAAAAGGGGTATTCGTGACACCACCTGCGGTTCTGCTGCAGAAACTCCGGGGACAATGACCGGCAGCTTAGATGGTTTCACTCCCCGCAGGCAGAGTGGTTCCCCAGGGCAGTGAGTAGTTAGGTCAGTTCAGTGTCAATGGCCGGTGTTCATTGGGTCATCGGCACCTCTGGATCTCATGCGGCCTTTGCAGCCAGTGGTTGCTGCTAAGAAAAGTCTCACACTCACACACGTCTGTTGGACTTCTGTACATTTACTGTTACATTTCAATCAGGCCGCCGGGTGCATCCTTCTGCCAATCTCTAGTTTTAACGGTTTCTCTAGAACCAGGACAGTGTCATTGAGACCCTCTTAGATGTTTCTTGCTCCTAGGGTGTTTCCTTCTCTGGTGGTACTCTCAGCGCTCTGAGTTCATCTCGCCTCTCCTCTCAGCGCCTCCTCACACAGAGCTCAGGTAGCGACAGCTACAGGCATTTGGTGGTACCAATTCCTGATACCGCGCCTTAGTATGGCCTCCTTTTCCAAGTTGTGTCGGGTTTGTGGCCACAGTTCCCCTTTAGAAGCTCCTGGTCTCTGGTTCAACAGTTTGGGCATGAAGCGACCGTGCTGTGTTCAGGGCCGGTTCCCTGTTTTTCGTCCACCAGCTCTTCTGTTCCACAGTCAGATACAGGTATGCAGGTGATCTAGATCTTCTTCTGCACCCTGGGTCTCCTTTCCTCCTCTACATCGTTTAGTCTCTACCTCCCGGGGTGAGAGTGGCCGAACTCCAGCCCACGGGAGCTAACACCTCCATCACTTCTTGACTCACTCCAACTTTCTACTTCTTTGCTGTTCTCCTCCTGACTCTTTAACTCTACACTTCCTTGTTCCCCCTAGTTGAGACTGGGTCCTCCCCCAGGGTCCACCCACCATCCCATCCCGGGGTTATAAGTTGTGTGTGGGCATGTGGTGCAGGTCTCAACTTCACCATCCAGGTACCAAGAGAACTACACTCCCGCTAAGAGATAATGCAGTACCCCCAGTGGCGGTGTGAATGGTGGGGCACCACATTGTACACATAAATTGATAGGGTGGGCCATTTATATGGATGTACCTAAATAAAATGAGAATGGTTGGAGATATCAACTTCCTGTTTGTGGCACATTAGTATATGAGAGGGGGAAAACTTTTCCAGATGGGTGGGGACCATGGCGGCTATATTGAAGTCTATCATTTTGGATCCAACTTTATTTTTTTCAATGGTAAGAAGGTCATGTGACACATCAAACGCATTGAGAATTTCATAAGAAAAACAATGGTGTGCTTGGATTTACCGTAAATTTATTCTTTCACGAGTTTATGACCACTTGTAAAATGTGTTCAAAGTGCTGCCCATTGTGTTGAATTGTCAATGCAACCCTCTTCTCCCACTCTTGACATACTGATAGCAACACCGCAGAAGAAATGCTAGCTCATCAATGGAAACATCAATGCCACTGGATATCTGAAATTGCTACATGATTCAGACATCCAGTTGAGGTTTCCATTGATGAAGAATGGCCCCACTATCTTTGTACCCCATATACCACACCATACCATCAATTTTTGTGTTCCAACAGTCTTGGAGGGATCTATCCACTGTGGGTTAGTGTCAGACCAATAGCGGTGGTTTTGTTTGTTAACTTTCACCATTCACAAAAAAGTTTGTCTCATCCCTCATCTGAAGGCAATTGTCTATACTGTGAAGATACGAGATGTGCAGCATCTGAAACATCGGATACTGGAAGCCTGTGCTAGCATTTCTTCTGCGGTGTGTGCTATCAGTGTGTCAAGAGTGGGAGAAGAGGGTTGCATTGACAATCCAACACAATGGGCAGAATTCTGAACACATTTTATAAGTGGTCATAAACTTGTAAATAACTCATGAAACAATAAAGTTACATTAAAACCAAGCTCACCATTGTTTTCTTATGAAATTATCAAATAAGTTTAATGTGTCCGGACCAGCTCTTTTGTATCTTCCATTATTTGCACAACATTACAATATTAGCCAAAAAAATAATACTGACACATTGGATAACGGATCAAAGACCCACGATAGGCGAATGAATAAAGGATTTAAAGAAACTCATCCAGATAGAGAAGCTGGAAATGATGAGACAAAAATTCTAACTGACAGACAAATTTTTATGGACATCCTTTTTAACTAATGTCTGCAGTCCAGAGAAGACTAAAAATGTAGTACAGCCATTCACACAGACCGAGTGGTACTTGTTAGCAGAAATCCAGGGCACTTTGGGCAATCTGAAGATAGTCAACGATGGTGACGGTAATAGATAGATGAGTAAGACACTGGGTAAATAGAGAGCAAATGAGTGGACTGGTCATGATTGTATTTTGATGATTGTATTTTGGTAATTTGTAGGTAGTTTGGGGGTAGGGATGTTGGGGGAGCACTACGCCTAATGATATGTAAACTTAATTGACATTCTATTGAGATTGTGTTTTTCAAGTCATTCTTGACATGTCATATGTGGATCTTGACTGTCCTTCTAAACCGCGTCTGTTTGTAAACAATTGAAAAGTTCTAATAAAAATGAAGTTTAAAAAGTTTGATGTGTCACATGACCCTTTACCCATTGAAAAAAATAAAGTTGGATCCAAAATGGCCAACTTCAAAATGGCCGCCATGGTCACTACCCATCTGGAAAAGGTTTCCCCCTCCCATATACTAATGTGCCACAAACAGAAAGTTGATATCACCAACCATTCTCACTTTATTTAGTTGCTTCCATATAAATGGGACTCCCTGTATAATTGTTGTGCTACTGCTCTCTGATACTTTGGGTAAACTAGGGTTAAATTAGCTAGTGAACTAATATACCCCATAAATGGGGAGTTATGGGATTCCTCTAGAAGTGAAAGTGTTGTTAGGTTAGCTATTGAGTCCAACCCCAGGGGTGGGGTTTAAGAAGCAAAACAAGCCTGCAGACAGAGAGCCCCAGGAAAAGGAAAGGGAACCAAGAAACAGCCCATTGGATGTGATTAAAATAATGGTCCTGTGCTGAGATAATCTTATATATGTGTCCCTTGCTATGCACTGTGTAATGGATGTGTCTGACCATACAGGGATATGGTCTGATCATATGTGGCACCCCTGAAGCTCCAGTCACCACAGAGGTACTGCACCTTAGCCAGAGGTGTGGTACCCACTCTCAGGTAAGGAAGTGAAACTACCTGGCATCCATACACCCACATCCAACACTACACACTCCAGGTCGGGGGATTGGGTGGACCCTGTTTAGGGAGGGCCCCATCCAAGGCCGGAGGGGGACAGGTAGGAGATGTGGGTGGAGAAGAGGGACAGGAGTATTAGAAAGTGGGAACAAACAGAAGGACGTACAGTACGACTGACTAGAAGACGTGAGGAGAATGTGAGAGGAGTTGGAGAGAGGACATAAAGATGAACGACGTGTGATGGAGGTGTCCTGTGGGACTGGAGCGAAGGAGCTCGTCCGAACAGACAGAGAGGACAGAACTGATGGAGGAGCCAGAGAAGGGCTCAAGAGAGACAGAAGGAGTCCCAGGGGCACAGGAAGTGAGTGATCCACCCATGGAGCCTGCATTGGAGCTGACGGAGAATCCGGGCCAGCTAGAGGGACAAGGCCGCAGAAAGGGATCGGCCCAGCTTAGTGAGTAACTGCATGATCAACTGACAACGAACGAGGTGACTTCAATTACCACATTCATCGAAATAGGTGCGGTAGGGTCAGGGGACTAGGACAAGTTGCCGATCAGGACCCAAGGCTACCAGCTCGAGACACTGAGTGTGAGGCGCTGGGAAGGAGGGCGAGAATCCAGCGCAAGTGAGACGGCCGAGAAAGGAACATCAGAAGGGGGTCCAGGTAGAACCTTCCCAAATAATCCAGAGTTGTCTGGAGCACCTGGCTCAGAGAGCACAGCACCCCGTTGCAGGCTGGAACCACTTGGAGCGTGTAACGACTGTGAGTAAACTTCAAAGACTGCACCCTGCAATGTCTTCAAGTTATTACCACGCCGTTGTCCCTACTTATAACTTTACCTCTGCCCTGGGGCTCACAGCTCTACCCGTGGAGAGCTCACCACTTTGCTGCAATACCACCGGCCCCAGAGGATCTGCACTGTAGCGTCGGCATCCTCCCAATTGCCGAAACCCACAGGTGGCGTCACAAAATCAATTCCCCAATAAACTACCCCTCCAATTTAAATTGACACCCCAGGGCCATAGAGCGGGTGAGCCACTGTGACATGCCCGAGAGAACTGAGGGACCGGCTCTGAGTGTCCTACAACCTGGTGGGGCGTGTCACATACCATATTCTCCTGGGCTGAGATAATCTTATATATGAGTACCTGCTATGTACTGTGTAATGGATGTGTCTGAACAGTACAGGACATGGTCTGATCATACCACATCTCCTAGGTGAGAATAAATCTTATACAGTTAATGCCCTGCTATGTATGTTGATTGAAGTTGAAACATACGGAGATGGTCTGATCATACAATTATTGCAGGGAGGAAGTAAAATGTATACTTTACATTACAGCCGGATCATAGCGGATTATATTGTAAGGTAAACATTCCCTGCATGTCATTAAAAAATTGTTTACCTAAAAGAAAGAATTTTTTGTGATCCCTTGCTGAAGTAGTATACTCTTTAGCGTCCATCCATCCAGGAATATGGCATGATAAGACCATGTCCCTGTACAGTCAGACACATCCATTACACAGTACATAGCAGGGACACATATATAAGATTATCTCACACAGGAGATGTGGTATATCAGAACATGTCCCTGTACGGTCAGACACACCATTACACAGTACATAGCAGGGACATGTATATAATATTATGTCAGCACAGGAACATTTTTTTAAACACATTTAATTGTGGAAATTATTATTATATTCCAAGATTTATTGATTAAAATGAATATTAGTATTAACTTTGTTCAAGGAATTCCTTTAAAGGGAATCTGACAGTGGATACATGCTACCAAATCCATGAGCACTGTATATCAGACACTGGCTGTATGATTACATCCAGTGACGTAACTTGAAGCTTATGCGCCCTCATGTGAAAGCTCCAGCGGGGCACCCACCTTAAGCAAATCTTATAAAGCAATAGCCTTTTTCTGTAGCCCAAAGAGACTTTTGGGGCCCCCTAGGCTCTAGGCCCGGTGCGATCG
The DNA here is from genome assembly GCA_033576535.1 of Allobates femoralis. Lineage (NCBI taxonomy): Eukaryota > Metazoa > Chordata > Amphibia > Anura > Aromobatidae > Allobates > Allobates femoralis. The sequence goes on from JARQOC010000001.1 coordinate 96,378,831, forward strand.
CAAGCCTTCACCTGTTGTAGGTACCTCCTGATTATATGTATGTATGTTAGACTCAGAAATGCTGTGACATTTTAGAGAAAGGTGTGGCACCCCGGAGTCCGGTCGCCACAATGGCATTGCCTCCCTTGAGAGGGGTGATGTCATGCTTGGAAGAAAAAGAGGTATCCACACCAGTAAACCCACAGCATGCAACACTTTTCCTGACTCCAGGCCTGAAGGGGGAGCTCGAGACCCAGGTTCAGTGGTACTCCCCTTTAAATTAGGGGAGGGGTTAGTGAGTTGTCAGTCAGAGAGTCAGTCTGAGAGGAAGAACAGTACAGACGTCCTGGGGACTGGAGCCAGAGGAGCTCGTCCCTGGAGAGAGCAGCAAACATGAGGGACCCGGTGGAGAGGGTCTAAGGAAGGAGAGAAGAAGGCCTGGGGAGCGGAGCCAGTTGCCAGCTCACCCCAGAACAGAGCGCCAGAAACAGACACCGGAGTCCGAGGTTGTGCAGGTACTAAAGACCCAGCAGCCAAAACTGGAAGATGGGAGGCTCAATGTCTCCCAGCCACATCAAAGCACCTGGAGGCACAGCAGCACCCAAGAGCTCAGGGACAGTCGCCAGAGGAGTGGTGCCATAGAAGGGCTCAGGCTGCCTGCATGTGGATGAGAGGCTAGCCAGTAGGAAGAGAGGATCGCAGCTTAGCTACAGGCAGACAAGGCCAGCAAAGAGGCGCACAGCAGGGAGGCCTCAGAACTCACCGGGTGAGGAGATCCCCAACTTGCTCCCAGGCCATCCGGACTCACAACATCACCTGTGGTCAGTGTCCTGGTCTGAACCTTCAAGTACCAGTAAAGGTAAAGAAGACTATGTACTGTGTCTTTGTCAGTTATTCCGCACCTTCAGTCCTGCACCCTAACGGCCTACCACCGCCATAGACTATACCGGCTGCCCTGGGGAACTGCTCCACCCAAGGGGAGCGATATCACCTTAGCTGCGATTCCATCATCCCAGAGATCCCACACTGCAGCGTCAGCCATCAATAGCCGAACATCATGGGTGGCATCACGACTTCAACACCCAAAACCTTAACTCCCAAATTTTTATTGACACCACCAGGGTCACAGAGCCAGGTCTCAACCCCCGTGACTCCCCAGCAGGACTGTAGCCCAGTTCCGAATATCCCACAGCCATGGGGGGGCTGTTATGATCCGGTGACCTTGGAGCCGCATTCATATTTTTCACAGTTCCTGATCTAACTTCGCAACTAGAAGTAGCCGTGGGATATGACTAACCATACCCTAGACAACTCAACACGGCCAGAGAACTAGCTACCCCTAAAGATGGAAACAGGAATTCTATCTTACCTCAGAGCAGACCCCAAAAGGATAGAAAGTCCCCTACAAATATTGACTGTGAGTAAGAGAGGAAAAGACACACTCAGGCAGAAAACAGAATCTAGCAAATGAGGCCACTTCAGAATACTATTGCAGTCAGTATAAAAATCTGTTCAAAAATATCCACAGCAGATAATACAAAAATACCACTGAGTCTACTCAAGACTCGGCGCCCTCTAAATCTGCGGAACTCCTGTGAATCCAACTATGCTAAATATATGCTGACACAATCAAAAGCTGAACAAGCCAATAACAAATGAATAGCACATAAATCCTAGGAAGAAAACGTCCTAACAGAGAGCAGGTTAAGACAGACATGCACTCTGAGCAAAAATAGACAATTTCAAAACAAGCACAGAGCATGTGTGCCACAAGAAAACAAAACCATTCACTTAGCTTGGAAGTTTTGCAGCAGGGCAGGAAGAGACCAGGCAGAGGTGAAACACCTCCAGGACAATTTACAACTGTCAAGGACTGAGGAAATTCTGCAAACCTAAATACCCCAGTCAGAATTGCAATTATCCAATTCACCTGACCAAGAGTGCAAAACAGGATCAACTGCATTACCAGCCACAACCACAGGAGGGAGCCCACAAGCAGAATTCACAACAGGGGTCGTGTCAAAGGCATACTTTAAAAACTGCCAGGGACCGAGCAACAAGTAGGCAAGTCAGACAGGCAGATCCCCCACAACTATGTCGCACCTGCTCCCCATGCATGACAGGTCTATTCCTGCATTCATGATTAAGGGGAAACCTGTCAGTCATTGACAGAGGGCGGGGAGAAGCTGCTAGGGACCCGCCTGTCCGACAAACCTCCTATGTGGCTCAGTCCCTGGCCAGCTCTTAAATTATATATTCTCAAAAACTGCTCAGCATACATGGCTGTAATCATAGAGTCAGTACTTGATACATGCTGCCTGTGGATCGGGCATCAAGTATCCGCTGTCAGGTTCCCTTCAATATGGAGGTCTCTTTTACATTTACATAGGAATTTGTCTCCTCCATCAGATATGATAAGCTGTACATAATTTTGGTTCATCTCTGTTTAATTTCAGCGGATGAGGAAGCCCCTGACTATGGCTCTGGAGTTCGGCAATCTGGAACTGCTAAAATTTCATTTGATGATCAACATTTTCAAAAGGTAAGAAGTGTCAGCTTCAATATGGTATTTCACTCCACGTTAAAACTTAGCATTAAAATCTAAATGGAAGAATAGTTGTTCTTTAAAAGAGGCTAAAATGATTTATATGGCACAAACAATATTTCATAATTATAGTTTTGCAAAATTATTAATTATGAGATAAAAAAAACATTTTATCATTTGAAGAATGTATTTTCTTCCTGGTGGCAGCAATTGTTTTATGTACCGTATTTTCCGCACTATAAGGCGCACCTAAAAGACTAAGATTTTCCCAGAAATCATAGGTGCGCCTTATAGTGCAGTGCGCCTTATATACGGATTTTTCCCAGAGTGCTAAGGGGGTGCCATTTGCCTGCAAATATTTGGCACCCCCCAGAAAATAAGGCATACCTTTGTGCCGCCATCCCCCTTTGTCCGGTGCCTGCCTGGCATCGCTGTGCAGGGGCGCGATCACCAGCCGCTGTCCCCGCCATCCATGCTGGTGCCGGTGCCTGCCTCGCATCACATGCGGGGACGCGATCACCAGCCGCCGTCCCCGCCATCCATGCTGGTGCCGGTGCCTGCCTCGCATCACGTGCGGGGACGCGATCACCAGCCGCCGTCCCCGCTGTCCGGTGTCCGGTGCCGCCGCTGTTTTGCGCGCGCTCACAGCCCAGGAGCCCAGGAGCCCATCAGCCAATCACAGCTCCGCCCAGGAGCCTTGAGCCAATCCGAGGCCAGCTGACGTCAGCCCATAGCCTCTGATTGGCTGAGGGCTCCAGCGCTGTGATTGGCTGAGGGCTCCAGCGCTGTGATTGGCTGTGGGCTCCAGCGCTGTGATTGGGTGTGGGCTCCAGCGCTGTGATTGGCTGTGGGCTCCAGCGCTGTGATTTGCTGAGGGCTCCAGCGCTGAGAGTGCCTTGCCAGTACAGTAAGCAAAAGTACCAGTATAAAAAGTAAAAATCAGTTTGTGTGTGTGTGTGTCTGAGTGTGTATGTGTGTGTGTGTGTGTGTGTGTGTGTCTGAGTGTGTATGTGTGTGTATGTGTGTGTGTCTGAGTGTGTGTGTGTGTGTCTGACTGTGTGGGGTGCTGGAGGGTAATGGGAGGCTACACAGGGATACTGGAGGGTGGTGGGGAGCTACAGAGGGATGCTGGAGGGTGATGGGAGGCTACACAGGGATACTGGAGGGTGGTGGGGTGCTACAGAGGGATGCTGGAGGGTGATGGGAGGCTACACAGGGATACTGGAGGGTGGTGGGGTGCTACAGAGGGATGCTGGAGGGTGATGGGAGGCTACACAGGGATACTGGAGGGTGGTGGGGTGCTACAGAGGGATGCTGGAGGGTGATGGAAGGCTACAGAGGGATGCTGGAGGGTGATGGGAGGCTACACAGGGATACTGGAGTCTGAGCTTTTTTTTTTTTTATGGTAATATGGTGCGCCTTATAATCCGGTGCGCCTTATATATGGACCAAGACGGCTTAAAAGTCATTTTTTGAGGGTGCGCCTTATAATCCGGTGCGCCTTATAGTGCGAAAAATACGGGTATTTATTCTTATTCCTACCTTTTCGGACAGTTCCAGGCGGAGTCCTGTACGGGGATGACCCGCTCAGGCACTTCTCAAGAAGAGCTGCGAATAGTCGAAGGAGGACAAGGTCAAAACCCAGATTGTGGACCAAGTGCAGATGAGGTCAATAACAACACTTGTGCAGGTACAAAGACTCTATTACAACGTGCTTAAAGCCTAATTAAATATATTTTTACCATATACTGGATTTGTGACATATGCATTAAGAGAGTTAAGTATTTGCTCCTGCTGAACTTCAATATACTCTGATTTTGTCATGTGGCAACATACAATGTATTAAAGGGTATTTGACCCTAGTTTTATTTAGTTGCCACCTAATCCATGAGTGGCAAAATGTAAAGACAGATACCCTGATCTTAGTAATATGTCACTTAAAAGGCTGCTTGCTGTAGTTTTGATAAGCCCGACCACACACCAATTGACAGCTTTCAGTCTACACTGAAAGCTGTCAATCAGTGGTATGGGAGGGGTTAAACAGAACTCAAGATTCAAATAACTGATAGATGTGCAGCAGATAAAAAAGTGATTCTATCAAAGCTATAGCAAACAGCCTAGTAAGTGATACATCAGAGAAATGAGGGTCTCTACCCCTACATTATGCTGCTTTGAGATAGGGGTAGAAAAAATCTGGTGACAGATTACTTTTAAAGGAACATTAAAACTAGAAATGTAGCACCCACATCTTCTATCTGTAGACTTGTAGGATTCCAGAAATACAAATATGTCAAGTAGGGGTTAATTTGCTGTAGTTATTTTCCACTTCTGGCTGCTAATTTGCCTTGAGGGCAATCTTCACCAATGGGTGTGGTTAATTGAGCTTTGTCTCCTATTGCAGACACGGCAGAGGGGGGAGGTTCCTGCTGCAGGAAGTTAAAACCAGACACATGATGAGGAGGAGGGGAAATGGCCTCTCTCCCAGTGCAGATGTAATACAAGATCGCTTTATCTTACATTAATTGGAATAGCATTATGTGACAAAATAGGACGATAGGAAAGGAGGGGATTAAAGGCCCCGTTACAAACTTCAACATCCGAGCAATCCGATCAACGATCCGACTTGACCTAAATTGCTGGAACGTCGTTCAATGATCGCTCGTGAAATGTCACACGTACAGATATCATTATCAACGCAGCAACGATTCCGCGACAAGTGAACGATAGTTGTGGTCGTTTGATCGCCTACATCTTTCAGTTCTGAATAGGCGAAGTCGTTAACGACATCGTTATCAAGGTGTCACACACACCGATGCTGCAAGTTGGATGGACGTTCATCGTTAGGTTTTAGGTCCAGTTCATAAACCTCCCATCAACGATCAGCCGACTTATTGTTGATCTTTTGTACTTGTCACACGCAACGACGTCGTTGCTCCACCCAACTGCTGTGACGTACTAACGATATCGTTAACCATATCGTAGTGTGTGACGGGGCCTTTAGGGATGTTTCCTTGTTAATTTCCTCTATTTCGTGTTTCTTTGAGGGCAGTATCCTTTCCAATAAGCATTACCATATACACAAAGGAGAAACCATAAGGAGCCATACACACTGCAATATCGGTAAAACGGGTAAAATTATGCAAGTTGAACCTATTTCTGTTTTACACGGACATCTAAATTAATGTATTTACATAACCTAAAATACTATACAGTTTATTCATTCAGTAGTAAGTATTGACAATGCTGAAGCATGAGAAACTGAATATTTGCGCTAAGGGAAGAGAGGTAGGAACTCTATGTCTAATTATAATTTATTATTGGGTTACTGATAATGATATTATCCTGTTTTCTTTATGTCTAGCTTCTCAGCAGGCTGCTCTCCTCGACAGTCCCACAAAAGGTTCCCTTGACCTCACAGACGGAGGCGGACACCCGCTAAAACTGGGCTCCATGTTCACGTTCAGAGTGACCGTCCTGCAAGCGTCAAGCATCCCCCGGAATATGCCGACATATTTTGCCAGTTCAAGTTAGTTTTTCGATAGGTCATGAAACATCACACAAAGTCTTAGGCTGCTTTCACATCAGCGGTAATCGCTAATCGCGGCAGTTGTGGTGAAAAAAACACAACTGCCGTGATTACCGCATAACGGCTGCACTTGCGGTTCACCTGCGGCAAGCTCCATGCAATGTCTATGGGGTTGCGGCAGGTGCGGCAAGTGCGGTGTAATTGCGGTTTCGGCACTTGCGGCAAGTGCCGAAACCGCACTTGCCACACCTGCCGCAAGCCCTATAGACATTGCATGGGGCTTGCCGCAGGTGAACCGCAAGTGCAGCCGCTATGCGGTATCGCGGCAGTTGTGTTTTTTTCACCGCAACTGCCGCGATCAGCGTTTTACCGCTGATGTGAAAGGGGCCTTATTGAAAATGTCACATTAAAAAATATCTGTAAGCAGGGAAACGATACAGGACAAGCAGATACAAAGAATTATTCCTTAGTGGTGATAAGCGAATACTAAAATAGTCCTACCGAATACCATGAACGATTCCAGTACTTATAACAAATAACCAACCTAATGCAAGTCAACGGGGAACTCGAGCATTTTTCAGGGAGATCTTCCAGAACACAGAGTTCCCCATTGATTTATTGCATTAGGTTCATTATTCGTGACGAATACTTTAATCGTTCAACCAGAGCATGAATGTTTTAGTATTCGCTCATCACTATTCCTTAGTGTGAAATATCCTGAATCACATGCGAGATAATGTATATTTATTTCTATATCTTATATCTTTTAGCTTCATCCATCGCCACGATGAAGCATTTTCTACTGAACCTTTAAAAAACACTGGTCGTGGACCCCCCCTTGGTTTCTATCATGTTCAAAATGTAAGTACAGTGCATTCTAGAGTAGTTCTGACAGTGCTTGGTGCTTATTATATAGGATGCCTCAATGTGATATATTGTTCTTGGTTTAGATTGCGGTGGAGGTTACACAGTCCTTTGTGGAATATGTGAAGACACAGCCCATTGTATTCGAAGTGTTTGGACATTACCAACAACACCCATTCCCTCCACTGTGCAAAGATGTACTGAGGTATCATATAAGTATTCAGATTTGACAAAGTGCCTGCAGTGCTATGTAAAGGTCCACTTCATGCGCCACTCATAGGGCATGTTCACATGATGCTTTTATTTCTGCACTTTGTTGTCGTAGGGAAAAATGCTGAATTTCACAGTACAAGGAAAGTGAATGAGATTTGTGAAATCTCAGACACACGCTGCTGATTTATTCCCTGCATATTTCAACAATAAAATCATTATATTCTTTGAAATCTGCAGCATTTTTGTAGCGTTTTTCACCTTTTCAAATGAATAGGGGGGGAAAAATGCACGTAAAAAGGCATAACAAATGTGTAGAATAAAGGTGTAGAATCCGGTGCCACAAAATATCTTTTTATTTTCAAACAATTAAGCATCACACATTTTCCAGAGGAGCTTCTGGACGCGTTTTGTGGGTCTGGATGATTAAGTGGGCTAGACCCACGAAATGCGTCCAGAAGCTCCTCTGGAGAATGTGTGATTTTTAATTTTTGGAAAATAAAAAGAAATTTTGTGGCACCGGATTCTACATCTTTATTCTATTGCTACTGGTGGTTGCCAAGCCACCTTCCGGTTTACCTGGGAGTCCTGGGAATATTAGGTGGTTGGAGCTAATCCTTTTCTTGAAATAACAAATGTGTCACAAATGCACATATTTAATGCACTCAAACACTTATCCACTAGGGATACAAAGGGTGCATGAAACCCAAAAGTTGGTATTTGTAATATTAAAAAAACAAAAAGGTTACAATTAGCAAGATGTCCACTAGGGGGCAGCATCATAGCAAGAGTTTTCATAATATGAATAATAGGGAACCTATATTATTACACGTAGTGACAACTAGTAGGAAGTAACACAGATCCGATAGCATTTCTGGTAATATATATATATCCATATAAATAATAAAGTATGACCTAATAAGATATTGTAATTAGCTCTACCACGTGTAGGCATACAGCAATAATAAGTAGAAGGGTCTGCTTAGTGGGCTAAATAGCCTGTAGTACTACGAGTGAGATATTATTGAGCAAGCAAGGGCAAAAGATGCATTATCGTCAGACCATTGTGTGGAAATGAGTATGCATAAATACAGACCTGGTGTTGTAAAGATTCCAAATCTGGATGATGGCTCCCCACTCCTTGACGCATGTTTCACCCTGCTTCTTCAGGGGCATATTTTAAGTAGCATTTTTCTGCCATCAATCTAGTTTTTGCTGCAGAATAATCTGTAGAAAATACTAAACATGTGCCCATACCGCAATAATACTCTATTATGCCTAGGTTGAGAGCTTAATGGGACCTCATAGGCCCTACATGAAGTTTATCTTTTCTGTCTGATATATTCCCTTAACATTATGGCACAGGAGGTAAAGCCTTCTGTGAAAGTTTGCTGTATGCATTTGTGAGTATTATAGAACAATAAACATAGAAATAAATGATAACATAAATACTCTTGCCCAGACTATTTGAAGAAATCCTGCAGATCTGTTACATGTTTGGCTTAAGAATAGTTAACAATGGTTTTGTCCTACATCAGGCCGGGCAGAGGGGGGAGGTTCCTGCTGCAGCCTGGTGTCATACACACACACACACACAGAATGTATGGAGTAGGAGGTGGATATAACTAAACTGTGACACAAAAGGATATTTTCTTTATATTTCCTACATTAGGCTCAGTTTCTCATTTTTCATATTTTTATTATACTTGTCAGTTTTCGTCATGGTGTTACACAAAATAAAATCAATGAAAGGAAAGAGGTGATGGGATTAAAATAGACTTTGTTCACCTTTCATCATTTTCTTTTTTACTATTCACAGCCCCTTGCGTTCCTCCAGACGTCTTCTTCCCAGGGTCATGCCATTGTCTAAACCAGGTAATTATGCTGTTCCTTGTGTCACCAACCATTTGATAATAAAGTAAATGAAAATATAATCATTATTTATAACCAACACATATAATATAAGGTTCTTGAAGGGAAGTTGCCATGTAAAAAAATGCTATTAAACTACAGATACAGGGTTACTCTGGTAGGTTAAGAGCGTTTTAACACTGCCCTGCTGAGAGCCCGGCTACTGGGAGGAGATTAACCTTATCACTCCTGGCAGCCGCAGGCTTTCAGTCATAGAGGCGTAGCTGGAGAAGTTTGAGTAACTGCTCAGTATACAGTCAGCAGCAGCTGTAACCACGTCCCAGCACTGACCTACAGCCGACCTGACCTACAGCCATGTAAAAATGTAAGGCTATGTTCACACGCGGCATTTTTGCTGCTTTTATTTCTGCAGCAAATCTTAATCCATGAGGATTTGAACCAAATTCCCTGGCAGACTTTTTCCTGCAGTTTTGTGTAAGGTTTCATCATGGTTTGTTGTGTTTTTTCATCAGGTTTATTGTAGGCGTTGTGCAGTTGTGAACTCAGCTTTTTGATCCTAAAATATACAGTAATCTCTCTCTCACTTTCTCTCTCTCTTTCTCTAGCTCTCACTCTTTCTTTCTCACACTCTCTCTCACTTTCTTTCTTTCTCTCCCTCTCAATCTTCCTTCTTGCTTTCTCTCTCTCCCTCTCTTTCTTTCTCTCTTCCTCTTTCTCTCGATCTCTTTCTTTTTCTTTCTTTCTCTCTCACTCTCTTTTCCTTTCTCTCTCAATCTCCATCTCCTCTCTTTCTTTCTCTCTTTCTCAATCTCCCTCTCTTTCTTTATCTCTCTTTCTCTCTCTTTCTTTCTTTCTTTCTCAATCTCCCTCTCTTTCTTTCTCTCTCTCTTTCTTTCTCTCTTCTCCCTCTCTCATCTCCTCCCATTCCATGACTTTCATTATGTCACCAAAAGCCAAGGCAAAAACCACTGAAAGTATTGACATGCTCATTCTTTCAAAAACACTGCAAGGACAAAGCATGTTACCATTTCCGTCAGGAAAATAAATCAGTGTGTGTGCATGAGTTTCCAAAATCTCATATGTTTTGCTGGGAATAAAAAACTTTTGTTTTTTGCTTTTACGTATGTTTGCACAAAACCAAGGAAATAAACATGCTAAAAACTGCAGCAAAAACGACCTGTGTGAACATAGCCTAATTTTGGTGTGTTTTTTGGAGCACTTTAACCTAGGTTTTATGCAAATCCATGCTAATGTAAACCTGCATTTTTCATTTCAAGGAAAACCTATGTGATTCAGAAAAAACTGTGCATATACAATGGTTTTATTTATTCCTGGAAATGTAAACCTGCACGTTTTTTATGATGTTTTGAAAGAATGAGCATGTGAATTCTTTCAGCATTTTTGGCTCAGATTTGTAATGTTACAGCTCGAAAATCACTATTGCTGGTTCAGAGAGAGAGAGTTATGGAGAGTGAGAGAGGTAGTGAAAGGGAGAAAGAGAGTGAGAGAGAGGGAGAGAGAGAGGGAAAGTAAGACAGTGAGAGAGGGGGGAGTAAGACAGTGAATGAGAGTGAGAAAGAGAGTGAGAGTGAGGGGGAGAGTGAGAGATAGTGAGGGGGAGAGTAAGAGAGTGAGAGAGAGAGGTCGTTAGAGAGAGAGAGGGTGAGAGAGAGAGTGAGAGTGAGGGGGAGAGTGAGAGATAGTGAGGGGGAGAGTAAGAGAGTGAGAGAGAAGGGCTAGAGAGAGGGCTAGAGAGAGAGAGTAAGCGAGGGTGAGAAAGAGAGAGAAAAAGTGAGAGTGAGAGAGAGGAAGAGTGAGAGTGAGAGAGAGGGTAAGAGAATGAGTGAGGGGGAGAGCGGGAGAGTAAGAGCATAAGAGAGGTGGAGAGTAAGAGTGAGAGAGGAGGAGAGAGAGAGAGGGGAAAGTAAGTAAGTGAGAGAGGGGGAGAGTAAGACAGTGAGAGAGAGTGAGAGTGAGAGGGAGAGAGGGGGAGAGTGAGAGATAGTGAGGGGGAGAGTAAGAGAGTGATAAGAGAGTGACAGAGTGAGAGTAAGAGGGAGACAGAGAAAGGGCTAGACTAAGAGATGGAGAGAGTGGAAGAGAGTGGAAGAGAGAGAATGAGAGAGAGTGAGAAAGGGAGAGACAAGAGAGAGAGCAGGAGAGAGAGTGAGAGGGGGTGAGTAAGAGTGTGAGAGAGTGACAGAGTGGAGAGTAAGAGACAGAGAGAGTGATACAGTGAGAGTAAGGCCCCTTTCACATCTGCGTTTCTGTCCAGATCCGGCAGATCCGGACAGAAAACCGCATCTTCTGCCTAACAGCCGCACTTGCAGTGCAATTGCGGCAGGCCCATGCATTCTTTATGGAGCTTGCGGCAAGTGCAGTATTGCTGCGATCCGGCAGTTGTTGCTGCGAAAAGAAACGCGGACAGCTGTGGTTTTTATCGCAGCCGCAACTGCCGCAAGTGCCAGATCGCAGCAATACCGCACTTGCCTCACTTGCCGCAAGCCCCATAGAGAATGCAAGGGGCTTGCCGCAAGTGTACTGCAAGTGCGACCGATAGACGGCAGATGCGGTTTTCTGTCCAGCTCCGGCAGATCTGACAGAAACGCAGCTATGAAAGGGGTCGAGATTTTTTCTTTTTTCTGGTAGCCAGAAGTCTACACCATTAATGAAGCCAATGAACAAATATATGTTTTCAATTGTAACCCAAAACTAAAAAATCACGGTATAAACACTGCAAAACCACAGCAATATATGACCTTATACCGGAGACAAACCTTATACAAAAATGCAAGAATATGTCTGCCAGAGAATTTGCTTACAAATATCTCACCTCAGTTTCTGCTGCGGTTCAGGGTGAGAAAAATCGCAGCAAAAATGCACATAGCCTATGTGAACATAGCCTTAAGGTGGGGTCACACGCGGCGATCTGGCCTCCGACATCGCAGGCCAGCTGTCATACGGCACGACGGTGCCGGTGTACGCGGCGGCGATGTGGGCGGAGCCATCGCTCGCTGGCTTGGCTCAGCCCAGCGAGCGATGGCTCAGGAACGCTGCGATATAGGCTGGATCGCGCCGCCAACAGTGTCAGACGGCGCGATCCAGCCTAATCGCTGGTCACAGGTTGACAGGTTTATGAACATGTTCATAAACCTGTCAACCCGCGACTAGCGATAATTTGCAGTTGCGTTGCGCTGTCACACAGCGCGACGCGCTTGCAATATCGCCCGCGACATCGCTGTGACGTCACTTTTCGGCGATGTCGCCCGCGTGTGACCCCACCTTAAGAGTTTTCAATTGAGTAGTAGTACGACTACCTACACTGTGTATAATGTTCTGCCTGCAGCGCCCCCCGTAAGTTATGAGGAATATTACCTATGCATGAACAAATTGACCTTATAGAAAGATCTTTTTAATTGGTCTATAACTTTTTGTAGATTTACGATCAGTTCACAAGCTATACAGTAGATGTGAAGAAGGCACCTGAAAGATCGGTAATGTGTCCCAACAGGGCCTACAATATCAGCACATCCAACCACTATTGTCTCGTCTGAGTTACATTACTAGGAAATCTTTCCATATACCTCATAATGGACATCATAGAGAAAGATGTCTCTCTATATTGGACCTGACCTATTCATATATTACATGGTCAGCCAGGGTAAATGTAAGTGCAGTCATTTCCACTTGCATAATTATAACAAAGTAGTTTGGACTCAGAGTGCCTTTTTCTATAATACTGCATTAGGCAAATATTACAAATGCTAATAACAGACATTTATGGAAATGTTGCATTTTTATCTAACCTACGCATTATGTTTTTGGTTTTCTTTACTCTCACTATTTACTGATCTAATTACAATCTACCATCTGTGTCTATGGCTCCTCTCAATACAACCCCACTGGGTGTTCTCTAGGCTTGCACACTCCATTTCTTCCTCCTTCTTTGCACTCTACTTTTCATATGCTGAGTTCTCTGGTCCCTGTACTATCTGCAGAGGACGAGAATCTAGGCAGCTGTTTTCTAAACTCATTTAAGAGTCCAGCAAAATGTGTGTCTCCAATGCTAAGGATGGCTGGTGCTGTGATGAAGGCCCAGAAACTGGTGCGTTTGGATCCTTTTAAGGTTAATGACTCTGTGTGCTTTCCACTATGATCTCTGTAGCATGTGCGGTGTGGTGTAACTTTCACTACTATTCTATATAAGCTTTATACTGTTGTGTTCCTCATTGTAGTCCTAAATGGTGAAGTCCTAGAGCTCTGTCCTCTGTAGCAACATTGGACAGCCCTTCTCTCTAGACTGATCAAGATAAAACTGCTGGAAAAGATATAAGAGTGCAAACAGGGCTTATCTGTTAAACAAAATTGATATCAAGGTAGATATCAGAGGTTTCACCTTGTGTGGTTGTGATAGTCATAACCACTATAGTAGCAGTTCACGGCTGCTGCAGTCCCCAGCGTGAGTGGGAGGATGAAGGGTAAAAATCAGCGCTGCCATATACTGCGAGACATCAAAATGTGAATATAATATTGATTTATTAGTCAATGTGTTTCAGGACTCCATGGCGCCTCCCTCAGGACAAATCAATATCTCTAGATTAGGTTTCATGAGTCCCAAACCATAGGATGTCAAGATTAGAACTGCAAATTTTAGGACGGAATCACGCTTGTGGTCTTTATGCAATTTCTTAAGCCAATGTAAGAAATGGATACACAAATAATGTGAGATATAAAACGAGCATGAGTAACTGAAGCTTTGAAGGCATTTTTCCAGTTTCTATGCCAATGGCTTGTTGTATGTAAAACAAAGCTAGTCATACTTAACCAGATCTCTGCTGCTTACACGCATGACTGCAGTGGTGATGGTATGCTACCACTGCAGTTAATCATTGAGCCCAAGGGTTCAGTGATGTCTAAATCAGCATCACCGCTGAGCCAATTGATTGCTTAGACCAGTGATGTGCAAAAGTCCATGACGTCATGTCTGCAGGCATATCAACATTGACCAGGAGCAAATACAGACAGGCAGTGCTGGATCACCAGGGCAGAAGTACAGCTGACTTCCCCTAAATTAAAGAGGACCTGTCACCAAACCAGGCATGGTGATCTAATTACAGCACTGGATACAGCATGTCTCCAGCATGCAGGCAAGGGGTCACCCAGCACTTGAGCAGCCCTGTACCCCGAGATAATACACTTAGAAAACTTACATGCTACAGCCACTAAGGAGGTGGCTAGGGGCTGCAGCCAGGGGCAGATTCACACCCCCTGCCTGTGTAATCTGCCCACTGCTGCCAATCATTCTCTCCCTGTCTGCAGCATTTAAACAGAGTTTTGTTTCTCTCCCCTGTAGCCCCGCCCCTGAGGGAGAGAGTGATTGGCAGCGGTGGGCAGATTACACAGGCAGGGGGTGTGAATCTGCCCTTTAGCTGCAGCTCCTAGCCACCTCCTTTCTGGCTGCAGGATGTAAGTTTTCTAAGTGTATTATCTCGGGGTACAGGGCTGCTCAAGTGCTGGGGGACTCCTTGCCTGCATGCTTCAGACATGCTGCATCCAGTGCTGTAATTAGATCACCATGCCTGCTTTGGTGACAGGTCCTCTTTAAATAAATTTAACATGAAAGTGTAACAAAATCATAAGGGTTTCCTCCAGAAAAACCTGGCAGATTTAATTGATTTGGATACCATTGGAGTTCACGCTAGAGAATATTTTAATTTTCTTATTGGTAAACATTGATATAATTTTTAGCACATTCCTGTGTATAATGACAGACACTGAATCATTTCATTCTCCAAAAGAATATTAAAACAGTTTTGAGATCAGCTAGATTTGATCTTATAATTTGTATATGGTCTCTTTCCGATGAGTACACAGAAGGATCTGAGAATAAGTACTGAGTGAGGAAAGCAATACTATAGCACTGTCTGCGAGGAGAAATCTTCCACCCATAGTCCACCTGTCAGAGGTCTGTCACCTAACCACATCAAGTCTACTGCTTTGCACTGAGAACCGGCAAAACTCTCCGACACAGGTGTCTGCAAATGGAATTTCCGGTTTGGCTTCTTATCCTAAGTCATACGGCAAGGCTTGGTAAAGCACCAATATTGACTGCTAGAATCCTACATTCAATAGGTGACACCACAGATCAAGTTCTCTTCCTTCTGAGAGACTATGAGCATACAAAATAACATAAATTGGCCGAGTGCAAGAATGAAGTTCACAAGAGATCAATGTGTGACTGCAGCTAGACAGTAATAAATGATAAATACAACAGTGTCCAAGTATGATCAGGAAGATCACATCATTTCTTTATTTCTGCCATTGCGCAAAGTTTCGATCCATTTGGGTCTTTATCAAGCATTGTCTAACTGCAAAATGGAAATCTAACAGCATTACTTCTATTAATGAAGTATACAAAAGGGTAAACTTACATAGATAAAATGGACTTACTCTAGTTCAATATGCTATACTTTACAATATCATTGAAAATGTTGGCGGAGTTGGCCTCTAAATTAAAGCTCTGACCCCTTACATAATGGAGCGTATCACACACTTTTTGTGGATTGTTAAGACTCACCACATGGTATTTGTAAGTCATGATTTAGACAACTGTATCTCTTGGATCAAATTCCAATAGATATATTTAATATTAGGAATATTTAGAACATGTCTAACAAAGTTTGAATTAAAGTCTGGTCGCTGTATACCTGTACACATGACCTGTATACTGGTATTTCTTATTCCCTTGTGTCCCAATTTTTATGTATTAGATTTTTTTGTTTTTGTACTTTAAAATTGCTGAAATATCAATAAAAACCTATTGGGTTTAAAAAAAGGATTAATATGAAATACATTAAAATTTTAAGTACAAGACAAATTTTCTATGGACAAATACAACATAAGAGAAAAGACAATGTAATGACAAAAGAATTTTGATCCAGTTAGTTCATGCCAAGAGCTAGGAAAATGGCTTGAGGAAGAGAGTGCTGTTGAAAATCTTATGTGTTTCGCTGCTGGTGTTAGCTTCTTCAGGGACTTTTTGTGATTAACTAGCATGTTACAGAAATTACATGTCAAATGTATTGTTTATCTATATTGTGTAATCTCTCATGTTA
Source organism: Allobates femoralis (assembly GCA_033576535.1). Lineage (NCBI taxonomy): Eukaryota > Metazoa > Chordata > Amphibia > Anura > Aromobatidae > Allobates > Allobates femoralis. Next base: position 96,394,942 of record JARQOC010000001.1, read on the forward strand.
TCTGCTCGTGATTTTAGGTATTTCTTTTTACTTTCTACTTTTATACTATTGCATGCACCTTGCCCAGTTGGTTTAATTTATCCTATTTATACATGCATTGATCATCACATAGCATGGAATATAGTATATTTTCTTGTGTCACCTATCTTCATAACTTTCTCTAAAGATTCTTAATTTTAAACTACAGATTTGTACCAAGACAGTAATGCTCCCTGAAATGTGCAAAGCCCGAAATTGATATATATCAGATAAACTATTGAAACTTCACACACCAAATCAATGATATAAGTGAGTATTAGGTATTTCTAGTCAAATATATGTTTGCTTTTTTTTTCTAGTTCCAGCAACCAAGTTAACAAGACAGCGTGTTCCCAGTACTGGTCAATGCCACTGCAAGTATGACTTGATGTCCTTCTTCCAAATCTGTGAACTGGAGGCAAATGGAGAGTGAGTATCTAATAATGCCTATTTCTATATGCAACAAACCTGATTCATTATGTCATTGTGACTTTTAAAGTTGCAACATTTCTGCACATTTGTACTTGAGTTCCCACCTGGAGTGACTTTATGTACATCTTAAATGTATTTGCTACTTTTGAAATATTTTAGCAGAACATGTGATTTTTATTTTAGCTTTAAAAAGGTGCAAAAAGGTAAAAAAAATTATAAAAAATAAAAAGCATGTCACCCCTTCTGCAATTTTTCATCCACTCCTGGTTTTGGCTTACAAAAACATATGTGATAACCTGAAAAAAAAAAAACTGAACATGTGAACATAGCCTAATTCTGCTCAAACATGCTAGGCAATAATTAAGAAAAGTAGTTCACAGTTCTTGGCAAGAACACAGCACCAAGTTGAATGCTATATCTGCCCTGTTTCCCTGAAAATAAGACAATGTCTTATATTCATTTTTGCTCCCAAAGATGCACCATGTCTTATTTTCAGGGGGTGTCTTATTTGTCCATGAAGAAGAATTCACATTTATTGTTGTACAAAAAAATGAACATTTATTATCCTCTTGGAGCCCCCAATATGGTATCCTCATTATCCCCTAGCAGCCCCTAATATGGTATCCCCATTATCCAATTCATCCCTTTGCAGCCACCAATACGGTATCCCCATTTACCCCATTATCCCCCAATAAGGTATCAGCATCAAAACACTCACACACACAGGGACTCACACACAGGGACACACACACAGGGACACACACACAGGGACACCCACACACAGGGATACACAGGGACACTTCTCCCCAGTCCACTGCTGCATTCTGGCGTCGCTCTCGGCTCCCTGCTCCCCGCCATTGTCCCGATGCCTGGTGCCTGCCGATGCATCTATTTCGGCGCCTCTCTCATCTCACTGTCTCAGATGCCGTAGGTGGGTCATTCCATGTCAAGTGATCCAAAAATGAATATTTTTTTCCCTGACGTCTTCAGATTTTTTTTATTTTTTTTATATATGAAGTACAATTTTAGTTAATTACAAAAAAAAAAGTTTTGAATTTTTTTCTTTATCAGTTAATTTTTTACAGATTTTTAAAGTTTTAAAAAAGTGCGAATTTTGGCCTGGTATGACTTTACATTTTCTATCATATCTCGAGCTAGAAAGAAGATAGAGAAACAAAATAAACACCGTTCTACTGATCTAAATATGAATATTTTTTTTACCTGACGTCTTTAGATTTTTTCTTTTTTCTATTTGAAGTACTACTTTAGGTAATTACAAATTAAAAGTTTTGAATTTTTCTCTTAATCAGTTAATTTTTTACGAATATATTTAAAGTTTTAAAAAAGTGCGAATTTTGGCCTTGTATAGCTTTACATTTTTTTATCTCGGGCTAGAAATAAGATAATGAAATGGGAGAGGCATCATTTTACTCAGAATGGTAACCGCTTTCATTTGTTATGTCACAAGACTATGTTTCTTTATATTTTGTTTGGGAAAAATCAAATTCAAAATTTTGATGTGCAATTGTGAAGTAAATGTTAGTTTGAAAATTGTGAAAAAATGCCTGTGTGTTACTTGTGTTCTTGGTTATATTTGTGCAGAGATTCAACTTGGGACCTGTCAAATTTATAAATTTTTTATTTTATGGTTGTGTGAGTTATTAAAACTTATTGAATAAAACATTTATATGCAACAAAAAAGAAACACAAAACATAAATCCTGTAAGTGCCAGCATAAATATATCTTAATCATCAGAACACAACGCTCAGCATTTTCAACCTGAATGCATTGAACAAACCAAAAGAAAAAAGGTGATCATATTCTCAAGTTTGATTAAACAAGATTAAAAGAACCAAAAATGTTAACCCCTATTTATACATGTAAATTTGTTTTCTATTATATCACTAAACATGTCATTTATGAAGTGTTTAATAAGAATAGTACAGTAGTTAAATCATTGTTCTATAAAATATGAACTAATCAAACAAACAATTAATCGTACGTTTTTAAAGTGGCTTTTTATCATCAATTTGTCCCTTTTAAGTGGGTGAGATGTAATCTTGTCCATAAGCGCTTACTAGCAATCGCCATTTCCTTTTGTGTCAGAGTATGTCCGGCCTGTTTCTGTGTTATTATCTGACTTTTTCACAATCTTTGGAGAGTACAGTAGCCGCCACCAGCGCCAATCATATTCACAGGTCACATAGCCAGTTATGTCATCCATTGCCAATCTTGTGCCGCCTTCTACCACTTCATGGGCTTCACTGTCTTTGCTGAATGAAAAAATCCTTGTTTTTATTTCTGTTTCACTACATGGAATGAAAGTGTGGGATTGCTGAGTCCCTTTGATGGGTTCTGCTTCCTGTAACCGATGTTTTAACAAACTCTCCTCCTCTTCGTAGTCCTGGTTTGTACAATATTCAATACAATATTGTTCATTCTCAGGTTGAGCCCTAACAAAGCTTTCTCCTATATGTCCTCTCCTGCTTCTAAGCTGTAACATATCAAAATAATACAGTAATATCTAAAAATCATGGATTATTTGGTAAATATAGACCCCACACTTTTAGACCACAGGCTGAACAGATCTGAATTCAAAATTTTCGAATTGACACTATAATAGTTAAATATTTTAAAATATGATCCCATCGCGATCCCAACTTGAAATTTGGTACAGATGTGGCTAAGAGCACAGCAGACACCTGTGCAGTTTTTCAAATATTTAAATTATGCCGATTTTTCAGAAATGCGTTTTAAAATTTTGCTTTTGTCTTCGCATGGGTAAAAAATTAACAAAGATACTCTTGTGACATATCTGGTAAAAAGCTGGACAGTTCTGAGTAGAACAGTGTTTATTTTGTTTCTCCAAGAACACAAGTAGCACACAGGCATTTTTTCACAATTTTCAAACTAACATTTATTTCACAATTGCGCATCAAAATTTTTAATTTGATTTTCCCAAACAAAATATAAAAAACCATAGTCTTGTGACATATCAAATGAAAGCTGTTACCATTCTGAGTAAAATGGTGCCTCTCCCATTTCATTATCTTATTTCTAGCCCGAGATAAAAAAAATGTAAAGCCATACCAGGCAAAAATTCGCACTTTTTTAAAACTTTAAATATCTGTAAAAAATTAACTGATTAAGAAAAAAATTCAAAACTTTTAATTTGTAATTAACTAAAGTAGTACTTCAAATAGAAAAAAAAAAAATCTAAAGACGTCAGGTAAAAAAAATATTCATATTTAGATCACTTGATAAGGAATGAACCATTGACACTATTAATTGTAAAATATTTTAAAATATGATCCCATCGCGATCCCAACTTGAAATTTGGTACAGATGTGGCTAAGAGCACAGCAGACATATGGGCAGTTTTTGAAATATTAAAATTATGCCAATATTTCGGAAATGCGTTTTAAAATTTTGTGTTTGCTTTCGCATGGGTAAAATATTAACAAAGATACTCTTGTGACATATCTGGTGAAAGCCTGTACAGTTTGGAGTAGAATGGTGTTTATTTTGTCTCTCTATCTTATTTCTAGCCTGAGTTATGAGGAGAAATGTAAAGGCAGGCAACACCGAAATTTGCACTTTTTTCAAACTTTGAAAATCATTTAAAAAAACAAAAAAAAAATTTTCAAAAATTTTCTCTTCACATTTTGCATTGTCTGACATGCTATTATCAAGTAACAAAACCTCAAAAGAATTAAAAATATAGAGGTAATAATCATTGGTTCACTTGACATGGAATGGCCCAGGTGTACAGTGCTGGTGGGCACCAATCTCCAAGCAGCTGCCGGGCATCCAATCACGCACCAGCGGCCGCTGAGCGGCCAATCACAAGCAGGTGGCTGCCAGGTGGCCAATTATAGGAAGATCACTCACAGCTGCATGCCCCATCTTCTGATCAGTGGGCATGCAGTGCTACAATAAATCTGTATGCCTTACTTTCGGGTGGGGGGGTGCCTTATATTCAGCACGGCAGCAAACCCCACTGGCACATCTTATTTTCGGGGCACCTTATTTTTGGGGAAACACGTTATCTACTTTTTCTCAATAAAAATGTTTTTCCTTTCCCTTTTTTCCACTTTTTCCATTCTCCCTTATGCATTCCTTTTTTCCCTCTTCCATTCCTTCCTCCCTCCCCTGTTTCATTCCATTGTCCGTCCCCTCTTACCTATTTTTTCTCTCTTCCTTTTCCCTATCTCTTATCTTTTCTTCTTTCTTACTTTCCTTCAAACTTCCTTTCTTCATTTTTACTCTCTTAATTCCCTCTTTCCTTCTACCCTCCCTCTCTTTTTTACCTCTAATTTCTCCTTTCCTTCCTTCTGTTGTCCCTCTTCTTCCCTCTCTGCATTCCATATTCCTTCCTTGCCTCTCTCCTTCCTACTTACATCATATTTCTTCTTTGCTCTCTTCCTTTTTTACTTTTCTCTCTTTTTTCTACTTCCTTATTTCCTCCTTTCCTTTCTTATCTTCTTCCATGGCCGATCCCTCCTTTATTTTCTCCTTTTTTTTCTCCTTTTTTATCTTCATCTCCTTACTCCCATCATCTTTTATTTGTTTCCTTCCTCTATCCTTTCTACTTTTCTCTTTCAGGTGATAGTAATGCTTGTGTGTTTTATATAAAGAAGAAGAGCAAGTAAAGTGTATGGAGATGGAGAATAATTATAGTAACGATTGTTCCTCCCCATACGATTTGCATATGTAAATAATTGTCACATATACATGTTAGTGTATGAAGTGCAAATGAATGTGCTATATCAGCAATATGTTAGAGTCAGAGTATAAAGTGCAAGGACCCTTATAATGGATGCAGTATTTCATCTCATACATGATTTGCATTGTCTGTTACAGCTATATACCTGTCGCAGTAGATCATGGAACGGGTTTACCCTGTCATGGCACCTTCCTTCTCCATCAGGTAACCTCTTCTTCTGTCATGTCATTCACCAATATGCCTTTTTACTGACGTGAAGAATACAAGAAAAGTGACCCCTGATAAGCAAAGTTGAAGCAGGTGTCGGCTGTATACTGTAGCAGACACACTGCTATATCGTCCATAATCAGTGTTAGCAACAATCTTTGACATTTCACAATAATCATAATAAATCTTTATTTATATAGCGCAAACATATTCCGTAGCGCTTTACAATAAAGTGGTTCGTATACGAACAGTCATAGGTAACAATAAACAATATACAATACTGTAAGTAATTAAAGTAGAAAATCAATGTAAAAAAATCCAATACACTTAGCAGAGAATCAATGCAAAAAGTACAGTACAATAATTAAAGCAGAGAAACAATGTAAAAACAGTACAGTAATTAGATACAATACAATACAATAAGCATAGAATCAATATAAAGAGTAAAATACAATGATTAAAGCAAAAATAAAGGTGACCCTGCTCAAAAGATCTTACAATCTACAATGAGATTGGGGTTACACAAAGTACAGGGGCTTATTACAGTGATGGTCCAGGCATCTTGAAGAAGTGGGGGATAGAAATAAAGTTACATGAATGGTCACCAGCCAATCTGTGTAGAGCTTTTTGGTTTGGTGGAGTTCGAAGAATAGTTATGTCCAGAGAGATAGTGAATGGGCTATATACGGTACAAAGGAATTTTATTAGGCAGCATGATAGGCCGTCTTAAAAAGATGTGTTTTTAGGCAGCGTCTGAAGCTATGCAAGTTGTGGATAGTCCTGATTTCTTGGGGTAGAGAATTCCAGAGAATTGGTGCAGCTGGGGAGAAGTCTCGAAGCCGGGCGTGGGAGGATCGGATTAGTGCAGATGTTAGTCAAAGGTCATTTGTAGAACGTAGAGAACGGGTGGGGTGATAGACAGAGATGAGGGAAGAGATGTAGGGAAGTGCTGCACTGTGAAGAGCTTTGTGGGTGTGAACAAGCAATTTACATTGGATCCTGTAGTGTACGGGCAGCCAGTGCAGTGTCTGGCACAAAGCGGAGGCATCTGAGTAATGATTGGCCAAATGGGTGATCCTAGCTGCTGCTTTAAGGATCAACTGGAGAGGGGAAAGTTCAGAAAGGGGGAAGCCAATTAATAGAGAATTGCAGTAGTCAAATAGAGATGGTAGTGAAAGCCAAATCTACTGATGGTGTGTCCAATCGGGGCCATGTAGAGAGAGAAGAGATGAGGGCCAAGGACTGAACCCTAAGGGACCCCAATAGTGAGAGGAAGAGCAGAGGAAGTGGAGCCAGCGAATGATACACTGAAAAAACTGTCAGAAAGATAGGAAGAGATCCAGGAGAGAGCGGTGTCCTTTATGCCGATGGAGTGCAGCATAGAGAGTAGGAGATGGTGGTCAACAGTGTCAAAAGCTGCAGAGAGGTCAAGAAGAATAATCAGAGAATGGTCACCATTACATTTTGCAGTCAGAAGGCCATTGGTCACTTTGATGAGGGGAGTTTCTGTAGAATGTAGGAGGCGGAAACCACACTGTAATGGATCTAGAAGAGAGTGCTTGGAGAGGTAACGGTTGAGGCGAGTGTAGACCAGGCACTCAAGAGTTTAGAGAAGAAGGGGAGATTGGAGACAGGTCTGTAGTTATTTGTGCAGGATGGGTCAAGAGAAGATTTCTTCAATAATGGTGTAATGATAGAATGTTTGAAGGAGGAGGGGAAGATGCCAGAAGAGAGGGAGAGGTTGAAGATTTTGGTTAGGTGAGTGGTGATGACCGGAGAGAGGGACTGGAGTAAGTGTGAGGGAATGGGGTTAGTGGTGCATGTAGTGAGACGAGAGGAAGAGAGGAGCCTGGAGACTTCTTCTGTGACTGGGTCAAATATGGAGAGTGAGCTGTAGGAAATGTGGGGAAGAATGGGAAGTAGCAGCGCTTGGAGGCTGGGAGCTGATTTCCTGGCAGATGTTGTGTATTTTCTCCATAAAGTAAGAAGCCAGATCATTAACACAGAGGTCAGTGATGGGGGCCTGCACTTTAGGACTGAAGAGACAGTGAAAGGTGTCAAAGGGTTTTTTGGATTGTTGGATAGTGAGGAGATCAGGGTGGTGAAGTAGGTTTGTTTGGCAAGGTGAAGGGCAGAGTTGTAAGTTTTTAACATGAATTTATAATGGATAAAGTTTTCTGGTGAGCGAGTTTTCCTCCATAGGTGTTCAGCACTCCTAAAGCATCACTGGAAGAATTGAGTTTGTGATGTGAGCCAGGACTGTTTAACTCTGTGTTTGAAGGTTCTGATGGTGAGGGGCGCTACTTGGTCCAGGGTGCTTCTGAGAGTGTCATTGTAGTGATTTACTGCTAGATCGAGACAGGAGAATGAGGAGATTGGGGACAGTGATGAGTGTAGAGAGTCTATGAATGTATGAGGGTTAAAAGCCTGTAGATTTCTGGATGTTTGATAGGTAGGGGTGCGCTGGGGTGGGCGAGGGTTTGTGAGCATGAAGGAGAGAATGTTGTGGTCAGAGAGGAGGTTGCAGAGCCGGACAAAGACCAGGTCAAGGGTGTTACCACCTTTGTGTGTCTCAGAGGTTGAGAGCTGTGAGAGGCCAAGAGAAGTGGTTATAGATAGGAGCTGGGATGCAGATGGGAAGATGGGGATGTTTATGGAGATGTTAAAGTCTTCAATAATGATTCTGAGGACATGAAGTGTGGCAGCCAAGTGGAGAAATGATCGAGGAAGTGGGTGGGTGAACCGCTACTCTAAGGGGGAATGAGAGTGATGGAGCTGGAGGGATGACCTGGAAAGTACATTGTGGGGATAGGAGTAAACTGACTCCACCACCATGTCTATTCCCAGGTCTCAGGAGAATGGGAGAAATGTAAACTGCCATGAGAAATAGTGACAGGAGAAGCAGTGTCTGAATCCTGGATCCTGGTTTCAGTGAGGGTCAGCAGATTAAGAGAGTTAGTAAGAAAGTAATTGTGAATGAAGGGAAGCTTGTTGCATACAGACCGTGGATTCCAGAGAGCACAGTTAAAGGAAAACTGTCAGGTCAAAAATCCACATGTAACTGCTATCATTTTCTAATTCCTCCCTCTAAACTCTCTCTATTGATGTATTTCTTTTATGTATATTCCCCTCCTATCTTTTGTAAACTGCAAATAAAGAGATTCATTCCATCTGTCATGCACAGTGAATGATCCACTTAATTCTCTGCTGTCCACTCCCCATGCATGAATATGCATGTCACATCACAGCACAGGAGATCAGTGGGGAGAATGTATTCTCCTTTCTGCTCTCTGCGTGCAGCATCACAAGAGATGAGCTACAACACAGAAACTGTCACAGCACAGCAGGGTATCTGCTTTACAGAACAAATGGAGTCTAGATCAGGCAGATCTGCAGTAGCTCTTTCCTACCATGGTGATATCAACTGAACAGACCTGTAAGTGAAACCTGACACTGCACTGTTAGCAAAGGGAGGAGGGAGCTGCTGAGAGGGAGTGCATAATTACATGACAGTTTACACAGCACATGACTAATCGTCTCTGCTTATATTGGAAAGGACTAATGCAGCAGATCTCTGCAGGGTCTGACAATGGTGATAACATGGAAACTAAAAAGGGTAGAATAATGATTTTACATGTTTTTAAGAGGTCTGCCCAGGCCCTAGTCAAGGGTAATATTAGTATCATACTGAAAAATAACCTGACAGTGTCCCTTTAAAAGAGGGAGATGAAGGTGTGCAGGTGATGTTAAAAAGCTTAGTAGAGTTTCTATGTGACGTGGGGGATGAGTTGAAGTTGGCAGAGGGTGGACCACGGTTTGGAGAGATATCACCTGACAGGAGCAGCAGCAGAAAGAGAAAGAGCAAATAGTGTGAGTGGGCTAAGGCAAGGTCTGGGAACTTGCTATCTACCTTGTGGCTACAATCTCCTAACCTACTTAACTGTCTTCTTATGGTTGCAGGAAAAATTCTCTCCATAAGGTAGATAGCAAGTTCCCAGACCTTGTCTTAGCCCACTCACACAGCCAGATCAGAATATCCCACACACTACACTGATGAGGGGCAGTTACCCCGAAACGCAGGGTCTGTAGTTTGGGGTTCTGATCTGGCACAAATCCCTTAGGGTACCTTTACACGCCGCAACCACAGGAGACAATTTTGGCGGCGATATTTCTCTCTGGAATGATCGCTGCCAAATTGCCTCCTTATTGTGGCATTTAATTGGGGAATTTGGCGGAGATAAAAAAGATTGCGTCTGGTTCCAATTTCACAACACTGCTCCAAAATCAGAAGCAATCATGAAGGCAACATTCCCGGATTTTGGCGTGTGAAGGGGCGATCGGGATGGAATCCATGTCGCCTATCGATTTCTCATAGGCGTGCCACAGCGTGCTGGAGACTGCGCCCCGTCAGCGATGATTGGTGGGGGCTACTGTGTTTCCATTGGCTGTCACTTCACAGGACACCATATTTGAACAGCTGTCCATTCACCACCACACAATGGCAATGGCGTCATGTATTAGCCAGCCTTCCAGAGCAGGCTTGCCAATCATAACGTTATTCTGTTGTCCAATGATTGTGTTTGGGGCGTGGTGTACAACAATTTGGCACGCTTATGTTCTCGCCGCGCTAAACATGTACGCCCACATTCCTTTGGGGATTGCGGCGTATGATGCGGCGACAGGAGTCTACCGGATGTTTCCCGCTGTTGGTGTGGCGACTTCTGGGGTAAAACATCGCCTTGGGTTGAGGGCGAAATTGCGGCGTGTAAAAGCGTCATAAGCGATCTGAGGCAACCATGAATAACGTACACGCACACGTTAGATTGCCTCCTATCGCCGCCAAAAATTGCAGCGTGTAGAGGTACCCTTAGTCATATTAAAAAGTTTGTTGGAAAGCGATTATGACTTTGAGGAGCTACTTAAATGTGGTGCTGGAGTTTTTCCACTCCCTCACTGAAGTGCAAATTTGCATATTTCCTAGAGGAGGGATGTGGCTACAATCTCCTCAACCTACTTAACTGTCTTCTTATGGTTGCAGGAGAACTTCTCTCCATAAGGTAGATAGCAAGTTCTCAGACCTAATAAAACTGAACATCAAAGTTATAAATTCCACAGCACCATGTAACGATCGGAACTCTATGAATTCCTAATATGGGCGCACGTCATCAGTCAGGGAGCCCCACCTGGCATAGGTATCATGAGTATAAATAAGACAGCGCCTCACCAGCCGGTATACTTCAAAGATCCATGCTTTATTCCGTCATCTTAGCACGACGTTTCGGTCAAATGACCTTTCTCAAGTGCATATAATAAAACTGAACGACTTCCCTTCACTCTCCTTACTCCCCCTTCTGCGTTTCTATGTTGATTTATTCACCTGAACTGACTGATAACTATTCCTGTCAATTTCTATTTGCTATTGTGGGTGAGGCACATTGTTTCCTTGATCGTTGTCTTTTTATAATCCTTTAAAAAAAATATTGGAAAATGAAAAAAAAAAAGAAGGTGTGATATATGCACGTTAAACTTGGCTATTACTTTATGGTAAATGTTATTTATTTTTTTCTGTACTATAATTATCTGATCTACATATTCAACATTTTAAAGTTTCTAATTTGAAAATATATTGGCCTAAATTAACCACTAACATAAGGTACAATGTGTCATGAAAAAACAATCACAGTATCTATTCTGTCTTCACAAGTGCACTACTTGTGTTGGGTGCTTGAGCTCTCGTTTCTCCTGATGCTTGTATAGACCGTGTACTCACATGTAGAAATGTCATCAGATAGCTTGAACTCGGCTGCAGGGCATGTATGAAGACTCCAGAAGAAATGGTTTATTTTCAACTGAATTCTTGAAATTATGCACAGTACAGTAGGTAATAAAGATGATTCTAACAGAGCTGCAAAGAGATGCTGCTAATAATATGGCTGATAGAAATAAAATGGGGAATAAGGGAGGGGTTACTGAAATCACAGCAGCTACAGGGAGTGAGAGGAAACACCATTCTTAAAAAAGCAAACCTATGCATAGCAACACAGTGAAAACAATATGTTAATAATAATAATAATAATAATAAAGCTTTATTTATATAGCGCCAACATATTCCGCAGCTCTTTACAATGTAGGGGTTAGAGTACAGAAAATATACAGTAAGTAATCAGAGTAGAGAACAAGTAAAGTACAATCGGAAACAAAACAATAGGCAAAGAATCAATGTAAAAAAAATACAATAAATAAAGCAAGAAATGAAGGTGACCCTGCTCAAAAGAGCTTACAATCTACAACGGGATAGGGGTTGCACAAGGTACAGGGGCTTATTGCACTGATGGTCTAGGCATCTTGAGGAAATGGGGCATAGAACTAAGCTTACATGGATGGTCATCAGACAGTCTGTGTAGACCTTTATGGTTTGGTGGAGTTTGTAGAAGAGTAATGTCCAGAGGATAGCCCATTCACTGTCTACAGTACAATGGACTTCTATTAGGGAGTATGATAGGCCCCGTTGACAAGATGCGTTTTTAGGGATCGTCTGAAGCCATGCAAGTTGTGGATAGTCCTGATTTCTTGGGGTAAAGCATTCCAGAGGTTTGGTGCAGCTCTGGAGAAGTCTTGGAGCTGGGAGTGGGAGGATCGGATTAGTACAGATGTTAGTCGAAGGTCATTTGAGGAACGTATAGAGCGGGTCGGGTGATAGACAGAGATGAGGGAGGAGAGGTAGGGGAGTGCTGCACTGTGAAGAGCTTTTTGGGTGAGAACAAGCAATTTGAATTTGATCCTGTAGTATACGGGCAGCCAGTGCAATGACTGGCACAGAGCAGAGGCATCTGAGTAACGATTGGCCAGATGGGTGATCTTGGCTGCTGCATTAAGGATGGACTGGAGAGGAGAAAGTCTGGTGAGGGGGAGGCCACTTAATAGAGAATTGCAATAGTCAAGGCGGGAATGGATTAGGGCCACGGTGAGGGTTTTTGTTGTTTCCAGGGTGAGAAAGGGGCGGACTCTATTCTTCAGGTGTAAGCGACAGGAGCGGACGAAACATTGTGTGTGGGAGGAGAAGGAGAGATCGGTGTCAAACATAACACCCAGACAACGAGCCTGCTGCCTAGGCGTTATCGTGGTGCCGCAAACTGAGAGAGAGATGTCAGATTTAGGGAGGTTAGTGGATGGGGGGAGCAGAAGAAGTTCAGTTTTGGAAAGGTTTAGATTCAAATAGAGAGTGGACATGATATTGGAAACTGCAGCTAGACAGTCATTGGTGTTCTTTAATACCGCAGGGGTAAGGTCAGGGGCTGAAGTGTATAGTTGTGTGTCATCAGCATAAAGATGGTACTGAAAGCCAAACCTGCTGATGGTCTGTCCAATCGGGGCCGTGTAGAGAGAGAGGAGGAGGGGGCCAAGGACTGAACCCTGAGGGACCCCAATAGTGAGGGGAAGAGGGGAAGAAGTGGAGCCAGCAAAAGATACACTGAAAGAGCGGTCAGAGAGATAGGAGGAGAGCCAGGAGAGAGCAGTGTCCTTTATGCCAATGGAGTGCAGCATAGAGAGTAGGAGCTGATGGTCGACAGTGTCAAAAGCTGCAGAGAGATCAAGGAGAATAAGCAGAGAGTGGTCACCATTACGTTTTGCTGTCAGAAGGTCATTGGTCACTTTGATGAGGGCGGTTTCTGTAGAGTGAAAGGGGCGGAAACCAGACTGTAATGGATCTAGAAGAGAGTGAGCGGAGAGGTAACGGGTGAGGCGGGAATAGACCAGGCGCTCCAGGAGTTTAGAGATGAAGGGGAGATCGGAGACTGGTCTGTAGTTATTTGTGCAGGTTGGGTCGAGAGTGGTTTTCTTTAATAATGGAGTAATGATCGAGTGTTTGAAGGAGGAGGGGAAGATGCCAGAAGAGAGGGAGAGATTGAAGATTTTGGTTAGATGAGTGGTGACGACTGGAGAGAGGGACGAGAGCAGGTGTGAGGGAATGGGGTCAGTAGTGCATGTGTTCTAGATCTTCCCTGGGGCTGCGAATCCCAAGCGTTCTAACTATCAGCTTCTTAGATAATTGTATAGCTTGTTCTCACACACCAAGGCGTCCACAGACAGCTTTAAACTCAGCAGGGACTGAACTGTAGAGAAGACCAGGAGAAATGATGCTGTTTTCTTCCAAAATCTTGTATTAGGTACAATGCAGCAGCAGGTAAAGAGGAGTAATTTGTACAGGGTAGTACATATCCATCTTGAGTAATGGCTTCTGCAGACTAAAACTGGGAAGAAGGGAGGAGCAACCTAATACAGAGCCCAACTACAGGAGGGACATAGGGACAATCTTCACAGTTTAATTCTGCCTAGCAACAACAATTTTTGTTGAATTTTACTGATCGAAGATAAGGTTCAACACATAGAAAATACATATAACAGGTGGTTCCTATTCGTGGGACACAACACAATACAATGGCAATACAACAATGATTCCCAAGTCATGGGACATGACAGCATCACCCAGATATGTAGAGGCTTTCTAGTGTTATGACCACATAAAGTAACACATGTCAAATTTAAAAAAATTAGACTTGCTCATTAAGGGGATAAATCTTTCTGATCGATAATGTCTTCCACACAGGGCATTCAAAGACGTATATCTGTGACTCTTGTTCATGAAGCAGGGGCTGAGCTGAAATGGCTGGAGGTGCGGGAACTAGTAGTGGGTAAGAACCTTTTTTCTCATACTTCCATTAAATTAGAAATACTTAAAGCACCAGTACAGAGTTTTTTTTTAATTGCACCGCTGTAGTGGTGGTTTAAATCTTCTCCCCCTGAGCTCTGTCTCATACTCTCCTTCTGCCACCTTCATCCTTTATCGGTGGTGCTCCTGTGTGTCTTCAGTGAAAAGTGTTCCATAGAGTGCGCTGAGGTCACTCTTCAATATATCTCAATGGGAGTCTCGTTATAGTTCTCATTTAGATACACTGAGCACTTGTGAATTAACTTCCAACTTCCGGCCAGTGAAAAGCTATAGGCACAAGATGGCGCCGTAGTACCGGAGCGGCATCTGTACAGTATGAAAATGCCAGAAGGTGACTATCAGACACAGGGGCTTACATTTAAAGCATCACTACAGCGGTGTAAGAAAAAACATGCTGTAGTGGTGCATTAAATGATCGGTGCTAGCAACTAAACAATTTGTAATATAATTTTGGTTTTAATTACTTGCAACTTTCAAAGTCTGCTTGTTGTCAGTGATTTTTTTTAATAAGTGTGTTTAAAGGCTGATAATCTATACTTACCTACATATACAGTGCACCTGTGAGGCAGAACATTATCATCCCAGATTGCAAGCCCTTGAAAGTGATTATAGAATACGATCAGCTTCAAGTCAAATTTAATTTATTTATTCATGTATTTTGAGCTATAATTTTTGCAATTTAGGTCCATAAAAAATGTTGCACTGTTTGCCTTATTTACTTTCTGTGTTGCACTCTCCATTGCTTGCTGACACATGACTTACCTAAGAACGTGTCAGCGAGCTCTTCCTGACATGGAGTCTGCGCCTCTTTATTTTTTTTATTTTTTCTGAGCTTTTCTCATCTAATTTATGACCACATGAAAGTTCAGCACACCGTTGATGTCTGTGGTCATAAATCAGCATAGAGGAACTAAGTATAATACTAATTCTTCCATCTGATTCTGAATTCTTAACTAGCTCATTCTGCAGCCAACAATGTGCAGGGAAATAAGCAGCCTCAGCAGCCAAACATTTTTTAATAAAACCCAATTGCATGAATTATATGTAGACAAAATCCATACATTTAAGTAAAAAAATGTTCCCAAAGGTATCCTTTAAGCATCTTTTTATCTGATGATAGCAAGCAATAATCATAAAAAGGATGAGAAATTGAATCAGAGATTGCATGGTAAATAACTTCTTACTGTTCAGCTGATAAATTCACTCCTAGCCTCATTCAGACATCCATCTTTGACATACGTGTTCTGTCCGAGTTTTCCTCAAACAGAAGCTGTTCCTATTGTAATCTATATAGTGGTTCACAAGTGGGGTACCTGGTCCCGGGTGTTGCAGCTCACGAGGGTATCACGGGGCCTGTTGCCCGTTCCCGTGGCCCTGGTGGTCGCTGAAAAGGGGATTGAACTCAATGGGAGTAAAATAAAGGATGATTAGTGACGTCACCTATGGTTCCGGTGATGGTCCCGATGCTGCGGGACAGACCTCCAGGATGATGGTGGAGCAGCAAGTTGGTTATGCTCCCCGTAGGTGGAGCGGGATCCCCGGGATAGTGATGGAAGTTAATGATGATTGCGGACAGTCTATGAAGGGAGTAGGATCAGGGGCCCAATAACAGTCACACACACAGGGTTGTTGTTTCCATACCTTTACTGATAATATGAGCAAGGTGAAGTCCAGGGTACAGTCCGGGTAGGCAGGGAGCAGTTTGGAATCTCCACATCCGATGAGTTATAAGGCCTCCCTTTTACGCTGTGTGTGTACTTTAGTCCTGGGCTGTCTGGAGCTTGGCCCTGTCCCTCTCCTGTAGTCCTCACTTGTATGGTAGGCTGTGACAACTCTGCTGCTGGGCACCGCTTTATCCACTGCGGTCCCGGGCTCTGCTGGGTGGCTGTGCCCCAAGTGCTGTACCAGGAGACTTGAAGCCTCCCTGGTCTCCGGTCTTTACTGCTGGGCTTACTGGATCCGTGCAGTCTCGGACTCCGGTGTCCGGCTGTCGACATAGCTCTTCTGGGGTGAAGCGGCACGGCTCCACTCCCCCTTGCTAACTCGCCTCGCCTCCGACCCTCACACTGGCTAGGCTTCCTCTGGCACGGGCCTTGTGCGGCTCTGTTCACCAGGTGTCTTCCTCAGTACTGCTCTGTACTGAACTGCCTAACTCTTCCCCCGGGCCTGAATTTATAGGGGACCTTGCCTGAAGTCAGCAAGTAGAGCTCCTCCTTCAGGTCTGGGGTGGAAGGTGTTGTGTGTAAGTTTACCTGATGTGGAATTTTTCCCTGCTCCAGGTGTTTCTGTGGCAACCGAACCGTGGAGTGGGGTGCCACACACATACATGGAGGACCCAGGTAGGTGACCCCGACGGCATTTGTGGCCTGGGAAACCCTAAGGCCACTTCATCAGGGGGATAAGAAGCTCAGCTTGTGTTCGGTCTTATAAAGACCGCCAAACATGGGGCAGGAGCGGCTGCACTGCACAGAGGGCGGATCAAACCTCGGACATGGAGCCCCAGATATTTATATATTAACATCAATATAAGGCAGACTGGAGAAAAAATATTTAGTCAACAATCTCCAAAAAGAACAAATTTGCAAAGTAGTCCTTCGAGGTCTGTGATCTTCATCTTGATGTAATTCAGGGTCAGATGATTGCACTCAGAGTATTCCTTCTCCGGTCTGCCTTAAATTGATGTTAGAAATATCTAGGACTCCATGTCCGAGATTTGATCCGCCCTCTGTGCAGTGCAGCCACTTCTGCCCCATGTCTGGTGACGAGTCCCTGACGACCGCTATGCACGCAGATGGTATGGTGAGGATGTGGGAGCGGTGTAGTGGCTGCTGTGTGGCTGGGTGTGTCACTTCTGGTCATGTGACACACAACCAATGACATGAATTGCGTCACACCTGGCCCGCGGTCACGATGGCCGGGGGTGCTTTGTCACTCCAAGTCGCGTGATGAGTCCCTCCGCAGTCATTTCCGGTATCGAAAGACGTGGTGATTTGGCGGTCTTTATAAGACCGAACACAAGCTGAGCCTCTTATTCCCTGATGAAGTGGCCTTAGGGTTTCCCAGGCCATGAAACGCTGTCGGGGTCACCTACCCGAGTCCTCCATGTATGTGCACACTGTCAAATGGCTGCTAACAGTCAGGGTAACAATTTGGTTTACAACCTTATGTAATGGGTCTGACTAGGTTCTCTTGTACTGTATTTTGAATACATGTAACTTTTGTATTTGGTTTATGTACGCACCTTTCTCTTGCTCAGTGGTATCACACATTATATATGATGCACTTGTAATAAGACATAACATGATGATATGCTAATGTAGGACTCGGAGTGTAAAGGCCCTGTCACACATAACGAGATCGCTAACGAGATCGCTGTAGCGTCACAAATTTTGTGACGCAACAGCGATCCCGTTAGCGATCTTGTTATGTGTGACACACACCAACGATCTGGCCCCTGCTGTGAGATCGTTGATCGTTACATACTACTCTGGATCATTTCTATGTCGTTGCGCTTCTGCTGGGAGCACTACCTCGTTGTGTTTGACAGGGACAATGACCAACGATCTCAATGCTACGCTATGGAGTGACAATTCCCAACGACCTATTTCTGGATTGCTAGTGCGTCATTTTTCACATCGCTGGTGAGATACCTGTTTGACATCTTACCAGTGATGTGCAAAACGACGCACCAACGATCTCTGCACATCGTTATCGGGATCGCTGGTGCGTCGTTATGTGTGACTGGGCCTTTACTCTGCAATCATTTTTCCACTTTATTGTGTGGTAATTGTGTCTCTGACACATTCATGTTTACCCTTGTGCAATCCTATGTGGAATTGCCATTTTATGTGGTTACCTACTCCTGTGCATACAATAATCATATGTATATATTTGTACAAGATAAACCTTTTGTATAAACATTCCCTTGCTGTTTTGCACCTATTGTGACAGTGTTCACTCTGCACTGTCTTCTCCCTCCTGGGCCTTTTTATGGTGTATGCAAATTAATCAGCACCTTATAGTGCACATATGAAGCTTTTATTGTGTTAAGTAATGAAAATCTGATCAAAACCACAGATTAAACAGTGGTTTTTTTTCCAAGTATGAATTAACACATGAGCTATTTTGGTGGCAAACACATCGATTGCTGCAAGGGCTATAGATGAATGGGACAATGATAGACACCTGCCATGTGTGAACGTATATTGGCACATCTTTCACATTCTATCTCGCGGAATATGTTTGTAGAACCAAAATCTCATCTTGTCACTTTAGGAAGGATCCGAAATACCCCGGAGGCTGACGAGTCTCTGATTGACCCCAACATCTTGTCCTTGAATATTTTGTCTGCAGGCTATCGTCCCCCAGAGGGGGGTGACAGGTATGTGTTCAAAATAATATCAGTGGGTGCATAAGATTGGAATCTCATTGGCTTAAGGGGAACAGCTGGAATGGTTCGGCTACAAAGCTTTGCCTCCTACTCTGCTTTTGACCTTTTCATTAAGCATGAAACAGAGTAACTTTAGCATGAGCTTCCCCACACCCTAACCCAATTTTCCCTTCTACCTCACATACCTTCAAATCCCAGCCACAACATTTCAGGACTCATATCATCATCCTTGTACTTTTTGATTGAGCGTATTCTTTAAATCCACCTCTTCCGCCAGTAACCCCTGTCATTCCATACCCTATTCACAGCCTACCCTATATCATGCACAGTTCTTTTCACCATACGTGTTGAACTTTTTTCTTACATGCCATCTGCAAATGCCTAGGTTGTCCATTCAACTCCTTCCACCCGTCACATAACTACCATTTGAGACTAAAATCTCGTTGTAAGACATATCTCCTTTTAACCCACATGAACCCCCTTTATTAGTTTTCACAAAGTCCCCCTCCCTCCAAGCACCCTCGATCTCACTACTACACTGCACTTTATGACTGAGGTTAATAACTGCTTCCAGGCAAGAACTGCTATAGTACAGCTCAGTTTACTAACACCTTGTCCATTGACTGATATGCAGACCTCTGAATGAATTTGTTGGGATACATTGGGGCTAATGATTCCCGTTCCCCTGATGCCGGCACTAACGTCTCATTATTTGTATTTCAGGCAGTTTCTTGATTCTGACACACCTAGGTATTTTATTTTTTTTATCATTCCTCAACCCAGCTACCTATCTTTTCCTTCTCCCCTTCATGCTGCCATTTCCACCATCAGTCGTGTTCCTTCTCCTTTTCTGCTTTTCGTTTTAAAGTATCTACTATAATTGTTTTAGTATTTATCTATTGGGGCTTTACTATTTTATCAACCCTATTAACATTGATGTTCTCTTTCCTGGTCTTCAGTCCATGCCATTCCCTGATAGTGACTTGTACAACGTATACCCAGTAATGCATGGAGAAAGAGGATCCTAAGAAAATGTTTGGTGCCTGTGGAGTATTGTGTGTTTTGCATTCAGACATGAACTTAGAGACAAAATAGAGGTTATCCATTAAAAAATAGTTTGAATCAAAGAAAATCCTTAAAGACACCTGTTGTTATTAATTTCTAAAATATAATAAGAGCATTATGGCAACCCCTGGGATGTGGAGAATGGAGTAGCTTGTGCCAAGCCTATTTATAGTATCCCTATTAAGATCTACTAGGTGACCAGAGAGAGTGCCTCCATTGCACTGGTCCCTTCCAAAGTATGGTAATCATAAAATTAAACTTACCAATCCAGCACACTTTTCACTGTTTGGGTTCATCATAGGACCAATGGGGCTTGATCCACACAGTATTCCATCCAGAGGTTAGCCTGATGTTCCTACATTCCATGCACGTCTACCACTTTGTGGCTTGTCCAAATGGCATGCGTTCCAACACAACAGCACATGTCAAAATTAGAGATGAGAGATGACTTCTCTACATCTGGACAAGTCACACTGCAGGAGACCTCCACAGAAGGTAGACACATCAAGCTAACCTTTGGATGGAATAACATCTATGTGGATCTGGTCTCACTGGTCACTTAATGAACCAAAACCATAGGCAGAAACACGTTGTTAAAATGAATATGATTTTTATTTCCAGACTTTGGGAGGGACCAGACTCATCTATAGGTTATGAATAGTTTGCTGCTCACTTCTTATTGAAGGTATTGACCTCTTAGTGAGTAGACAAAATAATTAGTATTAAACTATTTTGGAATAGTTAACTATCTTGTGTCTTTTTTTAAAACGTTGTACATGAAGACAACCTCACTGTGCGTAATATAACTTTCTAGCGGTTGTAGATTACCTTATCAATTAGTTTAGTGGTAGCTGAGTAAGTATGATTATGGTAACTTCCTATTTAATAACTATAGAAGTGCAAACAACAGCAATGGATTGTGAGCTCTATTGCAAAAATGTGGTTTACCAAATTGAGCACATTGCTTGCTGCCTGTGTTATATACATTTAGCTAGTACTTGTCATTTATCTAGTGTATATTTGTCTAGTAGATATTTTATAGAATAATCCACTTAGTGTTAGTGGTAGAAATATATTTCAAGACCCTAGAAAACATTGCTCGATAACTCCCCTCCATGCACTAATTTCTGCTTTCATGTGTCTGGGTTACCTGCCCCTCGTTGTTTTGTATTGCCCCCTGCCTCCTGCACTCTCTCACTCTGTATATTTGGGGCTCCTACCTTCAGCAGCCAGTCCGTGTGGGGCACCAGGTACTCACTTCTGATATTCTGCCCTTGTTTCTCTTTGTCTGTCTTTCCTTCATTATGGTTATTTCTACCTCTCGTGTTACTCCTTTCTAATCTCCTGTCCCCATAATGGTACTTCTCTCAGTCAGACTTGTCTAACAGAAAGAGGTCTCTCCTTAAATGAATCAGAACCATTGTCAGCACATTACTCTAGATCCACAAGTAATATAGATCTGATTTATGAGTTAATAAATCCATGTTCTCTTCTTTTTCTCACCACTTTCTTCTTCCCCTAGGTATTTAGTTTATTTCATTTTATCCCATAGGTCCTCATGTATCCTAAGTTTTTGATGTTCCTAGTCTACTTTTGCTTCTCCCATTGCTATTCTAGACTCCTCTTTGCTATTATGTCCTTAGAGTAAGGTCCTAATCCCTCTTCTCCCACCATGAGTTTCCTTTTCATCTCCTTTCTATCGCATTTCTTACTGGTACCAAACTGGTTACTGTGTTATATTGTGGGGTATTCCTTGTATAACGATACACATTCAGCAGACTATATTTTTCTATGTAAGAGTTTAATAAGTATATATATATACTTTTATAGCATGCTCAGTACACTAAAATCGGGTCCGAGGAGACATCAGATGCTTCCTCGGACCCAGCTCCATAGGGTTCCATAAAAATAGTGAATTTAAATATAAAAATCTTCGATGTAAGACATGACTAAGGTTAGGCTTCCATACGTCATGTTATTTCTTATGGATGCCATTATAATGCATAGTAAGGCTGCTTTCACATAACGAGTTTGTGCAATCGATCCGAATTTGCTCCCATGTAATCCTATGGGGATCGGACCGATTCGGATGTGCACTAAATGGCATCCGAATTGCATCCGATCCGATTTTTTCCGATTTCTTTCCGGTGAAAAAATCGGTGACTGCTCCGATTTTTGCATCCGAATAAAAAATTGGATCGAATCGGATCTGAAAAATCGGATGGCAATTAGGCCAAATCCGATCCAATCCCTGGTTTTTAACATGGAACCCTATGGAGCAGGGTCCGAGGAAGCATCTGATGTCTCCTCGGACCTGATTTTAGTGTACTGAGCATGCTCAGTACACTAAAACTGCTCCTAACCATCTAATTTCACTTCCGCAATGTATATACATACATTGCGGAAGTAAAATTAAGTAAAGCACGGGTTAAAAATAAAGAATATGTATGCTCACCTGTCCACAAGTCCCCTGGCATCTCCAGCACCTCCTGCCTGTAGGACCTGCCGTGATGTCACAGTCACATGAACGGTTACCACGGTAACCGGTCATGTGACTGTGACATCATGCGAGGTCCTAGGATCAGAAGATATAGCTGGAGATGCCGGGGGACTCGTGGACAGGTGAGAATAAAGATGTTTTTTTATTTTTTAGTCCGGAGGAGGGGGAGAAGAGGGGGAAACACAGGGGAGAAGTGGGAGTACCGGGGGAGAAGTGGGAGTACCGGGGGAGAAGCGGGGAGTACCGAGGGACAAGCGGGGAGTACCGGGGGAGAACAGGAAAACACAGGGGAGAAGCGGGAGTACCGGGGGAGAGCAGGGGAGAACAGGGGACAGACAGGTGACAGGAGGCAGAATTTGCCCCCATGTAATCCTATGGGGATCCGACCTATTTGGATGTGCACTAAAGGGCATCCGAATTGCATCCGATCCGATTTTTTCCGATTTCTTTTCGGTGCAAATATCAGAGACTGCTCCAATTTTTGCATCCGAATCAAAAATTGGATCGAATCGGATCTGACAAATGGGATGGCAATTAGGCCAAATCCGATCCAATCCCTGGTTTTTAACATGGAACCCTATGGAGCTGGGTCCGAGGAAGCATCTGATGTCTCCTCGGACCCGATTTTAGTGTACTGAGCATGCTCAGTACACTAAAACTGCTCCTAACCATCTAATTTCACTTCCGCAATGTATATACATACATTGCGGAAGTAAAATTAAGTAAAGCACGGGTTAAAAATAAAGAATATGTATGCTCACCTGTCCACAAGTCCCCCGGCATCTCCAGCACCTCCTGCCTGTAGGACCTGCCGTGATGTCACAGTCACATGAACGGTTACCACGGTAACCGGTCATGTGACTGTGACATCATGCGAGGTCCTAGGATCAGAAGATATAGCTGGAGATGCCGGGGGACTCGTGGACAGGTGAGAATAAAGATGTTTTTTTATTTTTTAGTCCGGAGGAGGGGGAGCAGAGGGGGAAACACAGGGGAGAAGTGGGAGTACCGGGGGAGAAGTGGGAGTACCGGGGGAGAAGCAGGAGTACCGGGGAGAAGCGGGAAGTACCGGGGGAGAAGCGGGAGTACCGGGGGACAAGCGGGGAGTACCGAGGGACAAGCGGGGAGTACCGGTGGAGAACAGGAAAACACAGGTGAGAAGCGGGAGTACCGGGGGAGAGCAGGGGAGAACAGGGGACAGACAGGTGACAGGAGGCAGAGTTTGCCCCCATGTAATCCTATGGGGATCGGACCTATTTGGATGTGCACTAAAGGGCATCCGAATTGCATCCAATCTGATTTTTTCCGATTTCTTTTCGGTGCAAATATCAGAGACTGCTCCAATTTTTGCATCCGAATCAAAAATTGGATCGAATCAGATCTGACAAATGGGATGGCAATTAGGCCAAATCCGATCCAATCCCTGGCTTTTAACATGGAGTCCTATGGAGCAGGGTCCGACGAAAAATCTGATGTCTCCTCGGACCCGATTTTAGTGTACGGAGCATGCTCAGTACACTAAAACTGCTCCTAACCATCTAATTTCACTTCCGCAATGTATGTAAAATTAAATAAAGCAGGTGTTAAAAATAAAGAATATGTATGCTCACCTGTCCACAAGTCCCCCGGCATCTCCAGCACCTCCTGCCTGTAGGACCTGCCGTGATGTCACAGTCACATGAACGGTTACCACGGTAACCGGTCATGTGACTGTGACATCATGCGAGGTCCTAGGATCAGAAGATATAGCTGGAGATGCCGGGGGACTCGTGGACAGGTGAGAATAAAGATGTTTTTTTATTTTTTAGTCCGGAGGAGGGGGAGAAGAGGGGGAAACACAGGGGAGAAGCGGGTGTACCGAGGGAGAAGTGGGAGTACCGGGGGAGAAGTCGGAGTACCGGGGGAGAAGCCGGAGTACTGGGAGAGAAGCGGGGAGTACCAGGGGAGAAGTGGGAGTACCAGGGGAGAAGTGGGGAGTACCGGGGGACAAGCGGGGAGTACTGGGGGAGAACAGGACAAAACACAGGGGAGAAGCGGGAGTACCGGGGAGAGCAGGGGAGAACCGGGGAGAATAGGGGACAGACAGGTGACAGGAGGCAGAGAGGAGCGAGATGACAGGAGGAGCTGGCCAAACTGATCCTTCAAAATGTCGGAATCGGATGCCTATTTGGCATCCGATTGCAGGGATCAGTTTGGATCCAATGCTGTCCGATTTATATCGGACAGCGTCGGATTTCACAAAATCGTTATGTGAAAGCAGCCTAACGGGTTGTTAAAACTAGGTATTTTGCACATGAAAAAAATATACCTATGTATATAGCCCTGTCAGGTGAAAAAAGAACATTTAGAAGAAAATAATCACAGCAATCCAAGAGGTGTAATCAGAAAATCAAACTTTGACAAAAAGCTCCTATATTTTTAATAGCCGACATTTCGGTCTTCTGTGGACCTTGGTTGGACCTCCTTGGTCATGGCCTGTCTGTATAAGGGAGCTTATTGCTGACCATAAGAACATTATCATTCTTAATAGTGGTCTTTGGATATATTCATGGGGGCTTTCCTGGAGCAGACGCCGCCCGTAGAGAAACAAGCTCATGAATAATGCATAGATTTTCTTTGACCACTTTCTACATAGACTGCTGTACTTGTGTATTGATATACATGATGAAGAACTACTTGTTAGTATTTTGTGTGGTGTACATGTAGCAGTATCCTGCTGTAGACTCTATTTACTTCTAGTACATATGTTAATATTAATACAGAATTATCATTTTTTTTTTATTCAGATTTGATGTCCTGTTTTCACTAATAAAACCAGAAAAAAGTTTGTGCAGACCATCCAATAGCTTGGGAACAAATTTAAGGGCAGTTTCACATAATATGTAATACTATACAAAATCAATGGTTCTTGCAAACGAACGTGTTTTCTGTCCGAGTGCAATCCGATGTTTTGCCCATTATTATTCAGTGATACCGTACACATGTCTGTTTTTTTCCTCAGACCAAATGGTCCGAAGAAAAAAGTTGCAACATGGATGATTTGCTTCAGAAAATCTAATTGCATTGAGCATTTCAAGTTTATAGGCCCGTGAAGAAAAATCAGACCAATTTTCATGGACTGACAGAATGGAGAAGATGGAGGAGTGCTTTTTACTCTTCTCCATATCTGAAAATACTGGATCCCACTGTGATCAAACTCTCATGAAACTCGGATCAAAGTCTTAATAGCATAATCAGACTGATTTACTCGGATGGCGAAATTACTGGCGCGTGACCCTAGCCTTTGATGCATTGTTTCATGATACATCCTGGAAATGTTCTCAAGCTGGCAGACACTGTTCCCCATTACTGTTGTGTGAAGCAGGGGCAATGTCTTTTACAGCCTCCCTAATCTAGATATCTTTAACCTAAAGCAACAAATGGACCTTGGTAAATAGAGTCTTCAGTGTGATGTTCGTTTTGTGTGTCCAGTGTGTATACAACCCAGGACCCATATATGATTGCACCAAGAACTTAACCCTTTTCCCCATGACAGGACCTTCTATCACTTTGAAGTAGCATGGGACAGTTCTATGCACAACTCCCTACTGCTGAATCGTGTCACCCCATACAGAGAAAAGATCTACATGACATTGTCTGCCTATGTAGAGGTAAGGTCACATTAATTGCTGTTCAATCTGGATGAACTTAGCCACATAGATGAAAATGTTGCACCCCTTGAAACATGGCTTAGATCTCACCTTAGATATTCTGTAGAACAGACCCAATCTGTTATCACTTTCATCTGTGATCTACTAAGCAATATAATAATAATAATATTTATTCATTTATATAGCGCTATTAATTCCATAGCACTTTACATACATGAGTAATGCTATCTCTCTTGGAGCTCACAATCTAAATATCCTATCAGTATGTCTTTACAATGTGGGAGGAAACCAGAGTGACCGGAGGAAACCCACGCAAACACAGGGAGAACATACAAACTCCTTGCAGATGTTGTCCTTAGTGTCCTTAGTGGGACCTCAGGACCCCAGCGCTGCAAAGGCTACAGTGCTAACCACTTGAGCCACCGTGCTGCCCCTACCATTTCATAGATCTAAGGCATACAGATTCTCCCTATAGTGAGTACCCACTAGCCCTGGAAAACATGTATGCAAATAAGTTCTCCTCCAGGAGGAAGAAATCTGCCCCTCTAGTATCACTTATTGGAGGTACCTAGCTTATAGGATAATGCCCAACAATTTAACGAGCATTGGGAAATATCTTAGTATATTACAGGCCTCTTAGCCAGCTTCATTACTTGTACTTAAGAGTGACAAGAAGTCCAAAACGGCTGTAAGAAGATGGATGTCTGTTCCGTTTGTAGAAGTCCCTAGTTTGGCTAAATATCCTAGTCATAAATAGTTATTCTCATCTTAATTGAAGGCTATAATTCGATAGTTCTTGTGAAAACAAGCAACTTTCCTATTTACTTTTTTATTAAACTTCCCTTGCCTCATGATTACAGTTTTATGATTTATTATTTACAACTAATTTTCAAGGGGACCAGCCACCACTTCAGGATAGTGGACAAACATGTGCTGTGATAAGAAGCTCTTTCCAATCAAGCTTGTAAGCTCTGCACTGAAACTGTCCAGTTTGACACTAGCCACTACTTACGGACAAGAAGTGAGGAAGGGTAGTTGAGAGGTCCGAGGTCAGATACCAGGAGAGCTCATCATAAACAAAGGGGTAAGATAAAGGCATAGTCAGGCCACAGTCCAAGGTCAGAAGTCCAGGAAGGAAGCGGATAAAGTCAAAGGGGCTAGGCAAAATGAATATTCAGAGGCAAGGTCCAAAGTTAAGCAGCAGAAAACAAGGTGCACATATACCACTGAGCTGAGGCTACGATTGGCAGTAATCAGAGACTGGCAGTCAGCTAAATAGCCATATAATCACACAAAACAGGAGTCATCTGGAGGAAACCCAGCGTGACCTGGCCCTGATTGGGCGCTCGACTGTCACTCACGATAAGGACAACTCAGCACATCACAGCCTCAGATTGAACAGTTAAGCTGTCTATATCAATACCGACATCTCAGCACACACCTGTCTCAGATTGAACAGGCGAGCTGTCACTCACCCAATTGACAGCTCAGCATGACCCTGATTCTATAGGATAGCTGAATGGTCATCGCGTCCAAGACACACTCAGGGATCTAATTGTGACAGTACCCTCTCTTCTGGGGGGGAACAGATGTTTGGCCTTCATTGAAGAGGCTGCACTCCAGGATACAACAAGATATTGGAGGGAATTTTGGACCTTCCAAGAATCCATCAAAGACAGGTGAAGACAGGGCAGACAAAACTGAAGGGATAAACTTTTTTTTAACAGGGATCTGTGTAATACATTCAGGATACAAAGAAACAGTGCACATTTTAATCTAAAGGCCACCAGATTGACTACCTCCAGAATCTCACATGGACCAATAAATTTAGGACCCAACTTTGCTGATGGTACTTTCAGCTTAATATTTTTGGATGACAACTAGACCTTATCACCAAATTTGAAGATGGGACCAGCCGAATATTTCCTATCGACCTTACGATTTTTGCAAAGTTGAGCCACGACAATATTTTTTTTTTAACCTCCCTCCAAACATCCCCAAGTTTCTGCATGGCAACCCCTACTCCAGGACACACAGAACTCATCTAGAAAATTCAGAATTTAGCTTATCGATTAAAAGTTCCTCAAAACTTGTATCATCTGTGGCATTGTGCTATATGATAAAGTTGCACATTTTAGAGAGGCCTTTTATTGTGGTATACCTGTTTCATAAGCAGGCTGTTTAATCAGCTTCTTGATATGACATGTGTGAGGTGGATGGATTATCTCGGCAAAGGATGAGTGCTCACTAAGGCTAGGGTCACAATGCACGACTCAAGCGCTAAAAAACTTAGAAATTTCTGCCGCAGCACATAGCGTTAATGCTATATGCTGCCAGGCAACAGAGCCCCATGGTAACCCGCTGTTTACCTTAGCAGCCGGTCACACACAAAGCCCCAGGATGTGCGCTTTAGCTAAGCGCACAGGAAAACGCTTCAGGACTTGTTTCCAGTGCGCTGTTGTAAAGCGCACTTCCTGGAGCTTTGTGTGTGGCCGGCTGCTAAGGTAAACAGCGGGTTACTATGGAGCTCCGTTGCCTGGCAGCGCATAGCACTAACGCTATGTGCTGCGGCGGAAATTTCTAAGTTTCTAGCCCTTGCGTCATGCTAGGGTCACAACGTAAATGTGATCCTAACCTAAAACAGATTTAGACAAATTTGTGAACAATATTTGAGCGAACATGCCCTTTTGTGTATATAGAAAAAGTCTTAGCTCTTCATTTATATCTTTGTTCGGTATATTTGATGTATTTTGGACAAAAGGATAACATGATAAAGCAATGAAATCTGTTCCACACAGATGGAGAACTGTACACAGCCTGCTGTAATCACCAAGGACTTCTGCATGGTCTTCTATTCCCGAGATGCCAAATTGCCTGCATGTCGTTCCATTCGAAACCTATTTGGTACAGGCAGTCTCCGAGCTTCTGAGAGGTGAGTTCATGCTCAAAGAGATTATTTTGTCTGTGCTTCTGCATGTTGTCAACAGGGTTAGTTTATTACTACATTTAGGAAGTATTGGCATTACTAATCACATGACCGTGAAGGCCATGTTTTGACTCCTACATGGTGTTATTCATTTCAATGCTATATGCACCTATATGATATTGTGTTATGTATGTGAGAATGTTGTATTCTCCCCTAGAATCATGCAACTAGGGAAGATGAGGCATGTCATACATTTCTACATTCTGAAACCTTTTCTTATGTGGTACAACCTATGTAATGTTTGATACAAATATTAAAAACATGTCCACAAAATTGGACCACAAACTTAGTCATAGGACCAGACATGGTTTCATCGGTTTAATATGGCTACTGTGACACTTTGACCCTATATTTTTGATTTTACAGTAACCGTGTGACTGGAGTGTATGAGCTCAGCCTTTGTCGAGTTGCAGAAGCCAGCAGTCCAGGTGAGTGGTATTTTTATATCTCAGAAAGTTATCTCTGACTATCCCCGATTTCTAGAATCGCTCTATAGAAAGTTCTCATCCTTATGGCACTCTTCACAGATTTTCTAACACCACATTTTACAATTTTGGACACTGTCCACAATGCTTACTCAGTGAGCCCATGACGGTCATATAGACTAAACAAAAGCCCATAAAGACATCAAAATCAAATGCCCAAGTAATTGAGTTTACTTCAAAATCCTAGACTCTTGATTGTCTTAAGATGGGGTATTTAGAAGCTACAAGAAAGTGACCTGTTAGCATCGTAATATAACCGTGGTATGTGGTCAGAGATCCAAACATTTCAAACCTGAAGCTAATACAATTTTTTTTGTATTTTACTGTTCCTTTCTTTTACGTTTATCTAGGGATGCAGAGAAGACGTAGACGTGTGCTGGACACCTCTGTGGCATATGTACGGGGTGAGGAGAACCTCGCAGGGTGGAGGCCAAGAAGTGACAGTCTAATTCTTGATCATCAGTGGGAACTGGAGAAACTCAGTCTACTTCAGGAGGTAATTCCTGGATTTTATTACCAATCAAGTTTGCCACAAAGAGAATATCAGGCATTTAAATTGATGTATTAAATGCCCTATTTTGGCAATTATTTTTATCTTCGGTTTTAAATAGTATGCAATAGCAAAACTAGTATTTATCATCCTACCAATACCCTGCCAAAACTTTTTTAATCCCTTGATGAATTCTGTTTACCCTGCTACTGCAATGAGAGAGGATGTGCAGGCATTTGACAGCCGTTGCAGTCAGTGAAAGGCCTTAGGGGTAATGTTTTAATCCCACTGAGGTCAATGTTGTGGCCAGTAATTGACTGCGGTACTCACAAGTCAGAATGACATAACATTACTGGACCATGGTGACTGGCAAAGCTGAGATAATTCATCGGCAGGAAATGCGTTGTAGAAAAAAATAAAACATATGAATTCTTTATGGTTGGTTAATATTTCTTTTATTGTACTTGTTTAGGTTGAAAGGACTCGGCATTACCTACTGCTACGTGAGAAACTGGAAGCCACACTGCGGGGAGCAACAGACAGTCTTACTCCTTCCCCTACTGATGAGATGATTCCACTCAGCCCCACATGTCAAATGGCAGCACCCCAAGAAGAAGGCTCCCCAAATGTGGAGGAAAACCCACTGGAGATGGCCAGTGAAAGACAAAAAGAGCTGGCCGCAAAGGTACTGGGCTGTCTAACTAGGATCTAGTCTGGCATAAACCGTAGATCTGCCTGGTATCCTAACATCGAGAAAAACCACTAAGTGCTCAAGTAGCTTTATTGAAGGAATTGACCCACCTGTACAACTGCTTTTCATATGCTTTAGACAAGCATACAGATGTCATAGTAAGCATAGCCTTGTATACAATCTGCTTGGACATGATTATCTGTCAGTCACCTATGCTTCAATATGTTGCACACTTCAGGACCTATTTAAAGATTATACTATGGCTGCTAGATAGATATGGAAGAAGAAAAGCCATCAGAACTACTTGACAAAAATAACCCAACCCCATACAGAGAAAAGGTATCAGAATTAGCTGACAAAAATAACACAACCCCATACTGGGTCAACAGAAACCTAGTTAATACACTCTCTTTAAAGGGTTATTTACATTTTACAGTTATGGCATCTCACCCCTTGTGAATGGTGCTCCACGAGGCTCCACTCTCTCTCGGAGGAGCACCATATAACAATATATCCCCACTAGACCACCGGGTATTATTCAAGATTGCGCCTCTCATTTTTGTAATTTCACAAAAATGATGAGAATATTCCTTCAAATCACTGCACAGTATATTACTGTTTTTTTCTTCTCATGGAATCTAACGCCGATATTTATATTGGTAATCTCACATGTTTTACAGTGTCTTCGTCTTCTGACCCATACCTTCAACAGAGAATACACTTATAGTCATGTATGTGTGAGCGCCAGTGAAAGCAAGGTGAGAAATCACATATCAGTGTAAATTAATCACTCTATACTAATTGCACAGCTAAGGCTTCTGATCTAACCAATCCACCAGCCTCTACAGCATTCTCACACCTTCAAAATAAGTATAGGTTAACTATCTTGTATACGTGTATACCTAAGATAGAGCTTAGACGTTGAGAACCAATGTGGGTTATTATTCTTGTACATGAATGTACCTTGTATATCGCTGCACGGTAAGATGATACTGTAGACATAACAGATAAGAATTAACTGATCATAAGGTGTAACTTGTATTTTCAGCTGTCTGAGATGTCAGTGACACTCCTACGTGACCCCTCTCTTCCTGGCCTGGGGGTTTCCACTCTTACACCCTCTAGTACCTGTCCATCACTGGTAGAAGGACGATACTGCAGCCCAGAAACCAGGTCAGTTTGGAGCAAGCAGTCAATGAGACATCATCAGAAGATTAGAAGGGATGAAGAAAATTGGCTGTATGGCATTAGCCATATAACATCTATAGATTGTAGGAAGTGGATCAAATCTGTCAATGACAAATGTGGATCACACAGGACAAAAGAGATCTGTTAAAGTCTATTGATGCACTGTCTTGTTGAATTCCATTAAGTATGTTATTCTATAGAATGCTAAGGATATGGTTCACAATTGAGTCCAAGTCTGCGTTGCAGGTTCCCTCATTATTACCTGTCTTTGAGCGACTTTTTTACCTTTAAAATGATGGCTATACAAGCATACAGCGAACAGTCTCAAGTATAGTCCAAGAGGTCCACCTGATACTGTTCTGGATTATCAACCGTCCAGAAATTCCAGGACAGTCCATACAAATAAGGCACCTTTTTGCCCTTTTCGTGTAAAAAATGAGGGTGTCCATGATTTTTTAGAAGCTGAAGAAACTTCTACTGATATTATGACTGTAATTATCTTCATTTCACAGTTTACAGTGAATGCAGCTGATGTCTTTATATCAGAATTGTAGGTTATAGACATGGATCACGTACAGTAAAGGAAATACCGTATTTTTCCTTTTATAAGACGCACTTTTTTTCCTCCAAATTTTGGAGGAAAGTGGGGGTGCGTCTTATAATCGGAATATAACATTCTGGCATCCTGGGTTACTTGGGGGGGGGGGGGCAGCGGTGAAGTGGGGTCAGAAGTGGCAGGGAATGGTTCCTGCTGAAGAATCAAGCGGCAGGAGAACCACGTGTCCCCGCTCATTACCGACATGAATATTCACTTCACTTCTCCATGCGCACTGAAGACAGCGCACAGAGCTGGGCATGGGAGCAGGGAGCGCTCCTTTACTCTAATAGCCGGCACATTTGGCTGCTCCCCAGCTTCCTTCAGCTGCTGGGGAGATCGTGCCGGGCTACTAAAGTAATGGAGGAGCAGGGTTGTAGCAGCAGAGGCAAGTGAATCAGCTCTGAGCTTGTGCTGAATCACTGCCATGATGACAGGGGCAGAGCAGGGCAGATCCGTACCTTGTGTCAGCATTCCAAGGTCCCTCTGCTCTGTTTGCTAAGCCCCTGTGTCGCAGAGCTGAGAACCAGGAAGTGGCCGATCTTCATTCACACTGCACTAGATCTGAAGCTGGCAGGGCTGGAGGCCGAGCATCATCACTACAGCACAGCTCCTCCGGTTCAGCTCTGCCTCTATATTACAGGACATTGCACTACAGCACAGTGCAGACTGCACAGCTCCCCCAGCTCTGCCTCTGTATTACAGGACATCACAGTGCAGAGTGCACAGCTCCCCCAGCTCTGCCTCTGTATTACAGGACATCACAGTGCAGAGTGCACAGCTCCCCAGCTCTGCCTCTGTATTACAGGACATCACAGTGCAGAGTGCACAGCTCCCCAGCTCTGCCTCTGTATTACAGGACATCACAGTGCAGAGTGCACAGCTCCCCCAGCTCTGCCTCTGTATTACAGGACATCACAGTGCAGAGTGCACAGCTCCCCCAGCTCTGCCTCTGTATTACAGGACATCACAGTGCAGAGTGCACAGCTCCCCAGCTCTGCCTCTGTATTACAGGACATCACAGTGCAGAGTGCACAGCTCCCCAGCTCTGCCTCTGTATTACAGGACATCACAGTGCAGAGTGCACAGCTCCCCAGCTCTGCCTCTGTATTACAGGACATCACAGTGCAGAGTGCACAGCTCCCCAGCTCTGCCTCTATATTACAGGACATCACAGTGCAGAGTGCACTGCTCCCCCAGCTCTGCCTCTATATTACAGGACATTGCACTACAGCACAGTGCAAAGTACACTGCTCCCCCAGCTCTGCCTCTATATTACAGGGCATCACACTACAGCACAGTGCAGAGTGCACTGCTCTCCCAGCTCTGCCTATTCACTAGTCAGTGTGAAATACGACCAAGTTGGACGTGTCATAGATGATTAAACTGGAATGGCCTCCCCCTCTCTGGACGTCTGGATGCGAGCGTCAGCTGCTTGTGTTTTTAAGTAGCTCCACACTCCTGTCCTGACAGGGGGGGAGGCCATTCAAAGTTAATCATGTGTGACACGTCCAACCTAGTTGTATATCACACGGACAGTGTGATACCAGCCTTAGACGGACACTGGCATTATAAGACGGACCCCATTTCACATTAAAAAATATTTTTTTTCTCTTTTCCTTCACCAAACTTGGGGGTGCGTCTTATAATCAGGTGCGTCTTATAAAGCGAAAAATACGGTAATTCTTTGATCCTTTGATGATTTTGTAAGTTTGCCTACTGACAAAGACATTAACAGTCTATAAGTTTAAGGATAGGTTAATTTTAACAGTGAGAGATAGATTATCAAAATAAATCAAGAAAATCACATTGTCTGAATTATATAAATGTACTTGCATTTTGAAGAGAGAAATGAGTGTTTGATCCCTTTGGCAAACAAGACTTAATACTTGGTGGTAAAACCCTTGTTGGCAAGCACAACAGTCAGACATTTTTTGTAGTTGATGATGAGGTTTGCACATATGTCAGGAGGAATTTTGGTCCACTCCTCTGTGCAGATCATCTCTAAATCATTAAGATTTTAAGGCTGTCATTTGGCAACTTGGAGCTTCAACTCCCTCCATAAATTTTTTATGTGATTAAGGTCTGGAGACTGGCTAGGCCATGACCTTAATATGCTTCTTTTTAAGCCACTGCTTTGTTGTCTTGGCTGTATGTTTTGGGTCATTGTTGTGTTGGAATACCCAGCCGCGACCCATATTTTTAATGTCCAGGCAGAGGAAAGGGGGTTGTCACTCAGGATTTTATGGGTCATGGCTCCTTCCATTGTTCCACTGATGCGGTGAAGTAGTCCTGTGCACTTAGCAGAGTAAAACCCCTAAAACATAATGTTTCCATCGCCATGCTTGGCTGTGTTCTTTGGGCCATAGACAGAATTTCTCTTCCTCCAAACACAGCAAGTTGTGTTAATGCCAAAAAGCTAAATTTTTGTCAGCACCTTCTCCCAATCACTCTCAGAATCACCAAGGTGTTCATTGGCAAGCGCAAACTTCAGACGGGCCTGCACATGTGCCTTCTTGAGCAGAGGGACTTTGCAAGCACTACAGGGTTTTAATCCATTACGACGTAATGTGTTACCAATAGTTTTCTAATGCCACTTTTTGGGAGACAGATCACTTGTCACTGTTCCCCCATGATGAAGTGGACCCTGGTGGTCCGGGAAACAGCTGTAGGGGTCTAATCCTTGGTGGTTCTCCTTTCTCGTTTGTTGGACACTATATACTTATCAAGAGTATGTGCAATATGGATGGTGTTATGTGAGGGGGGCTCCCTATGAGTATGAGATCAGTATACTGTCGCTTCTGATGCACATGCGGGTACATTGATGTATAACATATGGTTCTATTTGCATGCAGGGGAATATGTGCAATATGGTACAATCCAATATATATTTGCATAATACAAGAGAAGAAAAAAAGATGCCACTCATCGGTCAGTACAGAATTCTTTAATGGTGCAAGTTACGGGGGCATAAACGCAGGGAGGGGGTGATGGATTCACAGACCTGTAGAAGTGCTCACTGCGCAAAACGGAACCGTAGTCCATGAATCCATCACCCCTCCCTGCGTTTATGTACCCGTAACTTGCACCAGTAAAGAATTCTGCACTGACCGGTGAGTGGCAGCTTTTTTTCTTCTCTTATGTATTATGGATCATTTGCTGCAGTCTGGATCTTAGAGCTTGCACCACGGCCCAGCGTATACAGCCTTCTGCTGCAGGAGTTAAGCGCAGACTGACAGTCATATGAGTACAGCGATTAGTGCTCGGTCTCTACTTTTTCAATATATATTTGTAATTACAACTGATGTAATATGACATTGTTATACTTTGTGCCCTCAGTTTGACAAATAACTTTGTAAATGTCGTCTCTCTTTCTGTTTCCCCCTACTTCTTTGTCATTTGTACCCCGTGATACTATGTGTTGTCCACCAAATTCTGTTATGTGCCAGTGTCTAATAGTGTCTTTTAGGCTACATTCACACTGTGTGTTTTTAGTCTGTTTTTGCTCATCAATTTTTGTAGCCCAAACCAGGAGTGGAACAATCGGAGGAAAAGTCTAATAGAAACACATCACCACTTCTGGATTTATCACCCACTGCTGGTTTTGGCTACAAAAACTGACGAGCAAAAACAGACCAAAAATGCACAGATGTGAATGGAGCCTTACTCAATGAATGGTGTAAATTAATAATTGTTATCAGTTTTTCAACTCTTGCTTCTCTCATTGTTACAAGGTTTTCTTGGTGACAGTGGTCCCAGCTGCCTTGAGATCATTAACAAGTTCCCTCCATGTAGTTTTAGGCTGATCTCTCACCTTCCTCATGATCCTGGATACCACACGAGTTGAGATTTTGCAAGGAGCCCCAGATTGATGTGGATTGACACTCATTTTGCATTTCTTCCATTTTCTTACTATTGCACCAACAGTTGTCTTCTCACCCAGCGTCTTACTTATGGTTTTGTAGCCCATTCCAGCCTTGTGCAGGTCTAGGATCTTTTCCCTGACATCCTTAAAGAGCTCTTTGGTCTTGTAGAGGTTAAGAGTATGACTGACTGAGTGTGTGGACATGAATTTAATTTTGATAATCCATCTCTCACCGGTAAAATGAACCTACCCCTAAAATCATAGACTGTTCATGTCTTTGTCAGTGGCCAAACTTACAAAATCAGCAAGGGATCAAATAATTATTTTCTTCACTGTATAATCATATTGATTTATGATGATTGTCTGTCCGTGATTTTTTGATAAACTGTACAGGAGAGGTGAGCAAACTTTGCTTCAACATGTTCACCAATTTCAAATCCAGACCGAATTTGGAAATGTTTGTTTGGCACCTCGAACGCGAATGTTTTTGGGATATTCTGGTATTGTTCGGTAATTGTTCGGACGTGTGTGTAGCATAACTAGAACAGAAACATTGATGCAAATGCACTAAAGCTTCTGTTCAAGGTTATGCTACACACACATACAGACAGACACACAGATCATCTTACCTGTCTCCCACTGCTTGCTTCCAGGTCCACTCTCCTGCACTCCCTCTCACTTACTTCCAGTCCCGTTTATTAATCTTTTTCCATTTCAAGTGACGTCGCAACATTGCATGCAATTTCACTTGCAATTTGCTGGTTGCAGTGAAATCATGGACACATTCTTCTACTTTGTTGCCGTGTACAAATGTAACAATGTGTCCATGATTTCACTGCAACCAGCAAATTGCAAATGCAATGTTCCAACGTGTAACGGTACCCTTATACCATTGTTGTGATGAGATGATAAAGGGGTATTTTGATTAAAACTAATTATCACCTATCTATAATAGATGACTTTCAAATTGATAGGGGTCTGATCAGGGGCGGACATTTCACTGGTGAAGCCTATGCAGCCGCATGGGGGTCCAGGAAGTAAGGGACTCATTTCCACTTCCAAAGCAGCACACAGTGACTGTCATAGACAGAACTGTTGTACTGCTAAGGGCCCATGTACTGTTCTTCACATGGGTCCTTTTCTGTCTGTGTCTGCCACCGTCTGATTGTTTGGAGCCCCATGGATCAGTGACTCACCGTGGCCGGCTGACTCCGGTTGATACAGGCGATTCTTCTCCTTCCTTGTCACGGGTGGACCGCGCCTGCCGGTAGTGGGGCCCGGTGTAGTGCAGATCAAAATTGAAGACGTCTTGCGGGAACAGATTAAAAAGGGGTTTAATTTGTTTTTATTCGTGACGCCACCTATGAGTAGATTCGGTAAGGGCTACCGACGCTGCGGAACCCCCGGGGGATGGACAGCAGCAAGATGTTACGCTCCCCACAGGCTGAGCGGTGATCCCCGGGGGCTGGAGCTGCTCAAGATGTTGTGCGGCAGCTGCGGTTACCTTGTTGTTAATGACGGACAGTTCATAAGGAAGCACGGACACAGATAGTCTCTGCAACGGTCTTTACTGTAACCAGCAGGCAGTACATGGCTTACAGTGGTTGAGTAGTAGACCGGGTGGACTCAGCAGTGATAGTGTTCCTCAGAGATCCGCAGTGTTCCTCCATTCTACCTACTTAGTTCCTTCTTTTGCCAGCGTCGCCCAGGAATACCAGGTCGGGTACGGGGAGGCTGCTTCAATGCCCTATCCATGATGTACGTTCTGGATGCTTTGGGGAGCCTTGGATCCCTCAGTGGGTACACCGCTGGTTAGACGACTGGAAACTGGCTGGTGGTGGGGTGCTCCTATAAAGCTTCTCCTCCACGGGGCTGGTTCGCGTGACAGAGGTGAACTGCTGCCAGCTTCGGTACCAGTGAACCGGCTGTAAGTTGTGGGCACGGGAGTCTTTTGGGAACCCGTGTAGATAAGCCCAATCCCGGTGGTTAAGGCCTCAGGTGCTGACACCCGACCGGTGACGGCCCAGGGGCCCGCACGGAGTGCGGAGCCCCCGCTCCTCTCCAAGCTCTGTTCTAGGTTCTTTCCAGACTCTCTTGGACTCTCCTCTCTCTCTAGATTATTGTGTGTTCTACTACACTACCCTAACACTCCACCCCCTAGGACCCATGATTGGTCCCCTGTTCTAGGTGTTGCATGTTGGGTTGGATCTCAGAGTTAACTATTTCACTGCTTTGTCAGAGAATATTGCGGCTGCAATACTCCCTTGTGACGCACTCGTTGCGGGGCGCCACACTCCCCCTTGGTTAAATCAGCTTGTCCCCAAGCGTCAAACTACTCACATTACAGAGGTTTTTACATTTTATAATTTACAACAGGTAATACACTTTTATTAATGACAGGTCATATATGCATAAAAGTGAGGTAGATAAACAGGTTAACACCTTGCGCGGACTCGGCGGGCGGGTCGGCTGTCCTTAGAATAAAAGTTCAGGCTGTAGCCGCCAAGTCGCGGTGTTACGGTGCAAACAGGAAGAAGTCTCGTTTAATAGCAAAGTTCAAACAACAACAGTCACTTATGGAGGGCAGTGTTCCGGACCCGTATAGCGAACCACCCATCGCGGCATATATGGCGCTCATAGGTTACTATGTCCCCTCTATACAAGTCTCGGCCTGGATGGCCTCGCGGTAGGTGCGATTCCACATCACGGCGCCCCACAAACACTTCAGTACTCACACCCTCCTCCCTTACGAATCCCCACCCGGTGGACAAGTTAAATGTGCTTACCCACCCGGTTTTACGGAATTGTTCAGGCAATGGAGATTGGCGGCGGGCCTCGGCACGAGCCTGCATGTTGGCTTGCAGTCGAGTGTGCCACTCGTCTCTCCGAATACGACGTACCTCTTCGTCGGAGTGATGCGGCGTGTGGATAAAGTCACTACGGCGTGCTGGTTGTTGAACCGCTCGAGCTTGGTGGGCAGTCTGGAGTGGAGCCCGGTTCAACGGAACCGGAGAAGATACTGTTGCGGCGGCACCCGACCAGTGCACCCGAGCTGATCGCCCGGCAGAAGGGTTCCTTGTGTCTCCCCAGGCGAACCCGGTGTAGAGATCCTCAGGTGAACTGTAGATCTCCTCGTCATCCTCCTCGACCTCCTCGATGACTACGTCGGGCTGCTCGGCTGGCGAAGATGATGGGATGGAATCCTCTGGATCGGTGGGTGGCTGTGCTGCAAGGTTCTCCTCGGGATCGTTGTGCAGGACTTCCAGGCTGCCTGCCTCTTCTTCTGTAGCAGCGGGAAGTGGTGTTTCAATCCCGGTCACCAGGTAGGCCTCTGTAGTTGCAGAGGAGGCCTCCGGTTCAAGGGAGAAACAGGCGACAGTCTCGGTAGTGTGGAAACCAGTCGCAGGTTCCGCAGGTGGAACCAGGTAGAGATCGGCTTCTTCGTGGGAGCGTGTTGGAAGCTCCGGCTCTGGAACGGGGTCGGCTGCGGTATCGTCCGCTGGAACGGGTCGAGTTGTGGTCCTCACTGGAATAACACAGTCTATGGGCTCCGGTGACGAAGCTGGACAGGTGGTGGGCGACGGTGAGGTGGTGGAAAAGCTGGCGATGTCGTCTGGGCTTGGAGCAGCTGTACCCGGTCGGCTCTGCTGCATCGCATGATGGAGTCTTCTGCCTAGGGTCGCGCTCCAGCTGCGAATCGTCCACTCCACAGTCTCAAGTAGTCGCACCCGGAGGTCTTGTAGAGCCTCTAGCCAGAAGTCGGGGCTGCCGTCTATAGTAAGGGCAGGATCCGGACCCGGTTGGCCGATAGCTGCTCTAGCCTCCGCCTCGACCTCCCCCATTAGGTCTTGGAGTCTCGTGCTGGCCAATCTTCTTGGAGGGAAACCACACCCGTTCAACCGGTAAGACGTTCTGGTAGAGCTCGTGAAGAAGTCTTC
Source organism: Allobates femoralis (assembly GCA_033576535.1). Lineage (NCBI taxonomy): Eukaryota > Metazoa > Chordata > Amphibia > Anura > Aromobatidae > Allobates > Allobates femoralis. The sequence continues at coordinate 96,434,900 of JARQOC010000001.1, forward strand.
TCCGTCTGTCGGTATGTCTCTGACACTCCCATTTCCTGTGGGCTTTTGTAGTCCAATGGTGGGAAAAGTCTTTGGGGTCCGCCCCCATGGTTGATTCGAGCAATCAGGGCGGACAAAGAGTTTGGCGCCTTTTGTCTTTAGCCCTCCCACGATGAGGAGGGGGTTGACTCACTCCTGGGCTTCACGTGGCGGCTTCTTGTGGCGGAACGCCATCTTGGGCGCCATCTTGGCCCAATGGTGTAAAGGCGGGAAAAGTTCTTTTAGGGACGAACAAAGTCCAATTGTAGACAATAAAGTCCAGTTTAAGCACAATATACCCGTTGGGTAACGGGCCTGCTCGTATCCTGTTCGTGACGCCATTTTCTGACTCACCGTGGCCGGCTGACTCCGGTTGATACAGGCGATTCTTCTCCTTCCTTGTCACGGGTGGACCGCGCCTGCCGGTAGTGGGGCCCGGTGTAGTGCAGATCAAAATTGAAGACGTCTTGCGGGAACAGATTAAAAAGGGGTTTAATTTGTTTTTATTCGTGACGCCACCTATGAGTAGATTCGGTAAGGGCTACCGACGCTGCGGAACCCCCGGGGGATGGACAGCAGCAAGATGTTACGCTCCCCACAGGCTGAGCGGTGATCCCCGGGGGCTGGAGCTGCTCAAGATGTTGTGCGGCAGCTGCGGTTACCTTGTTGTTAATGACGGACAGTTCATAAGGAAGCACGGACACAGATAGTCTCTGCAACGGTCTTTACTGTAACCAGCAGGCAGTACATGGCTTACAGTGGTTGAGTAGTAGACCGGGTGGACTCAGCAGTGATAGTGTTCCTCAGAGATCCGCAGTGTTCCTCCATTCTACCTACTTAGTTCCTTCTTTTGCCAGCGTCGCCCAGGAATACCAGGTCGGGTACGGGGAGGCTGCTTCAATGCCCTATCCATGATGTACGTTCTGGATGCTTTGGGGAGCCTTGGATCCCTCAGTGGGTACACCGCTGGTTAGACGACTGGAAACTGGCTGGTGGTGGGGTGCTCCTATAAAGCTTCTCCTCCACGGGGCTGGTTCGCGTGACAGAGGTGAACTGCTGCCAGCTTCAGTACCAGTGAACCGGCTGTAAGTTGTGGGCACGGGAGTCTTTTGGGAACCCGTGTAGATAAGCCCAATCCCGGTGGTTAAGGCCTCAGGTGCTGACACCCGACCGGTGACGGCCCAGGGGCCCGCACGGAGTGCGGAGCCCCCGCTCCTCTCCAAGCTCTGTTCTAGGTTCTTTCCAGACTCTCTTGGACTCTCCTCTCTCTCTAGATTATTGTGTGTTCTACTACACTACCCTAACACTCCACCCCCTAGGACCCATGATTGGTCCCCTGTTCTAGGTGTTGCATGTTGGGTTGGATCTCAGAGTTAACTATTTCACTGCTTTGTCAGAGAATATTGCGGCTGCAATACTCCCTTGTGACGCACTCGTTGCGGGGCGCCACATCAGCAGAAGGGTGCACTTTTATTGCTTTTAGAGTGCTTGACTAACACTCCATTTATTTGCTATGGGACTGCTGAAGCGATGTCTTCAGCTTTCTCTGGCAGCTTCATATAGAATGAATACAGTAGGAATACCCATTTTATTTTAATGGGAATAAAAGTGCCTAATTTTAGCAATTGATGGGAACCCCCAGTTATCAGACCATCCCAATCTGACAGTTATCATCACCTTTACTGAGGATAAGTAATAACTTTTTCCGACTGGAATACCATTTTAATAATGGAAAGACTGTATATCTATCTTTAACAACTGTATGAAAGATAAATGTTTAAATGAAATAATATTCATAATTATAGACATTTATACACATAAAGGGCATATTATTCATATTAATCAGGTCGAACTGCAATGAAAATATATAAAGATTTTATTATACAATAATACCTATGCCCTAATGTAACAACAAATTTGTAAATCTTCCAGCCCCCAGCCTCTCTCCCGCACATTTAGCCCAGAGAGGGATCCTCCAAGCCCCTCTGGGGAGCTGCAGAAGTCACCCAGCGGTGGACTCAAGACCCCTCTTAGATTGTTTATTCCTGACATCCAAGAGATACGGGTCAGGTATGTATAAGACTGGACTGGGATAACATTTGTCATTCCCAATAAATACTGATGGTTCCCTTAACATTTGTATGTTTGTAACACATGCAATATTCAGAGATGGAGATAATGTCTAGTATTCAGTGAAAAAGGGAAACACTCAGTGCAGCTGGCAGCCAGTGTGTCTGATCTTTAGCAGTAGATACTGGAAGACATTTACTAGTCTGGTAATATACAGACAGCATAAACACTAAAAACGTAAACTAGACCAGATATTACACTAAACTAGATGAGAATTTAGCACAGTCAGTGCTTCCTAATCTGTATATACAATGCTGGTTCCACATTCAGCATTGTGCATGTATATCAGGATCGAGATAAAATATTATGTTTGCCTTCCCTGTAAGGCTGCTTTCACATCACGATTTTCGGTCATCCGATTGTATCAGTTTCAAAACGGATACAATCGGATCCGAAATCGGATCCCATGTTCCCCTATGGGAATCGGATGGGATCGGATGTGCCACTATTGGCATCCGATTTTGGCACCATCCGATCCCATCCAATTTAATTACGGGCACAAAATCATAAACTGCTACGATTTTGTGTCCGTGACTCACATCGGACAGCATCGGATCTCTGCTGATACGAGGTTGATCCGAGGTCCCACAGCATGGGAGCCTATGGACATCGGATCCGAGTTCACCTCGGATCCGATGTCGGCTCCGTATCCCCTGTCTTTCCCTGCTTCTGCTCCTCCATCTTCTTCCCTCTCCTATTCTATGCTGTGCCCCCGCTCCTCTATTCTGTGCCCCAGCTTCTCTATCCTCATCTATCCCTTTCCTATCCCCTGTCCTCTCCCTGTGTGTAAAAAAAAAAAAAAACTCCTGGAGCATACATTACCTGTCACAGGCTCCCACGCTGCAGCACCATCAGGGCAGAAGAGCCTGTGATGATGTCAGAGAGCCGGTCAGCTGACAGGTCATGTGACCGGCTCTGTGACATCATCACAGGTCCTTCAGCCCTGATGGTGCTGCAGCGTGGGAGCCTGTGACAGGTGATGTATGCTCCGGGAGGAGGTTTTTTTATTTTTTACACACAGGGAGAGGACAGGATAGGGATTAGATGAGGATAGAATAGCGGGGGCACAGAATAGAGGAGCGGAGGGACAGCATAGAATAGGAGAAGGAAGAAGATGGAGGAGTAGAAGCAGGGAGAGACAGGGGACCGCAGGATCCACACGGATCCTGCATAAAATCGGATCGGATGGCTATTTGCCATCCGATTGCAGGGATCCATGTGGATCCGTGCCTGTCTGTGGGATCCTCCTTCAAAGTCGGATCCCACGGACAGGCACAAAAACGTAGTGTGAAACCAGCCTAAGGAAGTCTGGCTGTGTCTGGCAGCCGGCTCTTCACACCTACTGCTGAACGATCTCATGCAAGCTGTTTACTCTGCAATGACATTTTAGAACATCAGTGCAGAGTAAAGTGAGGACCGCCTGAAAGTTTATGGTATGGTCTAGAAGTAGTTATGCTACACGTTTTTACAAATAATTTATGCTTTCCCCAAGCAACACATCATTTCTTTTGTAGTACTCAAAAGTGTTTTCAACACATAATACTGAAACTAGGTGTGACAATGGGCATCATAATTCACTAAAATGTGGTGCATTTATTGTTAAAGTGCACTTTAAATATTAAATCTGTCCCACCATGTTCTGTAAGACAGGTATGTCAAGTTGCATCATGAAGGATCATGTAAATGAACAGTTGTAACCTGTCCAAGATACTAATGATTTAACCATTAGCGAAATGCAGAAATTAATGTACAGTGCTGTGCAAATTAATTGGGACAAAACAAGTTTTTCTTGCATTAATTTTACTATTTCTGATAAGGGTTTGATCAGTTCTTGGTGTCGTTTTCCTTTTTCTTCCACATTTACCCTTTTCGTTTTGGAGAAAACGATCCAGTTTCATTGTGTGTGCGAATTATTCTTGAAATAGTAGATTTTCCAATACCATCGGTGGAAGCAATTTCTTACAGTCAGACTTGTATGTTCATTAAGAGTATTAATTCTAGACCTTTTTCGTGGAGTAACATCCATTTTTACAGGCACGAATCACACTGAGAGAAAAAGTACACTAAACCACTCCTCACAGAAACAAGCTCTCAACTAAAGCTGAGGGGGCAGCTAACTGTTATTTTCTGAGTAAAACCAGTCAAAGCACATTTTGTTACTCAAGGTTGTATACTGACACCTGTTCAAAGCAGTTAAAACTGGTTTGAATCACTAACTGGTAACCCCAACTTACGATTTTACTTAAATGCTTTGTCCCTATTAATTTGCACAGCACTGTAGCACCCAGGTAATGGAGGTGCTTTCTATTCACTGCTATCCACCCCATGCAGCGTCCACAGCTGATAGAATGACCACAGACAACAGGTCTCGGGGATAACAACTGCTTTACTTCAGCAGAGCAGGGAGTTATAATAACCTGGAGCAATTCTCTACAGTTCACGTGGATAGAACATGGCAGATACAGTTCAGGTTAGAATCTGACATGAAATTGAGGGTCCGGAGCTTTAACAACCCATATTATTTAAGTGTGGCACAAGTAGATAGTTTTAAGGAAAGTCTGAGTCCTTTTGTATCATAAAAGTAGAAGAAAAGATGTATAGCAAGAGTATTTACAGACCTGGAGTCCTATATCCATGTTACAACTTGTTACAGCCCATGCAGAAAATATACTTGAAGCAATTAGCGAACAAAAGCAGTGAGGCGGGCGACCCTCGATTTCCTCAACACGTTTGCAATAGGTTTTTCTGTACACATTTAGCACAATCTAATGCTGGAGAAGCATGAGTTAATCCAGACAGCGAGGACCCAGGGTTAAAAGGGTTAAATGTTTTTAGCCATATTGGCTGTAAAAGTCAAAGGAATATCCTAGACATTAGGCCTGGCTGAAAATGTTGATAGGACGATAAGGATGGACCCCCAGTCATGGAGCCTGGAGGTGATGAGGAGATCCCTCACATGAGGTCTGTTCTGTGTCACATCTTGTACTAGACTACTTTGGAGACTTTCCAGATCTCTGTCTTGCCTAGAAAAAGACTGGAAGCAGCCCCTCCTATCGATCCTGGTGACAGGGTCACTGGCCAATAGAGTAGACACTCAATTCTCTGTCAGATTTTACATTGTAAGATTGATATAAACCATGCATTTCACCAACAGATGGTGCTGGAACACAACAAATGAAAAGTGCTTTAATAGAACCACTGAAACACATACCTGAAGAATATATGGGAGTTTTACATTCATTTAAACCCATATAACAGTAGAAGGATAACTAAGGAGTGAGTTGGAGTGTACATAGGCTACTCATGGTCCAGAGTTGATTAAAGGGACATACACAGTATGGACTGGGTTACTACATAAATAATCCTGAAATTGTTCAACCCTGTAAAGTATTTTCATTTTGCACTTTCTTTTTAAAGCTACATTGATATATTTAGATAAGACTAAAGTAAAATATAGTTTTAGAATAGACTCATAGAATAGTAGAGTTGGTCAAAGTAGGATTCACTAAATCAACCCAGACAGATGTCTGTCCAGCCTGTTTGAAGACTTCCATTGAAGGGCACTGACTATACAATAGAATAGTTAGAGTTCTACTGAGAACACACATGTAATAATCAATTAGTGAACATTGATGTCTGGATACAGTTTAAAGTGGAACTAAAACATTCATGCTGCCCTAATCCAGCATCTAGTCTGATTCCCCATAGCAGCTGGGTCAAGGCAGTCTTCAATTTAACAGCTGGCATCCTGGATTCCTCTTGTACTTATTAGACTTTCTATATCACTAGGCTAGTGATGAAATGTCATCATGTCACACAGACTAATAACTGCAAGAGCTGACCAGGATGCCTGGCCTAGAATGCTGGATGCAGACGTGAAGACTGCTCTGGAGGACCAGCCTAGATACTGGACAAAGACTACACAAGTTTTTTTGCTTAACTCACATTGGGGTCATTGACTTTGTTTTAAAAATTAATATTGTTGTTTTCTCACATTTTAGAAATAACAAAGTTTTTCTTTTTGCATTCTTCTCACAGCCCTATTGTCTCTAAAAAGGGGTACCTACACTTTCTTGAACCCCATACATGCGGCTGGGTTAAGAGGTACGTAGTGGTTAGACGTCCATATGTCTACATCTATAACAGTGACCGGGATCCAGTGGAGAGAGCCATTCTTAACCTTTCACAGGCTCAAGTGGAGTACAGTGAAGATCAACAGGCCATGCTAAAGGTAAGGCAATATGTATTAACTCGGGATGTGTGTATCTTTTAAAATTTAAATTCACCACCTTCACCAAATTTTTGCCAAAAATTAGATTCACAGCATATGGAAAGTGCTGCAAATCTTCTAATTGCCGTGAAGACGTGTGGAAATCTGCAATTAAACTGAAAGATCATCGTGAACAAGGTTTTTAAAAAAGCTTGTTTCATGATTGTCTTATAGAGTAATAAAGTTGATGATCATCCGATGAACGAGCAAAACGCTCATTCATCAGGTGAATTGATCTTTTCTTGTGCAAACAGGACTCGCACTGCCGAGATCCATGGCATGTTATGTGACCTAAGTGATCTATTACAGAACACTTGGTGCAAATCATTTACTATGGTCTCCCTGTGTAAACAGGTTATTTAAAGGACTGATAGTTGCAAACCTCTGGTTGGTATGTCAAAATCACTAGTTCCCAAACTTCACTCCTCACGGCCCCCAACAGGTCATGTTTTCAGAATATCTTTAGTATGGCACAGGTGATGACTTGCGAATGATTCCATCACCTTTTCAATGCTAAGGGAATCCTGAAACATGACTTGTTGTGGGCTGTGAGGACTAGAGTTTGAGAAAGACTTGTCTAATTGGACCTTAACACTCTTTTAAGGGATTGGAGAACTGTAACACATCCTTAGTAATGTCAAAGTGACCTCATAGTCAAAATGGCTATGTACAGTATAAATGGATGATAGCTGCAGTTCACTGTTGTCTTGTCACACACTATCTGTAATGTTTATTTAGTTGTTTAAGGATTTCTGTTGCTGTGTATATTACTAAGCTGTGACATCCTCTTGCATTATGCCTGAGGTCATGTGAACATTTTCAGGCTAATGCAATCTTCTTCTTTGTGTAGAACTCTGTCAGGATTTTTTTTTGTGATGTGATCTGTGTGTTCACCTGGCTTACTTCGCAATATCCAAGAGGCCGAGATCTGTAAGAGCCAGCAGTAATGCCGCTCTTGCAAATCATGTTACTTACATATACAGAGGTGTGATAACATGATGAGTGGCATAGCTAGTCTGGAGAAACCAACAACCACTTGACTAGTCACTCAATAATTAACATATCACCACCAAATTTCTAAAATAGTATTTTGAAATATGTAGCAATCCTTTAAACAATAAAATCATCTGGTTAGGTAGGGTATTCCTATAGCAATAATTATATAGTGTTGGTTTGTGGCACTTATCAAGTCCCCTTTTACTATTGTAGTATTGTCAGCCACCTTTTGTTGTTAAGAGAGATTCCTGGCAAAAAAGTCCGAAATGAGCTTAGTAATGTGCAATTTTATCAAGTACTAAGGTTCACAGATTAATTCTTTCTTTGATAGAATAATGCAGTAATATGAATTGTGTTACAAAGGAACTTGTGTTTTGAGTAAAGTTGGTGTAAATAGATTTATTAGATTCGATCCAGGGGCACATCAGTCATCAGTGGCCATCAGACAGGAGGCCTTGAGAACCTCTTCCAACCAGTACCAGTGCTCTTCTGTAGATTAGTCGGCCTGGTGCAATGTCCCATGTCTGTCAACCACAACGATGATGTCGCACCACGCCGCAAATCAAAAGGGGAGCATTTAATTAAAGGATGTGAATAGGACCTAAAGCTGCAAGGGCATTGATCTTGAAATGAACAGGCTTACTTAGCCACTGTCAAATATATAAGTAACCAGGTGACATCAGTAATAGTGCCATAGCTGAGACAATTCTAATACTATTGGAATTGGTTTTCTCTCATTTGTGAAATACAAGCAATCAGATCTGTTCATCTTGACACCTCTGTCATTATTATATCCAGTGTACACTGAATATACGCAAAAAAACGATTACGATCTATGTTTGTTCTTTTGCAGACCCCCAATACTTTTGCTGTATGTACACAACACCGCGGCATTCTGCTGCAGGCCAGCAATGATAAGGACATGCATGACTGGCTCTACGCCTTTAACCCTCTTCTGGCTGGCTCCATTCGGTGAGGATTTGTGATGGATTACAAGTGGAAGGATGGTCTACTACCTGAGATGATTATTTCTGAACATTTTTACATAATTCTTTAGGAATTTGAGGCTTAGACTGAATGCGGTCTTGCTCAATCAAACACATTTTAATATTTAGAAAAATATATTTACTTAATCTGTGATAAAACGATAAAATCTATTCGCATAATATATATTTCACAACTTATTAGTAACTGACAAGCTATGTTGTCAGTTTTATAATGTTATAACCTGGATACAGATGTGGAAGGTATGAAGTAGATATAGTTGAAGCCAACTCCCGTATTGCCTAGCAGAATTCATGAAACAGGATCTTTTCGCCAATCGAATGGAAGCCTATTTTCTGATGTGTGATTCTCTTATGTCTTCTGTGTTCACGGTCCAATAGAAACAACTCATTTCTAAGTTTCTTTCTTTCTTTTTCTGTTTCTCTGCTCCTCTCTTAGGTCCAAACTGTCTCGACGCAGAACAGCCCAAATGAGAATTTAATGGGAAACCTGCACTCTTCCTTATTTTTATCAACTTGTTAAATCATTTATTACCGTAATTACTCGCCATACCTACACATTACAACAACTCTATCCTGTATACTCCCTGCTCATGCTGTCACTTCTGCTCCCACTAGGGATCTGTAGCTCTCTTATTGTCTAGGGAAGTATCTGCAGACCTTCCAGCTGTGGCTGAAAAAAAGCTCCTAGGAGGTCTACCGTAAAATAATCTAGGAATCTCCAGGTGCCCCCATCTGGGTACAGGGAATCTTAATGTGCTGCACTCTTTACTTTCCCTGTCTTTCCTAACTTTACCATAGGCAAGCAACAATGTGGTCCATTGTCTATTTTCGGCAAGCTCTTAGGCAATGTCTGGTTTCAATAATCAAGATTTTTTAGCCTCTAAACCAGTTTTAATGCGATGACACCAATGATCGAGAAGACCACATATGCAAGAAATTAGAGAGCAGAATTCCCCAATTGGTGCTAGCTACCATGATAATGGCAATGTTATAAAGAAATCACCATCAATGGAATTAATATGAGACCCTCTTTGAGCATGGCCTAAACAGCACCTATCATCACCTACGCTTGGCAAAGCTAGGTCCAAATATTTATGAGTTTGGGACTAAATTCAGAATGATTTCTTATTAGTAATTGATAAGTATCGATAAGTATCCATACTCATGAAAATTCACCTTGCCTAATCATAGCATACCCTGGCTGTAGGTGAAACATACATATATATAAGCGTGTCTGCACACGGCATTGTATATATTCTCACCCTACATAAAACTTCCTGATCTACACCCTTCCAGACATTTAGGGACATGTTGCAGCTTAACAGTTTCCTATGTGGATATATGAGGAAGCGAGCTTACAGGGCTGACGTAACAAAAAAATACCATAAAACACGAGAGGCACAAAAGTAGAACATTTAGGTTGTTTGGCTCCATGATGAGATGATACTAGAACCTGCTGGCTAGTATAATACAATGCTATGTTCTACTAGAAAATAATTATGGATTTGCTGTACGTATGTGCTGAACTTACATTTATAACTAATGTAAACTAAGGGGCTTATTATACAAGCTGTTATCCTTTTGCGCAAAAAAAAAAAAATAACGGGCAATTATGTTCTTGGATTTTACTGTAAATTGTCACAAGCCTAGTGTCATAACTGGTGATATTCATGCATGGTTATGTCAGTGATTTTCAGAAAAGATAAGCACTACTTAAAGTTAAGGAAACATTTTTCTTAGTTCACTGTATTTCCTATAATCCATTATTACAGTCAATGGATTTTCATGTTTTAATCAACCTGGAAAATAGAATGCACCAATATACTAAGGCAATCCAAAGATAGGTCATTTATGCCAAAGAAAGGTAAAAACCAGAGTTCATTTTCAAGGGTTTCCCCATTCTTATGCACTTTAAGTACAAATTCATAAGAAGCCGTGTCTTATAGCCTACAAACCTCCTGTGCTCTTAGATGTGAGGGCAGTGTATATAGGTATATAGCACTCTGTTTCCCCTAATACCTGCCTGTAATGAAATGAGAAAAAGAAGAACCTAAAACTACACCAATCAGTAGAAACGGGAGAATATTGATTACTACGTGTGGCAAGTTGATGGATGTGAGGTTTCTCAATTTTGTTTGGATGTTATCTTATTGGGATGCCATTGTATTAGTTGACAGGACTTGTTATAGTCTCAGGGTCAACCAGCTTTCGAGACTACCAAGTCCAATCATCTCAGATATAGGCAAATGTATATCTTAGGCCAGCCAACCTATAGATGATACAGTCCAAGATGTGTGAGATCTTGCCATCTCCTACAATTGCTATATACCGTAGAAGGGTAAGGAATCCTATTAATATTCTCCATAAGGTCTACCTAATTAAGAAAGAAGGTATACACCATGTGAAATAAGTTCAATAAAATTAGTGTATAGACCCCATACACAAATTGGGCCTTGTATTGGTGCTGCATAGCACATATATATAGGAGGAATTAGTGCTTGTTTACCCTCATCTTATTTCCATAATTATTGGATTATTTCCCTGAATTTTTATTTAATAGTTATAGGGCCTATGATGATGGGGTTGTTGTATAGGTCCTCACCATCTATTAATATAAGGGATCTAGGGCCCCCATAGCAGCTACATGGTCTACCTTTGTAGTACAACCATCCACTAATGTAGTTAGCTTGTCAATATTGGAGTCATTACTGTTTTCATTGAGTACTTGTAACAATCTCATGAATTTTATAAAACCCTTGCCGTATTGGTGTGAAGTGCAGCCTTCCAGAACAATGAAGAATCGTCCTAAAATGTACCCAGAAGAATGGCTACATGCACTATTGCTTTGCTGCTTGGGTGAGAATCATGTTGCTTTTGAACAATGACCGTCTTGTATATTCTGTTAATGTCATGTCATGATCGGTAGGAGCCTTCTTCGTAGAATACAGAATTGTGTACGCTGTATTGGTTAGAGTATACTATCAGCAGTCAGATCTGTCAGGCCAGCAAGAGATTACTAAGACGTCACTGTACATGTTTCTATAGAAGTTTCTCTGCAAAATAAATGAATGTGAAAACTGATCGGTTTAACATTTACCATTCCAGTTTGTCAGCTTCTTATTCACTTCCGTGACACCGACGTCACCAGTAGATCCGAATAATGGCATGGTAGGACTTTGGTGACGGACTAATCAGGCAGGATCCACATTCACCAATCTTTTAATGCTGCTCCTTGACACACGTAGACGTTAGTTAGTGTGGGCTTTTGATACATGAAGAACATTTTATTTGCACCTTCTGTATCTTTCTGCCATAAGATTGTATACTGATATGAAATAATAGCAGCACAGAATGGTAACAGATCTACAGTAAATGCTTTAGATCAGGTACAAGACAGAGGTATGCTAAGATATCGGGCACCTCCTTTATACCCAACAGCTATGGGGACCCATAGGTCCCCCATCTGTGTAAAGGTCCATTTATATGGGACGATTATTGGCCATATAAATGGTTGTTTCCTACTACTAGACAGTTTAAACATGTCCACCGATCAAATGACTAATATGTAGTTGTATCTTCTATGTGAACATGAAGACCATCATTGTCAGTGGCAGAAAGGATGAGCTGATGACTATAGTAAAACTGTATATGGGCGAGCGGTTGCACTAACGGTCATGTGTCTGAGTATACTGACAATTATAGCTTTGTGTAATAGGAAGCAAACAATCTACTTGCTATATCTTTGATCGATCCCCATATTTCACAAACAATGCTGGGATGGCCATGGGTCTCCTAACACAAACTTACGATCTCATGCCTATGAGGCTGTAAATTCATGTCAGGAGACCTGCGGCCAGCCTGGTCAGACCGATCCCTATATGAACCATGACATATAGCCTTCTGAACTGAACCGAACATCAGCTGGGTCTGAGGGGTCATAATACCCTTTATAGCCTTTTGGTGCTGCTGCACATGACTAAATCTCTATGTATCACACAGTACTGGAAGAATGTATATATACAGTATAGCTAGTGATTAGATTATAATCCAATTGTGTATATTCACTTTTTATTAATTGTATATCGGTACAGAACAAAAAAATTTCCAAATCACTTCCTTCATTATCTAAATGAGTCTCTGTCCCTATCTATATACTATGTCGATTTCTGCCTGTTCTATTTACTGTGGAACAAGTCATTCTCAGCTGTAGCGGAAACATTTGTGCTTGTTAATATGCCTTAATGGAACAAATGAAAGTATAGAAAATAAATTGAAATGACCGATTCTGTTACAATGTGTATATAACTGGCAGATAAGAATCTGATCACCCGTTGTATAATATAACTTTGTATGTGAGACGTGTTTCATACATGTCACGGTATACATGTTCTGTAAATGTTATTTATTACACCGTGTCAGTACATTATGGTGGATTTTATGACAATATGATAAAATGTTTTTTGGCGGTGGTTGCCTATTATATATATATTCTCACACAGTATACATTACATTTAGCATTAAAGATCGTCCTGTAATGAAAGTATATGAATAGAGATTTGGCCACATCCATATTATTATTATATAATAATTGGGATATTTCCAAACAAATGTACAATTTTCCTCTTATTAAAAATCCTCTGGCTGCATTCCTAGTAATCTATTTTAGTAAAAACTTTAAAAAAAATGTTTTATAGAAAAAAAAAATTCTGGAGCATCTTGCATTGTGCAGTTTCTAAAAATACATGAAGAAATTGTCATCTGAGTGTTACAGTTGGAGACTGGTAGGTAGGTTGCAGTCACACTGGGCGAGAGACATGCGAGATACACGTGCAAGTCTTGTATGCCTCACCCGGCATGGCCGCCGGTTCTCCGGAGAGGAACGTGCAGCTGCATGTATATCTATTCGACTAAATGCTCCTCTCCAGGTGAGTCATGCGCTTGCACAAGTATCTGATATGTCTCTTGGCCAGTGTGACTCCAGGCTTATGGCCACTTTACACGTCCCAACATCGTTCCGATATTGTATCCAGCGGCACGGGAGCGCGCTTTTTCTGGGCAGAATTCCAAGATCGCATAGGAGATGTTACACAGCGCGATATCGGCAGGCAACGCCACTACGATGTGTACGCCCCCTTGTACGGCCGACCCAAGAACGACCATTTAACATGGGAGAGGATAGAAGTTGTACTCCACATCATAGTTGGGCTTTCACACAGCACGATCCAGCCACAACGTCCATCCAATATCGGGCCATTGGAGAGCCTGCTCATTTGATCCCCGATATCGTTTTGGCATCGTTCGTGCATCGTATTGGACATTTATACCATGCAACGCATGAACGATATCGGGGCCAACGCACGAACCACGTGACTTTTTATCGGAGTTTGGACGTGTAAAGTGGCCATTAGATTGACAATCTCCAATTAGCACTGATTGGTTGTATAGTGACGGGCCCTTTGACAAGAATAATTGTAACAACCAATTCACTGGGAACACAATTTTTTAGGAGTAAGGTCAGACAACTGTTCTTAATTAGTTTTTGGATGCTGAATCCAGAAATGATCTGTTTTTTCTCTATCACGTCAAGTTTTTGAACTATAGGATTTTTGTCTTCTCAAAAATATGTAAACTACTGTACCTAAAAAGTGTTGTTTTTTTTTTTTAATAGTACAAATATGATCAAAAAATGAAATATATAAGAAATAGGATGACAAATATGTTTTTTAACACTATCATGTTTTTTACAAACATATATGAGTCGAATTGTAATCAGATAACAAGAACAAGTCTTATCACAGATATCAGTGCAATTGTGCATCTCTGGCATGTAAGTTGTGGAGGAAAAACTTGACGTGCTAGAAAAAAACTGACTACATTTTTGGAATCAGCATGCCAATTTTAGTATAAATCAGCTCAAAAACCTAACTCAACAGAAAATTTTTTTCAAATTGTTCCCCAGTGTTATTAATATAATTATACATCTTTTAGGATGAATTACAGAGGAACAGAAGAATTCAGGTCTATAATAAAAGTTGCTCCAGAAGTTTTATTTCAAAGGAAATCCATGAATTTACTAAAAAAAAAAAAAATGTCTGTAGGGGTGACCGGTCATCTTTAAACCGGTAATGGACTGTTTTCATGACTATGGGAGGGAACTATTTTGGGAATTACAAGGCAACCATGGCAATAAACAGTGTCCACTTACAGTGTTAGTCAGGAGTGCACACAGACAGGAGAGGCCCCTGGGTAAAAGTGCTATACGGGCATTTTGCTGTCCAATTGCTCATTAAAATACACAATTTCCCCTGCCTTCAAGGTGGTAGTGGCCCCCTTAACTGTTAGGCCCCTGTGCTGTTGATATTAGTTCTCCTTTCCGGTCAGGCTCCATTATCTGGAATGTGATATGGGGAACAGTGGCCTTTCGGCTAATGCAAGAAAAAAAGACTCCATCCATTATAACGGGACATCGAGGAAAAGCTTTTCATTTCTACCAATGAGTCAGATGGATATTAAGTTTTTAATTGTAACAAGTGTCATGAAATTCCCAATAAAATGAATACAATTATTGTACAGAGCGCACTGCAGGTCTCTTCAGAGATGTATGGTCGCTCCACTTTCCATCTGGACAATTATCTCAATGCCATTTATTTATTTATTTTAATGATATAGAACAACTTGCTTTATTTATGCATCACATTATGTTATCCTTGGCAATGTCGTCGTAATGAATTAAATGCTAAAATACATCTGAGTGTGAGCAAGCATTGATGTTTTAATTCGGTATCCCTTGAAGTGCTACATTCTAACTAGTTTCTCTTTTTCTGTAGAGCAGCAATGGGGAACTCCAGACTCCAAAGGCCGCCAACAGGTCATGTTTTCAGGATTTTATTACTATTGTGCAGGTGATAATATAATCACCTGCACTGGTGATGCCAATGCCTGTGCAATGCTAAGGAAATCCTGAAAACATGACCTGTTGGCGGCCCTTGAAGCCTGGAGTTCCCCATTCCTGCTCTAGAAAAACAATTAGATGGCAGTATCACTATACAGACATTTAGGCTGTGTTCATACAAGGCGTTTCTGCTGTTTTTTTCTGCAGCAAATCCTGATCCATGAGGATTTAAATCCAATCCTCTGGCAGATAGTTTCCTGTGGTTTTGTGTAAGGTTTTTCATCAGGTTTTTATTCCTTTTTTTACGCAGTTTTCAACTCAGTTGTTGGCTATCAGAATATTCTCTCTCTTTTCTCTCTCCCTCTTTCTTTTTTCTCTCTCTCCTCTCTTTCCCTCTCTGTCTTTTGTCCCTCTCCTCTCCCTTTTCTTTCCTCTCTCTTCTCTCTATCTTCTCTGTCTCTTCCCTCTTTCTTTTCACATTCTCCTCTCCTCACATTCCTTGCTTTTCATCATGTCACCAAACACCAAGGCAAAAAACACTGAAAGTATTGACATGCTCATTCTATCAAAACGCTGCAAAAACCAAGCAAGTTTACATTTCAATCAGGAAAATAAACCAATGTGTGTGCATGACTCACTAAGTTTTGCTGGGAATGAAAAATGTTTGGATTTTTTTTGCATAAAACAAAGGAAAAGAACATATTAAAAACCTCAACAAAAACACCCTGTGTAAACATAGCCTTACTTGTTCTGTCACCTCTTCTGACATGTCTGCCTTAGTAAATACTGTTCCTTATTTCATCTAGTGCAGTGATGGCGAACTCCAGGCCTCGAGTGCCGCACACAGTGAAGGTTTTCAGGAATTCCTTAGAGTTTGACAGTTAATAATTTGATTACCAACTGTCAAATGCAATGGAAATACTGAAAACCTGGACTGTGTGTGGCACTCGAGGCCTGGAGTTCGCCATCACTGATCTAGTGTGTTATGCCTATGAGAAATGTATAAATAAATTGACAACTGGGTGTTATCAGTTGAAAGTGTGTACTTGCAAATTCTAATGTTAGGGTGAGATTTCTATGGATATCTTCTATTTGCTTATCCCTTGTCAAATTAATTTAGTTCAAGTGCATGCATGAAGTTATAATATCAGACAGTCAGATATATAGAACTTCTCTTGAAGAGAAATGGCGCAGAAGTGCCTTTATTATTATCAACATCAGCTTTTACGCAGCACAAAGAAGGGAGGTATCAAGGCGTAGCCTCTATAGGATTCAGCCAATCATAGCAATGTCCAGAGTCCAGATATGGATAAGAGTTCTGTCCATATATGGTTGCCTTCCTTCTTTTTGCATTCCTAAGCTTTTCCAAGAGATGTTCCTTTGTTCACTAACTGGTTTCAGCTGGATCACTCAAAATATGTATTAACACACGAGTGCAGACACCATACAATGTGTACATCAAGGTTCTCATAATATATATATATCAGAGTGTGGATAGAGATAACTAATATATTAGTTAAGTCTTCATAAAATATAGCAGAATATAAAGTAGGCATAGATATTTGGTACAGTATTTATCAGGGTTTCATACTGTTTTTAGTAGATTTTAGAATCTTATCCTTAACAATAAGATTGACCAATCAGTAGTGAGAGTGTCAAACTATGTAGGGACCCACCTTTTTGTCTTGGTGAATGGTAACTCCCAGTTGACAATTTAGAGGAATGGCAAAACATAGAGTCCTAAGGCAGACTTCACACCATGATTTTGGAGTTTCCGAGTGTATCCGTGTCAAAGCGGATATACTCGGATCCGATTTTGCCTCCCATGTATTGCTATGGGGCACGGATTGTGCTCGGATGTGTCCTTTTTGCCATCTGATTTATGCACAATCCGAGCCCCATAGGGATAAATGGGAGGCAAAATCACATCCGAGTGTATCCGATTTAACACGGATACACTCGGATGCCTCAAAATCGTAATGTGAAGCCGGCCTAAGAAAAGATGCTTCAGAATTATTATCTTATAGAGAAAACAGCTGGTTATAAAACCGACATGTCATGAAAGCTGGCAATTGCTCTTTAAAACACAAAAATATTATTAAAAAGGTTGTTATAGCCAAGTATCAGTTCTTTCTATAAACTGAAAAAATATATTCTCCATATTTATCTGATCTCAGTAATAAGAGTCAGCAAGGAAAAATGTTTCCAAAGGAATGGTTTTAGATTATTATATAAAGAAAAATGGAAGGAAAAATGTTGAAAGTCAAAGGGGTTGTCCGGAAAGAATAACACACTATATGTGTGAACGATTTATACCTGGTATTGCAACATCAAATGAATTAGGCGGAACTCCAATACCATATCATTATCAAAAAGCACATGAAAAATATTATGAAAAAGAAATGGTCTCATTTTTCTAATTCTGGACAACTGCAATTATTATAAATTCATATAGAAAATAACGGGATATAACATGTCTATCTATAACTTGTCAGCTATTTAATGACTCCAACTTCAGAATCTCAGGTAAAATATACAAAATCTGGTTATGAAAATTACAAATTTCTATGATGATTGATAGAAGGAGTCATTCCAGCAATAGTCACATTGTGAGAGCGTAAGATGTGGTAACTACATCCCCCTAGGTACATTGCACTGTACTAAGATCATTTTGAGAAGTGCAGAGTTGGAGTATAATGTATTTTATCAACAAGTGTTTAATATTATAACAGTAATTAGGATTTTTCAATGTGTGCTCCAGTCTGTGGTATATAAACATGAATTATTTAATTACTAAGAGAATATAAAGGGAATCTTTCGGGATGATTTTACAAATCAATGTCATAGTATAACTGTATAGGCTATATAGCCATAAAAAAAGGATAATTGGTAGAAATCTGCTGAAAAATTGAGCTTTAAAACCATACGCAAATTAGCCTCTATGCACTTCCAGGCTATGTCCATATATTCTGTACCAATAAATATATATGACAAAATATAAAAATTCTGCACAAGAAAAGGAGTTATCACGGGTCCTTCTCCGGTATCCCACAATCAACAGAGCAAGACATGCTTGAACAGTCCAAGAACCTTTATTGCTTGAAAATATAAAAATCAATAAAAACAATCCAGCAGTATACTGTATCTCCAGGTAATCCAGGTTTCTCTAAATCCCTTTGTGGAGTTGGCCTCAGCTCAGCATCCCAAACACAGACTGAAATCGCACACCTCTCCTCAGAAAGACTCAAATCTTAAGGCCCTGTCACACATAACGAGATCGCTAACGAGATTGTTGTAATGTCACAGATTTTGTGACGCAACAGCGATCCCGCTAACGATGTCGTTATGTGTGACACGCACCAACGTTCTGGCCCCTGCTGTGAAATCGTTGATCGTTACACACTGCTCTAGATCATTTCTACGTCATTGCGCTCCCACTGGGAGCGTTACATCATTGTGTTTGACAGGGAATATCACCAACGAACTTAATGTTACGCTATGGAGTGTCAATTCCCAACGACCTCAGTATAATTCTGGATCGCTGGTGTGTCATTATTCACATCGCTGGTGAGATACCTGTTTGACATCTTACCAGTGATGTCAAAAACGACACACCAGTGATCTCTGCACATCGTTATCATTATCGGGATCGCTGATGCGTTGTTATGTGTGACTGGGTCTTTACTCCCTCTCTTCTCCCCAACCACCTCCCAATAACCAAACCGGGTTTAATGACACACTCCAGGGGGATATTACACACATTTACAGACAGAGGACTAGAATGACAAAGTAGAGACTTATCCACAGTAATTCAATTATCAGATCCCTCAGGAGTGTAATGAGTACACAGGAAGGGGGAAGGGCTGAATACACAGTATAGCAACACACTTGTAAAATGCAGTAAAATATAACCCACCATATCACACCATCACAGGAGTATAAAAATATAACATTGAAAAAAGAATAATTACATTTAATGAAAGTCACCAATAGTGACAAACAAGGTTAACAACTAGAGATGAGCGAATGTGTTCGAGTAATTTGTAAATCCAAAGTGCAGGAGCATGCCGCGCTGTGCTCCGGTACACTCGGTTCCCAACTCAGAGCAAGCCGCTTGCAGTGTGTGATAGGTTTACACTGTGGGTAAAATCTGAGTTTTCTGCTGTACTGTGCCCTAAAAAAGATTGAAAAATCTCCACCATCCCGCCCCCAAAAATGTTTTATGTATGGCTGGCTGTATGTGGGCGGAGAGCCGAACAGTCAGTCAGTGACAGTTAGGGTCAAGTTTGTAACCTGAACAGCGCCACCGAACCTGAACATCCACGGATTTGTTCACCAACCGAAACGTTAAATGGTTCACTCATCTCTAGTAATAACCCAATTTAAAATAATTAAAACAGCAAAAAAGTTTAGATTTATCCTCATTAGCGTACAATAAAGCTAAAAAAGTGGGACACTCTTCTTCCTTTATTGTATTCTGAAGCTAATGTGGATAATGTGGATATATCAGATTTTTTGTTGAGTTTTGCCTGTGTTGCTTTTTACTGTGGCTTTCACAAAAATGAATTATTAGTGATGAGCGAATAGTCAGGTTTGGATTATTCTAACCTAATACTTTTTACTATTCAGGTATTCATCTTCTAATAAAGTCAATGGGAAACTCAAATAGTTTTCAGGGGACTCTTCCAAAAATCTATTTGAGTCCCCATTGACTTTATTAGGAGACAAATCCCCGAATGCTAAAAAGTATTCGGTTAGAATACTCCGAACACGAATATCTCACTATTCACTCATCACTAGCAATTATTCAAATGTGCCAGATTTTTTAGGGTTTTATACTTTTTCATTTTAAAATGTCCATATATTCTGGATGCATTGACGACGCACTGCCAGGCCAATCTTACATGTGACTTCAAAGGTTGACCCAATCGGATTAATACGAGACCAATATCATTTTTAGAATTGTATATGACCCATCTATTATATAATCACGAATGGGTTTTTTGCCCCTTTTGAGTCCGCTTGCGCTGCGAGTCAGCGTGGTCATGTGGATACGACTGAAGCATTGGCCGCGCAGCGGCCATTGCGAGCAGTTCTAAGGCGACTCGCTATGCCCGCGCAGCGGCATGGCGAGTCGCCTTAGCAGCGCGAAGCATTGGCCGCGAAGCGGCCATTGCGAGTCAGGGACTCGCTCTTCTAGAATCCCGATGCATCTGCATCGGGCACCCAGCTAGTACATTGATAATTAGGTATGATCATTCTGACAGGATCCCTTTAAATTCTCTCTGGTCCCGTCAATATTTCGCATTAAATAAATCCTGGCTGTGCCGCTTTATTCTCTACTGTATAGGGCAATGGCAGAGAGCAGGAGTTGCCTAGATCTGTCTGTATTCTGGTAGGATGCGCCCTTCACATGCTCATTTGTTTTTAATCACTGTACAGTGCATGGGAGACCACTATGTATAGAATATACCACAATATACAGTGTAAAGTGTCTAAGCACCATTAAATAACCTGTCAGCGCTCAGTATATGAGAAATATGTATATGTTATAGGACAATAAGAACTGTATACCATAGCTGCACCCCTGAGTGCCTCATTGTGTTAGTAGTACTGCTGCGTTAGATGGTACTGTAACCACTGAAACTTAATGTATTTTGGGCCAAATAATTATTTAAAAAAACGTATAATTCATGGATATGGATCAAAGTATGAAAAATAAATATTTGAACAAAAACTTTTAAAAAGATTGCTCCACGGTCTTTTTCCTCATAGGATTTCAATGTGTGATAGCCCCTCGTCATCTTGTATATTTCTCTCAGCCCCGTCACTGTAGTGACCATGACTGGCCTTGTTATCTGTCTTGTAACTATGATGTTTAATGCTTGGGGTGCAGGATTGTACAAAATGGGGCTTCTTGATTTTTCTAATCCTTTCATTGTCAGGACGTTTTACTAGGAATCTTAGCCTAAGTCATTCCTGACCAGGAACAGATTAAAAATCTAGGATTGCCAGGCTCTGAAATAAATACTGCATTAATAAATGTGACATTATGCAATTAAACTTTTCTTTGTCTTTTTTACCTTAGTTTTATAGTTGATAAGGTTGAAAAAGAAGATAAGTCAATTAAACCATCCTTGTCCTTTTCCTGTAGAAAAACCATCCTTGTTGCTCTCATCTCCTACAATAGGTCACAGCTGCTTTTGGTGCACGTATCAGTCTAATATCTCCAGGAAATTTTCCAGGTCTCTTGATCTTAATTTTCCATCCACATTTTTTGATTAATTTTCTTCTCAGCAGCATTCTGCAATAGGTGCATGAACTTACTTGTACCTGTTATTGTCCAATCACTTGCAAGTCCTGAACTAAAAGCTCGTCTTTCTGTTATGCTTGTATGCCATTTAAAAGACAAGAGAGCAGGTGTGGAAAGACAAAGACCTCCCACTTCTAGTAATTTTTCTCATCTCTGAGACTTGAGATGGATTACCCTTTACAACAGCAGTGGTCAGCACACTAGACATAAGGGATACACCTAGTGGCTGGCACTTTGCAGTAATTTTTCTGAAAAGTAAAGTGAACAACTAAAGGGAATCAGTCAGGTAATTTTCTAGTACAGTACTAATGGTATTCTGATGTAGGGCATGGTCAGCCCTTTCAGGATCACTAACTTTTATTGCTGTAGCTTCTCCGCTTGTCTTGTTGTAAGTTCCAGAAAATTCTTTGTCGTGGTCGCAAGTGCTGGGGTACTCGGTAGCCGGGCAGGCAGTCTCTATCTCGGTGGTAATTGCCCAGCCCCATGGCCCTGACTAGACATGAAAAAGGGGGGAATATTTACAGGGGACAAGAGTTTATAGTTCGTGATGCCAGCTGAGGTATCTGGCTGGGGATGGATGTTATTGCATCAAGGTGGAGCAAGCCCCTGGGAGTGGTAGTGGATGTTATAGATGAAGATGATGAGGGTTGCAATGAGTAGAGGTGCAGAATGGATGCAAGAAGGAAAAAAGGAGACAGTCTCTGTTTGTTACCTTTTTACTTTGTATTGCAGTTCATCAACAGATCCAGAGTACTGGTTCACTGGGCCGACAGTCTGGTCAGTCTGAGAAGAACTAGGGACTGCTAAAATGGATGGGTATACAGCCTACCAGCTAACTTCTCCTTGGAATGAGTTTCTAGGTACTTTCCGCTTCCTCGTGTGTCTCTTCCTTCCTTGTGACTACTAGTAGGCAGGCGACCTGGAATAGTTGAGACACCAGACCCACACAAGTTCTCTAGCTCTTTGACAGTCGCTGTGTCTCTGGATAGTCCCATAGTGTGGCTACTGTGCTTGCAGCCCAGCAACCTACAGTTTGCTGCCAGCCATGAAGTCCTGACAGCTTGGGGTCCTGGCATCCCTTCTGCAGCTAGTGATCTCCACAGCTCGAAGGCTGTCAGCAGACTCAGTGGTCCCCAACCTTTTTTGCACCAGAGACAGACTTCATGCAAAACCATTTTTCCGTGGCCCGGCAGGGGTTGAGCTTTGGTCATATGGGGCAGGGCTATGGAGAAGGGGTGGAGTTTAGTACCCTGTTTCCCCGAAAGATGCGTTATGTTCTATTTTCAGGGGGTGTCTTATTTTTCCATCCCATTGCAGCCCCCAATATGGTATCCCAATCATTCCCTTGCAGCCCCCATCATCCCCTTGCATTGCACAATATCCCCATCATCCACTTGCAGCCAATAATATCCACATCATCCCCTTGAAGCCCCTGATACCGTATCCCCCATCATGATCCCCTTGCAACTCCCATCATAATCCCATTGCATCCCCCATCCTCCTCCTCTTAAGGCCCCCATCCTCCTCTTCTTGTGGCCCCTATACTCCTCCTCTTGCAGCCCCCATCATCCTCCTCTTGCAGCCCCCCACCATCCTCCTCTTCCAGCCCCCCCCCCATCCTCCTCTTCCAACCCACATTCTCCTCTTCAAACCCCCAGCCTCCTCTTCCAGCCCCCATCATCTCTATGTCACACACACACAGTTCGGTCACCGCCCCTCCCACTGCATCTGAAGCATTACGTCCCTATCTCTATTCTTTTCCTCAGCATGTCTGCATAGAAGTACGTGACCATCAGCCAATCACGGTGCAGCAGCCGGGCCAATCACATTGCAAAAGCCACTAGCCAATCAGGGCCCGGCTGCTGCACCATGTTTGGCCCGGCTGCTGCACTATGATTCACCGATGGCTTCTCATGTACTTCTATTCACACAGCTGAGGAAAAGAACAGAGAGGGGATGTAATGCAGCAGGTGCAGGGGGCGGTGACATCACTCCGGGAGCCACCGCAGAGCAAACTATGCGTAGTGCTGGTCTGCAGCATCGTGGACCAGCACGCAGACCCCCGTGACCCGGTGGTTGGGGACCCCTGCTCTAACTCCACTTTGCCTATCCTCCCCAAAGCTAGGTCCTCCCTCTAACCAGTGTCTGTCACAGCCTAAAATAGGCTTTTTTGTGCCCAGCCTACTGATCAGAGTTTAGGAAGGGTGTGTATGCACAGGAAGTCCATTGTAGGATACCTGAATTCTCCTTAAGGCCGGTTTACACGTGTCGACATTGATAACGATGTCGCTACAACTTGTGACGTTGCAGCGACCTCATAACGATGTCACTACATGTGACATCCTGCAAAGATCAGCCATCAGCTCACTGATCGTTGCGGAATGGCCAGGGCCGTTTTTTGATCATTGGTCTCCCGCTGGGCAGCCAGCATCGACTTGTGTGACAGCAGGAGACCAATGATGGTAACTAGGGTAAACATCGGGCAACTAAGCGTAGCGCTCTGCTTAGGGTTACCAGCATTCTCGCTGGTCACTGGTGAGTCTGCCTGTGTGACAGGTCACCAGCGATCATATAGCGATGTCCCAGCGATCCCGATCGTTGATCGGATCGCTGGGACATCACAGAGTGTAAACGGCCTTTAGGTGGGATATTAGGACCAATGACTTTAACTACTACTGTGGTGACCAGACAGCAGGAGTGCTACATTAGTGTCCCACGCTGGCTAGTCAAGCATATCTAAATTCAAACTGAATATACACTGCTCCCACATGTAATTCCTAATCATCTCTCAGCACCCAAACCCTATTTCAGGATACCTTTAGTATGGTTCTAGAAAATTACTTGCCAGATTCCCTTTACGTCTAACGTCTAATTCTACAGTTTTGATCCAGAAAATGCCGAAGAAAAACCTAGAAGGCGGATGCCAATTGTTCCATGTTAGGTCCCCTTCACATCACGTTTTTTTTGTTTTTTGTAAAACGGATAGCCACGGATTGAATTTGGCTCCCCATGTATCCAGTTTTATCAGGGATCCGATTGTGTGAAGTCTCAATTCAGACATGAGACTTAGGTACACAGAATCAGAGACTGCTCCGAAAGAATCGGACCCGATGCTGTCCGACTGAAATAACATGGGGATCTATGGTGCTGGATCCTGAAAAAAAAAACAGGATTGTTTCCAGGATCTGGTTTTAGTTTACTGAGCATGCTCAGTGCACATTCACTAGTCTGTTCCCATATAATTTCACTTTAGCAGTGTATCTACATACACTGCTAAAAGTGAAATTAAAGAAAGCAATGGTTAAAAATAATTAAAAAAAAATGCTCACCTCTCCCCTGAGTGTTCCGCGATGCGAGGCGTCCACGTCCGATTGCTGCAATGACCTGAATCAGCTGACCAGCGGCAACTGATCAGCTGATGTGTCACATGACAGGATCAGTTGAGTGGTTTAAATCGCCTCGGTGGGCGGGTGGTTTTAACCACTCAGCTGATGCTGTCATGTGACACATCAGCTGATTGGTTGCCGCTGGTCAGCTGATTCAGGTCCTTGCA
The DNA here is from genome assembly GCA_033576535.1 of Allobates femoralis. NCBI lineage: Eukaryota > Metazoa > Chordata > Amphibia > Anura > Aromobatidae > Allobates > Allobates femoralis. The sequence continues at coordinate 96,460,079 of JARQOC010000001.1, forward strand.
GTGATCGGAGGTGAACGCCTCGCATCGCGGGACGCTCGGCAGAGAGGTGAGCATTTTTATTTTATTTTTAACCATTACTTTCTTTCGCTTTCGCAATGTATGTAGATACATGGCGAAAGCGAAAGTACAGCCACGACATTGCCTGTGCTTTGCAGGATCGGCTCCTCTCAACTCTTTCTTTCCAGATCCCGCAAAATCTAGATCCAGAACCAAAAATGATATCTGGAGTTAAAAATCCAGTCCTGCCCATTCCTGTCCATGTGGTCCTGCAAAAAACAGGATCCTCGTGGACAGAAAAAAATGTGAAGGGGGCCTTAAAAGTAAAAATTCCTCCTCATATGGCAATCTGAATAAATCTCTGGATCAATGTCTCCATACCCATATGAGTCCAAATATGTTTCAACCAGTCAAAGAAGCTAGACAACAGATAAAGGCTTGGGCCTTATGCTGCATGCGGCGTTAATGTAGGCAATGTCCAAAGTGAAGCTGCCAAGTGCAATCTTATAAAATACACAGTGGCCTTCCAGTGTATTAGGAGAAATTAATTCCAAATTCCTTCATTAGTGATAATGGAGGATTCTTCATGTGGCTCACAGGCAAGGTAGACCCCTTGATGATCATGGTTCAGTCTAGGGAGCTGCCAATGCCAGTGATTTTTTTTTTTAGTTGAATGTCATTCCTTGGATGAACATTCAGTTTAATCAGAGGCCAACAGATGATGCCAGCATATGACGTCAGCTGTGCAATGCAAATCTATGGGTTTGTGAAAAAGTCAGATGCCATCCATATGCAGTCTGATTTTCATGGACTGGTAGATGGGAAAATATGCCAATATTTTTTTCGCAAGAAAAAGTGATGACACTTAGACCAAACTCTGGTGAATAAATAAATCTTTGACCAAAATCTTGGTTCTTTTTTCTCATACATGAATAAAATGGATGTCTGAATGAGACCTAACACTTACCATATCAGAATTCTTTTAGTTAAAGTGAACCTTTCAGCTAATACATGCTGCCCCATCCATCATCTGTGGGCAAAATGTATCAGGCACATGCTGTATGAACTCAGCCAGGTATATTTGACTATAAAACGCTGCACCATTTCAGAGAAAATCATGCTTTAAAAGCTGCTGGGGACCAATATCATGCTGTAGGCTAGTCGAACAGGAGGGTCTCTGGTGGCTTCTCCCCACCTGCTGCCTTGGATTGATAGGTATCTACCTTTAAGCGCATTTAGGCAGAAGAAGACACCAAAGACCTGCCTCTCCAACTAGTCTACAGGGCAGTCTTGGCCCCCGGTTGACTTTTAAACTATGTTTGTCTCTAACATACGGTGTTTCAGAGTCAAACTTACTTAGCTAAGATTTACAGCCAGTGCCTGACACATGCTGCCTGCAGATTGGACATGCATCAGCTGACAGGTTCACTTTAAAAGCTATGCACATTTTAGACATAAGCAAAATTGAGTAAGATAGTAGTTGTGCTCAGGTAGTTCTCTTCAAATTTCCTATTTCACACATTCAGCAGATTACACAAGTAGCATATTTTATACAACAATCTTTATCCTTTATTCATTTTTAGACTTTGCGTTGTTAGAAATTAGGGATGTTGAGTCAGAGTTGGTGTCCATTTTGGTCGGATTCGGATTCAGGGAAGTTGAGGAGTTGGAGGTTTGGCTTGCAGACTCCACAGCCCTGGTTACAATAATTGCATTTTTTCCAGGATTCAGACATTTCTAATGTGATCATGTCCCTACTTGAACCTACACATGCTACATGTGAGGTCATGGTGTCCAGAAGGCTGCGGCCTTCACTACTACTTATACACAAGTGCAGCTTCATTCCTGCCCTGTTTCCTCCTTCTACAGCTCTTGTGCTGGCAGACACTGGTACTGAGGAGTGAGCTCTGAAGTATGTGCCTTGCTTTCTCTATACACTTGAACAGAGATTTACCCTCCTTCTTCTGCAGATGGCCTTAGTGTACAGTACTTCAGGCTTTTTCAGCTCCCTCTATGATAAGACCCTGTTCACATCAGAGGGCTCAATTTACAGATGACATAGTCAACTGCGTTTAGATGAGCTCTCCACCCATGAAAAGATGGAGCGAAGAAGGGACAAAAGGAATGAACCACAAGCTTGGGAGAAACTGAGAGTCAGAAGACATCGTCGATAGACCAGTGGGAGTCCATTTCCACTTCTTAAGGAAAAAGGGATCTAATCCACAAAATTGCACAGACCCAGAAAGATGGATCAGACCTAATGGTCAGAATCCATCCAATGAAGACTGACTTGGCTGCAGATTCCTTGTGGCAATCTAAAATAAGCATGAAAAGGGTCGTCATTGGATGCAATGGATCCAGATGTTTGCTATAAGAAATGCCTAGGTGCTCCCACTTTTTAAAAGACTGAGACTCGGTAGCAAATGGAAAAAGAAAGAGATTTGGCTGAACTGTGACTATATATACAGTTTGTGTCACTGTCCAAATATTTCTGGCCCTATTTTCGCGAGTTGGGCTCTGCATGCCACCACATCGGATTTGAAATGAAACCTCTACAACAGAATTCAAGTGCAGATTGTAGCGTTTAATTTGAAGGGTTGAACAAAAATATCTGATAGAAAATGTAGGAATTGTACACATTTCTTTACAAACACTCCACATTTTAGGAGGTCAAAAGTAATTGGACAAATAAACATAACCCAAACAAAATATTTTTATTTTCAATATTTTGTTGAGAATCCTTTGGAGGCAATCACTGCCTTAAGTCTGGAACCCATGGACATCACCAAACGCTGGGTTTCCTCCTTCTTAATGCTTTGCCAGGCCTTTACAGCCGCAGCCTTCAGGTCTTGCTTGTTTGTGGGTCTTTCCGTCTTAAGTCTGGATTTCAGCAAGTGAAATGCATGCTCAATTGGGTTAAGATCTGGTGATTGACTTGGCCATTGCAGAATGTTCCACTTTTTTGCACTCATGAACTCCTGGGTAGCTTTGGCTGTATGCTTGGGGGTCATTGTCCATCTGTACTATGAAGCGCCGTCCAATCAACTTTGCAGCATTTGGCTGAATCTGGGCTGAAAGTATATCCCGGTACACTTCAGAATTCATCCGGCTACTCTTGTCTGCTGTTATGTCATCGATAAACACAAGTGACCCAGTGCCATTGAAAGCCATGCATGCCCATGCCATCACGTTGCCTCCACCATGTTTTACAGAGGATGTGGTGTGCCTTGGATCATGTGCCGTTCCCTTTCTTCTCCAAACTTTTTTCTTCCCATCATTCTGGTACAGGTTGATCTTTGTCTCATCTGTCCATAGAATATTTTTCCAGAACTGAGCTGGCTTCTTGAGATGTTTTTCAGCAAATTTAAGTCTGGCCTGTCTATTTTTGGAATTGATGAATGGTTTGCATCTAGATGCGAACCCTTTGTATTTACTGTCATGGAGTCTTCTCTTACTGTTGACTTAGAGACAGATACACCTACTTCACTGAGAGTGTTCTGGACTTCAGTTGATGTTGTGAACAGGTTCTTCTTCACCAAATAAAGTATACGGCGATCATCCACCACTGTTGTCATCCGTGGACGCCCAGGCCTTTTAGAGTTCCCAAGCTCACCAGTCAATTCCTTTTTTCTCAGAATGTACCCAACTGTTGATTTTGCTACTCCAAGCATGTCTGCTATCTCTCTGATGGATTTTTCTTTTTTTTTCAGCCTCAGGATGTTCTGCTTCACCTCAATTGAGAGTTCCTTTGACCGCATGTTGTCTGGTCACAGCAACAGCTTCCAAATGCAAAACCACACACCTGGAATCCACCCCTGACCTTTTAACTACTTCATTGATTACAGGTTAACGAGGGAGACGCCTTCAGAGTTAATTGCAGCCCTTAGAGTCCATTGTCCAATTACTTTTGGTCCCTTGAAAAAGAGGAGGCTATGCATTACAGAGCTATGATTCCTAAACCCTTACTCCGATTTGGATGTGGAAACTCTCATATTGCAGCTGGGAGTGTGCACTTTCTGCCCATATTATATATATAATTGTATTTCTGAACATGTTTTTGTAAACAGCTAAAATAACACAACTTGTGTCACTGTCCAAATATTTCTGGCCCTAACTGTATATATATATATATATATATATATATATATTGTGAGGTGTAGCGGTGTCGGGGAGGCAGGGAACCAGGCACGGACAGTTCTCAACTCACGGTTTATTGATCTCCGTCCGGTTACAGTCACCAAAACACAGATCCGGAGCGCAGCCGGCACACTTCACACCGCTTGGTGTATCTCCCGACCGCTGACAGGCTCTATCAGCCCCACCGGAGATAATCCCTTCCCGGGACCACTTCAACTTTCCTTCAGAGCTTCTCAATCAGGCTCTGCACTGGAGAGAATCTCACTCCAGACTCAAGGAACCCCACCCAGGGTTCCTATGTCCTCTTAACCCCTTCTGCTCTGAGAAGAGGAATCCCATCTAATACCTGGGATGGAGTACGTCCTGCGGCACTGGAGCATGCACCCAGGGAGGCACATATCGGTCGCAGCATATCGACCCGGCCGGTGCCTCACAATATATATATATATATATATATATATATATATATATATATATATATACACATATATGTGTGTGTGTGTGTGTGTGTGTGTGTGTGTGTGTGTATGTCTGGGATTGGCATCTACACCGTCGCAACTATAGCCACAAAATTTTGCACAGTCACACGTCTGGACCCTGAGAGCGTCATAGGCTTTGTTGTGAGGCGAAATTTTAACCCCACGCGTTCCAATTCACCAAACAATTTTGCCCCTATCTACATAATGGGGAAAAAGTGACAGTTACCAGTTGACAGTTGTGAATGAGAGGAGCTTAATGATAGCACCAAAGACTAACAGCACATACCAGCATATAGTCACTAAGGTGGGGCCCCAACATGAGATATTCACCACACACGGGGACATGTATACACACCACACGCACACAAAGATTAACAGCAAATGTATAGTCGCTACGGTGCAGCCCCAACATTGGATACTCACCACGCACCCGAACACACAAACACACACCACAAAGAGACACACACAACACAGACACCCCTCCCCCACAGGGATACACACACATACACACACCCTATAGGGACACATGCACTCATCTCACAGGGACATACACACATACACACCCCACAGGAACACACAGACCCCATAGGGACGGACTCACACCACAGAGACCCCTCCCTCCACAAGGACACACACCACAGGGACCCCCCACAGGGACACACGCACACCAATGGGACACCCACACACACCCCAGGGACACACACACCACACAGACAGACACAGATGTGCACAAATCGCCTCACACAACTCGCCTCATACATCTGGTATCTTTAATTTCCAAAAATAAACATCTGATTAAAAACAGCCATTGTGCAACACATGTGCCATATAGGGAATTAAGGCAGATGTGAGTCTCATGAGCTGTCTGTTATGTGTATGTGTGAGGTAACATATACTGCTCGGCCGGGGGGAGGGTTTACTGTTGGCTGGAGATTTATTAGGTTGCCTATAGCAATCAATCACAGCTCAGCTTCTATTTTCCTACATGTCATTAATATGACATATTCAAATTCTATTTTGTTATAGCTAACAGCAGTTACTTATTAACCCGGGCGTAGCCGGGTAGTACAGCTACTATATATAGATTTATATATGCTGCTCAAAAAAAAATTATATTATATATATATATATATATATATATATATATATACACACACATATATATATATATATATATATATATATAAAATGTAGTTTATATATTTGACATGTATCGCACTGCTTTGCCCTTTATGTACCTATTAGCTGTAGAGTCAAGAGTTTATTTATTTGTATTTAACACATATATATATATATATATATCCAACATGTCATGGCACTCCGTCACATCATTCAAATATCTATTTAGTTGGAGTATGAATTTTAGGGGTGGTATTATTTGATCATATTTTTGGGCCCAACATTTACCTTATCTTGGTACCTTTTGAGTGTGTTTACTATACACATTACATCCATGTGCTATATGTGTAGTCAAGTATTTTTGCCAGTATTGTACCATCTTTGTTTTTAATTCACCTATTTTCTCCTATTTTTTGTAATTATTTGTTCTGTTTTGAATATGAATAAAATGTGTTTATTTTCCTATATGTCTGTGCGCTTCCAAACATAGGTAGCGCATCTATTGCATCTCACGCACTATTATATATTTGTTTCGACTGATTTATAGTATTTTATAAAAGTAAGTCTGAAAACTGAGTCCCAACATCTGAAGCTCTTCTTGTTTTCATTGCTGGTTCAGATGATGATGAGATGGAATGTTTGTGTCTGTTCTTGTTATGACATCACAGGTTGATGACATCAGCCGACCACAGCCCAGATGAGAAGTGAAAAAAGTTTAAGATGTAGTATATAAAGTTCAGCCGATGACTAAATAAAGGAGCCCCGCCCACTTGCCAATGTCATCGCTTTGTGATGACACAGTGATCAGCGGGTATAAAACACCGACCTGGCAGCTGCACAGCCATTTGTCAGTCTGCACTCTACAAGGAAGAAGATGGAGCACCAGGAAGAAAGAAGAGTCATGGTCTTCACACTGTGGAGCCCCTGACTTTCTCTGATACTCTCAGGAGTGTCATGAGACGCCTCTGATGCTCTTATGAGTGTCATGGGCACCTTATAATTGTATTGTTATTAACATGCACTATATGGTGGCTCAGTGGTTAGCACTGTATGGTGGCTCAGTGGTTAGCACTGTATATGGTGATCAGTGGTTAGCAGTGTATATGGTGAATCAGTGGTTAGCACTGTATGGTGGCTCAGTGGTTAGCACTGTATATGGTAGCTCAGAGGTTAGCACTGTATATGGTGGCTCAGTGGTTAGCACTGTATGGTGGCTCAGTGGTTAGCACTGTATATGGTGGCTCAGTGGTTAGCACTGTATACGGTGGCTCAGTGGTTAGCACTGTATACGGTGGCTCAGTGGTTAGCACTGTATATGGTGGCTCAGTGGTTAGCACTGTATATGGTGGCTCAGTGGTTAGCACTGTATATGGTGGCTCAGTGGTTAGCAGTGTATATGGTGGCTCAGTGGTTAGCATTGTATATGGTGGCTCAGTGGTTAGCACTGTATATGGTGGGTGAGTGGTTAGCACTGTATATGGTGGGTGAGTGGTTAGCACTGTATATGGTGGCTCAGTGGTTAGCACTGAATATGGTGTGTGAGTGGTTAGCACTGTATATGATGGCTCAGTGGTTAGCACTGTATATGGTGGCTCAGTGGTTAGCAGTGTATATGGTGGCTCAGTGGTTAGCAGTGTATACGGTGCCTCCGTGGTTAGCACTGTATACGGTGCCTCCGTGGTTAGCCTTGTATACGGTGGCTCAGTGGTTAGCCTTGTATATGGTGGCTCAGTGGTTAGCCTTGTATACGGTGGCTCAGTGGTTAGCCTTGTATACGGTGGCTCAGTGGTTTTCAGTGTATATGGTGGCTCAGTGGTTAGCACTGTATTTGATGGCTCAGTGGTTTTGACGGTGTGAAGGCTTAGTGGTTTGCACAGTGCGGTGGCTCAGTGGTTTTCACAGTGCGTTGGCTCAGTGGTTAGCACTGCGCAGTGGCTCAGTGGTCAGTGCAGCATGGAGGCAGAGTGGTATTCGCAAGATGGAGGCAGAGTGGTCAGCGCAGGATGGAGGCAGAGTGTTGAGCGCAGGATGGGGGCAGAGTGGTGAGCGCAGGATGGGGGCAGAGTGGACAGCGCAGGATGGAGGCTCAGTGGTCAGTGCAGGATGGAGGCTCAGTGGTCAGCGTAGGATGGAGTGGTGAGTGCAGGATGGAGGCTCAGTGGTCAGCACAGGATGGAGGCTCAGCGGTCAGCACAGGATGGAGGCTCAGCGGTCAGCACAGGATGCAGGCTCAGCGGTCAGCACAGGATGCAGGCTCAGCGGTCAGCGCAGGATGGGAGGCTGAGTGGTCAGTGCAGGATGGAGGCTCAGTGGTCAGCACAGGATGGAGGGTCAGTGGTCAGCGCAGGATGGAGGCTGAGTGGTCAGGACAGGATGGAGACTCAGTGGTGAGCACAGGATGGAGGCTCAGTGGTCAGCACAGGATGGAGGCTCAGTGGTCAGTGCAGGATGGGGCTCAGTGGTCAGTGCAGAAAGGAGGCTCAGTGGTTAGTGTAGGATGGAGGCTCAGTGGTGAGCGCAGGATGGAGGCAGAGTGGTCAGCGCAGGAAGGAGGCAGAGTGGTGAGCGCAGGATGGAGGCTCAGTGGTCAGTGCAGGATGGAGGCTCAGTGGTCAGCGCAGGATGGAGGCTGAGTGGTCAGCACAGGATGGAGGCTAAGTGGTCAGCGCAGGATGGAGGCTCAGTGGTCAGCGCAGGATGGAGGCAGAGTGGTCAGCGCAGGATGGAGGCAGAGTGGTCAGCACAGGATGGAGGCTCAGTGGTCAGCGCAGGATGGAGGCAGAGTGGTCAGCACAGGATGGAGGCAGAGTGGTCAGCGCAGGATGGAGGCAGAGTGGTCAGCGCAGGATGGAGGCAGAGTGGTCAGCGCAGGAAGGAGGCAGAGTGGTCAGCGCAGGAAGGAGGCAGAGTGGTCAGCGCAGGAAGGAGGCAGAGTGGTCAGCGCAGGAAGGAGGCAGAGTGGTCAGCGCAGGAAGGAGGCAGAGTGGTCAGCGCAGGAAGGAGGCAGAGTGGTCAGCGCAGGAAGGAGGCAGAGTGGTCAGCGCAGGAAGGAGGCAGAGTGGTCAGCACTGGATGGAGGCTCAGTGGTCAGCACAGGATGGAGGCTCAGTGGTCATCGCAGGATGGAGGCTCAGTGGTCATCGCAGGATGGAGGCTCAGTGGTCATCGCAGGATGGAGGCAGAGTGTTCATCGCAGGATGGAGGCTCAGTGGTCATCGCAGGATGGAGGCAGAGTGGTCATCGCAGGATGGAGGCAGAGTGGTCATCGCAGGATGGAGGCAGAGTGGTCATCGCAGGATGGAGGCAGAGTGGTCATCGCAGGATGGACTTGTTTGTGTCTTTCAGCCTTAAAACTATGAAACTGTCCCTGTATTGAGGTTTAAGGTTGTCGGCCAGCGCTTCTCTGGTATCAGCATGTCGGCCCCAGGAAGATTTTTTGAGCCGACAGCCTTAGACTAAATTACAAAGGGGAAAATAAGTTTTAGTTAAATGGGGATAAATTAAAAGCAAAGTCACAGAAAAATCTCTTGTCCTTTTTTTCTATAAACTTTGGAGGAAATTTAACTCCTTTTTCTGCTGTGACCTTTGCTTTTAATTTTAGGATAGGGACTCGCAAGACTATGAGGACCCTTGACGCGGGTTGCGAGCTTTGTGTATTTTGGCCAAAACATCGACCAATGCCACATAAATGTGTTATATTTTTGCTTGTTATGTGTTTTTTTCTATATTGACTTGATAATTTTTGGGGAATTTGAGTTCCCTCTTTTGTGGCTTGGATTTTAATTTTGGTACAGGGACTTGAACTCTTGCATATTTTGGCCAAAATATCGACCAATACCTCATATTTATCATATATAGTTTTGCATGCTATGCTGGATTCAGCCTTTGCCTGACAAGATGCTTTTAACATCCATCTGATTATTTTAATAAAGGAATTCATCTTTTTATACTGGATTGGTTACTGACTTTCTACATTTCTCATCTATATTGGCCTTGTTATCTAGGGCACCTGTCCCGATGGGGGGCAACATCCTGATCTAATAGTATGGGTGTCATTAATAGGCTGTAAGCCTACATATGTGTGACCAGGATACAAGCCTTATCCATGTGCAATATTTATACTGAGCCATCGCCCCTCCATGATCGTCTCATCAGTATTTTGCACCTGTGTTGCCTCCATTTTATACAAGGCAGATAAATACTCTTGCCCTCTTTTGCTATATTGAATTTAGATAGGGATAAATCAACCACTCCAGCATCCAGCTCACTCCTCCGGCCAGCAGCTACTCTGTAGTTACAACCCTGGGCCTGCGGCAAGCCTCTATCCCTGTACATGGGTTATAATGGTGAAGGTAGAGATCCCTGACCTTGCGGTGAGTCTCTATCCCTGTACAAGGGGTATAATGGTGAAGGTAGATCTAGATCCCTGGGCCTATGGTAAGTCTCTATCCCTGTACAGGGGTATAATTGGTGAAGGTAGAGATCCCTGGGCCTATGGTAAGTCTCTATCCCTGTACAGGGGTATAATTGGTGAAGGTAGAGATCCCTGGGCCTATGATAAGTCTCTATTCCTGTACAGGGGTATAATGGTGAAGGTAGAGATCCCTGGGCTTATGGTTAGTCTCTATCCCTCCCTGTACAGGGGTATAATGGTGAAGGTAGAGATCCCTGGGTCTGTGTGTCGCAATAAATCTACAGGTTTTAATTTATCCTTTTTTATGGCACAAAAACAAGAGCTAGGTGCAAGTGGTAAGGCAGGGTACAGAAAACATCAAAAGCACATGAAGGACATAAAATCATAAAAAATCTTCAGAGCACACAAGTTACAACAGATTACAACAAATGCAATGTCTCACATAAGTAAAATGCATACAATCAATTGGGGGATAATAGGGGTGCCAGAATCAGACCTCCATACTTCACTAGTCTAATATATAAAGCTGAATGTGTGTGTGTGTGTATGTGTTTATCCGGGATTGGCATCTACACCGTCGCAACTACAGCCACAAAATTTTGCACAGTCACACATCTGGACCCAGAGAGCGTCATAGGCTATGTTGTGAGGCAAAATTTTAACCCTGCGTATTCCAAACAATTTCGCCCCTATCTACATAATGGGGATAAAGTGATAGGAAAAGTGTTGGAGGCAAATTGACAGCTGCCAGATGTGAACAAGGGGGACTTAAAGAATGAGAGCGATGGCGCCAAAGAGTATATACCGTACAGTTGCTAAGGTGGGGCCCTGACATAGGATACTTACCACACACGGGATATGAACACACACACAAATTGTGCCACACACTACCACGTGCTTGAACACATATATCACCCTCAGCACACATTTCACCACACATACACTAAACTTGCCACATAATCACCCTAAAACACACACAAGTTTGGTATTATCCTTCAAAAATATAAATCTGATCAATAAGCAGCAAAACTACAAGAGAAACAAATGTACCATATCTAATATATAAAGCTGAATGTGTGTATGTGTGTGTGTAGGTCCGGGATTGGCATCTGCACCGTCGCAACTACAGCCACAAAATTTTGCACAGTCACACGTCTGGATCTCAGGAGTGTCATAGGCTTTGCTGTGAGGTGAAATTTTAACCCTGCACATTCCAATTCACCAAACAATTTTGTCCCTATCTACATAATGGAGAGAAAGTGAGAGTTGACAGTTGTGAATGAGAGGGGCTTTATGACAGTGCCAAAGACTAACAGCATATACCAGCATATAGTCACTAATGTGGGGCCCCGACATGGAATATTCACCACGCACGGGGACATGTATACACGCCACATGCACACAAAGAGTAACAGCTAAGGTGGAACCCCAACATTGGATACTCACCCACGCACCCGAACACACAAACACACACACCACAAAGAGACACACACAACACAGAGACACACACCACACAGACAACACCTCCCCACAGGGACACACACACATACACACCCTATAGGGACACGTGCACTCACCCCACAGGGACACACACACCACAGGGACACACACACACCACACAGACAGACACAGATGTGTACAAATCACCTCACACAACTCGCCTCATACGTCTGGTATCTTTAATTTCCAAAAATAAACATCTGATTAAAAACAGCCAATGTGCAACACATGTGCCATATAGGGAATTAAGGCAGATGTCAGTCACATGAGCTGTCTATTATGTGTATGTGTGAGGTAACATACTGCCCGGCCAGGGGGAGGGTTTACTGTTGGCTGGAGATTTATTAGGCTGCCTAAAGCAAGCAATCACAGCTCAGCTTCTATGTTCTTACAGGTCATTACTATGACATATTCAAATTCTATTTTGTTATAGCTAACAGCAGTTATTTATTAACCCCCCGGGAGAAGCCAGGTAGTACAGCTAATAATAATAATAATAATAATGCTTGTGAAGTGTCCCACTAGTGATTTAACCCCTTCCCGACATAGGACGTTGTACAACGTCCTGGCAGATTTGAGCTGCTGCAGCTCCTGTGAGTGGGGTCACTCAGGTGTCACAGATGCTGCTGCCGTGTGACAACCTGTAGATGTATTTCCCAGAATACCCCTTTAATGTAGAGTTAGGTCATTTTGCGGGAAGGAAATAATACATGAATTTTAAGGGCCTGAATGCAACATCAATGGTAAAATTGGTAAGGCTGGTGTTATATGCACCATTTTCTATAAAAATCCATTGGCCTGTACTCATCACTCTGTCTTAATCACCTATAGCAACTAATCAGAGGTTGATACCAAAGCTGTGATTGGTTATTATGGGCAAATCAAACATTTTTTGTTCTCAAACAGATTATTAAATGTTTATACCTGTTTTTTTTCGCAGAAAAATGCTGCTGACAGATTGGCTAGAACTGAACAGGGAAAGTATAATAACCACAAAATGAAAAGCATTGTAGATGGAGCATTTTCTCACTTTGTATTTCTTGGGTAATTGGCAGTTTGTTTAAAAAAAACAGCATGGTCTTGGTGTGGTGATTTTATTTTTCAACAAGTTAGGACTCTCCCATACGAATGTATTTGCTCGTCTGTGCAGTGTCCGCAATTAGAGACCAAAGCTTTGGTCCCTATTTGCGGACACTGCACAGACGGGCAAATACGCTTGTGTGGGCGAGCCTTAAATGTAATTTCCCTATAGACCTCCATTGTTAGTGACCTAACAGCAGAAAAATATTTTAGTCCTCAGGTGGTTAAAACCCTGAGATGTTTTGTATTTACAGATGTCCTCAGATGGTCATTGTTCATGAAACGGTCCTCACAAGGATAGTAAAAATCAGGTTCCTTATTTTAAGCAATATTGATTAGCTCAAGTGATAACTGTGGTTACACATTGCACTTAAATATTCCTATGTGATTGCCTTGTTAATATCACTGCAGGGAATGGTAGTCCCCACAATACATGTTCCAGTCAGGTGTCCCCCTAAAGCACTTAAACGAGTATGTGTGTGTGTGTATGTGTGTGTGTGTGTGTGTGTGTGTAAAAGTAGGAACAGCACAAAATACCTTAAAGCAGTGTACGCTTCTCCAGACACCTCAATGTCCTTAGATAATAGCAAAAAAAGAAAAAGCAGCACCAAAATAATAGTGATGTGAACTTTTTTTAATGCCTAGTGGTGTGGCGACGTTTCAGATATGGCAATCCTTTCTCAAGCTTCAAGGCAATCCTTTCTTGGACTGCAGCTCATAACAGCCATATTTAGGTATTCAGTCAGCACTTAGGCTGGCTTCACATGACTTTTTTTTTTAATGCATTTTGTAAAACATGATGCAACTGGATGCACCCGCAGCACTATTTTCACTGATCTGTTTCCCGGATCAGTGATAATACTGATACATGAATATCCTGATACATCAGGTTTTAATCCTTTTTTTGCTTGATCCAGTGGAACATGACATCGGCTAGGGTCACACTTGGGAGCCTGCATCCAGTAACTGGATGCATTACTAGATCCAGGTTTTCCCCTTGTCTGTTTGGAGGCATTTTTACTGGATCAGGTACCTGATCAGGTATCTGATGGTACCTATATGTACCATCAGGTACTGGATCAGGTTCCTATAGGGTCCCATGTTAAAAAACTGATCAGGTTTTGCTAAAAGGCCAAAAAATGTTGCAGACCCTATTAAAACCTAACTTCTCAAAAACTGGTTCCAGTAGACAGATTGTACTTTGGCAAACAAATGATAGCATTGGAGTATATGGGTCAGGTACCTGATCAGGTTTTCAGGATGAAAAACTGGATCCAGTAACTGGTTTGCAAATGCAAGTGTGACCCTAGCCATCCTGTATTATTTAAAACTGGGTTCCAGGCATGCTCTGTAAGAAAACCCGGATGCATCGTCTGGAGCACCATTATAATTTAATCGGCATTCCCCCAAATCTGGGTGTCTCCACGGTTTTTTTAACGGACACCAAAATCGTTACAAGATGCATTTTTAGTTTCAGTGTAAAAACCGTGGACACCTGGATCAGGGGGAACCATAAAGAACTGGATGCACCTGCAAGTTCCTGCAGCTCCATTGACTTTTAATGGGACCGAAAACGGATGGGGGTGCATCCAGTTTCAGCTGGATTCACATAGATATTGAAAAATGGTAGTGTGAAAGCAGCCTTATAGGGGTTTTCCCACAAAGAAAATAACATGTTAAAGTTCATTTTAATCAATAGATCTTAGAATAATAATAATTTCCACAATTGATGTGTTAAAAAAAAATGTTCCTGTGCTGAGATAATCTTATATATGTGACCCTGCTGTGTTCTGTGTAATGGATGTGTCTGACCGTACAGGGGCATGGTCTGATCATACCACATCTCCTGTGCCGAGATATTCTTATATATGTGTCCCTGCTATGTACTGTGTAATGGATGTGTCTGACCGTACAGGGACATGGCCTGATCATACCCCATCTCCTGTGCTGAGAAAATCTTATATATGTGACCCTTCTGTGTACTGCGTAATGACCATGTTTGACCATACACGGACATGTTCTGATCATACCACATCTCCTGTGCTGAGATAATGTTATATACTTGTCCCTGCTATGTACTGTGTAATGGATGTGTCTGACCGTAAAGGGACACGGTCTGATCATACCACATTTTCTGGCCGAGAAGGGGGGAAGTACACAACAGAGTTAAAGAAAGAATTATTTGTGACCTGTGTGCTGTGATGTCTGTCAGTGGCGTAACTAGAGTCTGGTGGGCCCCGATGTGAAATTCAGACGTGGGCCCCCCCCCCACCCCCCCACATGTTGGTCAGATGTATGGGCCCCGTGTAACGTTATAAATTCTATAAAGACTCACAAATTGACCCATCTCTCCATTCATTATGTATTAATGTCCCTCATCCTGCTATATATGGTCATCCTACTGGAATATAGAGCTTATCCTTTTATATATGTCTCCCATCCTGCTATATATGGCCCTCCTCCTGGAATATAGCCCTTATTGTGGAATATATGTCCCCCATCATGGTTTGTATGGTTTTTCTCCTCCCGCCATGATAGTCCTCCAATTATTATAATGCATCCCCATATTCCTCCATATATTACAATATACCCCATAGTCCTCCATGTATTATAATGCATCCTATAGTCCCCCATTCCTTAAGGTATTCCCAATAATCATCCAATTATTATAATGCACCCCACCCCCATTATCCTACATATAGTATTGTAGCCTCATAGTCTTCTGACTCGCCCCAAGGCTTTAGTAACTCGGATCCCGGGCGTTGAGTACGGTTGCTGTCACTGGTGGCCGATGCTCGTGGCCGCGGCCCTGGTGGTCGCTCAAAAAATGTGAAATGAAATAAAGTTTGTGACGCCACGTACAGTAGCTGGTAATGTTACCAGCGCTGCTTTCAGACCTCCAGGGATGATGACGCTGCAGCCAGATGCTGTTGCTCCCCGTAGATGAAGCAGGATCCCGGGACAGGGATGGATGAGTGCATTTCTCACTGGAAGGCGACTTTGCAGGTAGAAGTTTGATGCAGACTCTGCTGTTGAGACTGGAATGCAGTTTACAAGCTTAATGGAAATGAGACACAGGAGACCTTCTTGCTCTGCACGGGTGTTTACTGGCAACTTGTTAAGGCAGATCTCACTGGTACACAGTCACACAGTCATGAATAGCTGGCCGGGTAGTCACTTGAGGATGCAAAGTCTCTATGAGGCCCTTTACGATGTTCCTTCAGGTTTCGACCTCTGTCCTCACTTTCTCTGCCTGTGCTTTTGCTTGTAGGCTCCTGCTGGTGCTTGAAGCTAAGTGACTTGCCCTCTCTCTCCTGCGTGTGCCGTATGACAGGCAGATCAAGTCCTGTTTCAGGAGTCGCTCCTCGCAGAAGACCCTGGGCTCTAGTATGCTGCTTTGCCTTCTGACACTGTGTGGCTGGGAAATCTGGAATTATCCACCTTCCGTTATTGACTGCCAGGATGTGTAACTCTGCACAGCCTAGGATCCGGTGTTCATTCTCTGCGCTTTCTTCTGAGGCGAGCACGACGCTCCTCGGCTCCCCCAGGCTTTCTCTCCTTCCTCCTCAGACTCACTCCATGGCCATTCTGCCTGACTCTTTTCTTCCCTCTTTTTCCACTACACCATAGGGGCTGGGTCTCCCAGGCAAACAGGTTAACCCTTTAGTCCCCCTATTCTAAGTGTGTGAATGCAGGGAAGAGGGCCTCAGATTAACATCACATCCTCTGGTCACTGGGATACCACACACACTGATCTGGGTACCCCTTCTGTGGCACACTGACCAGTGGGGCGCCACACTTCCATATAGTGTAATACAGACTCGCAGCCCTCCATATAGTATAATACATCCTCATAGCCCCTCCATATAGTATAATACAGCCTCACAACCCTCCACATAGTATAAAGCAGCCTCACAGCCTTCTATACAGTATATTGCAGGCTCAGTTCTCCATGTAGTGCAGCAACTATAGTGCAGCCTTATATATGCAGCCTCATAGCTCTCCATATAGTGCAGCCTTATATCTCTGTACATAGTGTGTTAGATAAGCAGCCTCATAGCCTCTCTATATGGTGCACCCTCATATATGCAGCCTCATAGCTCTCCATATAGTGCAGTCTTATATATGCAGCTTTGTAGCCACTCTGTATGGTGCACCCTCATATATGCAGCCTCATAGCTCTCCATATAGTGCAGTCTTATATATGCAGCTTTGTAGCCACTCTATATGGTGAAGCCTCATATATGCAGCCTCATAGCCTCCCTATATAGTGCAGCCTTATATATGCAGCCTCATAGCTCTCCATATAGTGCAGTATTATATATGCAGCCTCGTAGCCTCTCTATATGGTGCAGCCTCATATATGCAGCCTCATAGCCTCTCTATATGGTGCAGCCTCATACAGTACAGACCAAATGTTTGGACACACCTTCTCATTCAAAGAGTTTTCTGTATTTTCATGACTATGAAAATAGTAGATTCACACTGAGGGCATCAACACTATGAATTAACACATGTGGAATAATACACTTAACAAAAAAGTGTGAATCAACTGAAAATATGTCTTCTATTCTAGGTTCTTCAAAGTAGCCACCTTTTGCTCTGATTACTGCTTTGTACACTCCTGGCATTCTCTTGATGAGCTTCAAGAGGTAGTCACCGGAAATGGTTTTCACTTCACAGGTGTGCCCTGTCAGGTTTAATAAGTGGGATTTCTTGCCTTATAAATGGGGTTGGGACCATCAGTTGTGTTGTGCAGAAGTCTGGTGGATACACAGCTGATAGTCCTACTGAATACACTGTTAGAATTTGTATTATGGCAAGAAAAAAGCAGCTAAGTAAAGAAAAACAAGTGGCCATCATTACTTTAAGAAATGAAGGTTAGTCATTTGAAAAAATGGGAAAACTTTGAAAGTTTCCCCAAGTGCAGTTGCAAAAACCATCAAGCGCTACAATGAAACTGGCTCACATGAGGACCGGCCCAGGAAAGGATGACCAAGAGTCACCTCTGCTGCGGAGGATAAGTTCATCCGAGTCACCAGCCTCAGAAAACGCAGGTTAACAGTGATCCGGTCGACAGGGTAGGGGGTACTCGGATACCGGAACAGGAGGTTACTTCGGTGGGGGATCACGACTGGTCGGTTCCCGGTTCCGTGCTCTGGACCCTCAGTGGCATGGATGGGGTGATGATGATGGGGAATGATAACGTGACGCCACCTGTGGTACCTGGTAATGGGGTTACAAGCGCTGCGGCTGGCCGCTGAGGTGATGGCAATGCAGCTTTGATAGTTCAGCTCCCCACAGGTGGAGCTTTACCTCAGGGCAGCGGTTGGATGAGGGGAGTAGTAGTAATGGTTCTGCTGTGAACGCTGCAGGCGGTGGCGGGGAAGCAGGCACACACACACAATTGTCTTTGTTTCTGTACCTTTTTACTGATGTCTGGTAACAGGTACGATCCAGGAGGGTAACCAGGTTTCGGTGCAGCTTGGGACGTTCACCTTGGACGAACACACTCCTCGGTTAGTGTGTTCGTCATTTGGGGTAAGTCCTGCCTGTAGCTGAACCTGCCGCTCTATCTCCCTCTCAGTGTGCTGTTCCACAACCGACAATGAGGACCTTTCTGTGGGATCCCTATTCTCTGCTTAGGTCCCTGGTCCTATGTTTGGTCAGGTTTGGAATCTTCTGCTTTGTTACTTCAGGGGGACTAGATCCTCCTGGTCTGTCCGGGCTTTTCCGGCTACACTAGATTATTAGCAGTTGCGGACTCTGGTGGCGAGGTAGCTAAAGGGTTCTCAAATCTGTTCCCTTCTTCCTTCTTACTTCTCCCACTGGCCTCGGTCCCTCACCCTAGGGCTCAGCACAGCTGGGTCAGGGTCCTTAGTTCTGGGCCTGGCTTGGCCCCAGCAACCAGCTGCTTCATTGCTGCTCTCTCCTCTGCTCACTGCAGACTGACTGGACTGACTTCTAACTGGAACTAACTGACTCCTCCCCTAAGGCCTGGATCTTTATAGGGGATCTGGCTTAAGGACAGCCAGTGGGGCTCCCCCTCCAGGTCTGGGGTGGAAGTTGTTGGATGCTATGTGTGCCAAGATGTACATCCCTCCCTGCATCGGTGGGTCCTGTGACAATCCCCCACAGGGGTGCCACAACAGCAGCTCAGATTAGAGACCAGGTCAATGAGTTCTAGCAGCAGACACATCTCTACAACTGTTAAGAGGAGACTTTGTGCAGCAGGCCTTCGCGGTAAAATAGCTGCTAGGAAACCACTGCCAAGGACAGGCAACAAGCAGAAGAGACTTGTTTGGGCTAAAGAACACAAGGAATGGACATTAGACCAATGGAAATCTGTGCTTTGGTCTGATGAGTCCAAATTTGAAATCTTTGGTTCCAACCACCGTGTCTTTGTGCGATGCAGAAAAGGTGAACGGATGGACTCTACATGCCTGGTTCCCATCATGAAGCATGGAGGAGGTGTAATGGTGTGGGGGTGCTTTGCTGGTGACACTGTTGGGGATTTATTCAAAATTCCACATGTGTTAATTCATATGTTAAATAATAGTTTTGATGCCTTCAGTGTGAATCTACAATTTTCATAGTCATGAAAATAAAGAAAACTCTTTGAATAAGAAGGTGTGTCCAAACTTTTGGTCTGTATTGCATATGCAGCCTCATAGCTTCTCTATATGGTGCGGCCTCATAGCCTCTTTATATGGTGCAGCCTTATAAATGAAGCCTTAAATATACAACCTCATAATCTCTCTATGTGATACAGCATCATAACTCTCCCTATAGTATAATGCACCCTCTCCTCCCCCCATAATCCTCTGGCCACCGAGCAGTCTCTCACCTCTCCCCATTTCCCCGCTGCTCTGGTCTCCTTGCTGAAGAGATTCAAGAGAAGACTCAGGAGGCGGCACCAGACTGCTGTATACGTTCCTCACAGTGGACCGCATAATGAAAGAGGAACTGAGGGGTGGGAGCAGCAGGAGGCTGGAGGCTCCCTCCTCTCCCTGACACACGGGCCCCATAGCGGCATGTGCAGCCGCTCAGTGAGATGGATGTGCGTCCACGGGGATCAATAGATCACAGGCCCCTTACAGGTCCGGGCCCCATTGCAGCCGCGACCCCTGCAACCGTGAACGTTACGCCACTGATGTCTGTATACTGTTTTACTTCTTCCCTGGCCCAGGAGATGTGGTATGATCAGACCATTTTCCTGTACGGTCAGACACATTCATTACACAGTACATAGCAGAAACACATATATAAGATTATCTCAGCACAGGAGATGTGGTTTATCAGACCATGCTGCCGTACAGTCAGACACATCCATTACACAGTACATAATAGGGACACATATATAAGATTTTCTCAGCAAAGGAACATGTTATTTAAACATCCAATTGTGGAAATTATTATTATTTCAAGTTATATTGATTAAAATTAATTTTGTGGGAAATCGCCCTTGAAATAAATGCGGATCATAGCCAATCTTCTCTAACAAGACTTTACCCTGCAGAGAGTCAGCATTTAAGCAAGTGTCTGAAGAAAGGGAAGGTACAAACTGTAGACATGGACCTTTTTTTCGCAGACAGCTATTAAACTTCAGTGGGTGGGGGCTAAAGCGTAACCTACCGTCTCTGTGGATTATAAACTCTGGATCATCATCTTCTATTAAAGGGAACCTGTCACCAGTTTTTTAGTGTGTGAACCAATGCCACCACCATTCTGAGCATCTGAACTGCATAATACAAATCTATCCCTGGCTTTTGGGGACAAAGAGGCGGCACAGACAACGAGGAAATAATGCCCATTGGGCCGGACCAGAAGCACTTACATCTATTGTGGGAGAAAACAAGGTATTTTCGGTGCTATACAGGGAGAGTTACGGGATAACGGACACATTTGTGTAAAGTCCCTTGCACACCTCGGTGCAAATAACACACGTGTGAGGGGACATTTTTTGGCCCGTGTGCCCGGCGTCATGTGCTGTCCGTGTGACATCTGAATAGCACACGGACAGCATGACTTTGTATATTTACCTGTCTCCGTAACTGCTGTCCCTCTTGCTTCCGTTCCGCTGTTGGAGTCAGTGCAGTGAATATTCATGAGCCTAATGAGTGGC
This sequence comes from Allobates femoralis, assembly GCA_033576535.1. NCBI lineage: Eukaryota > Metazoa > Chordata > Amphibia > Anura > Aromobatidae > Allobates > Allobates femoralis. Next base: position 96,480,930 of record JARQOC010000001.1, read on the forward strand.
CCCAGAAGTGTGACAGAAAGCATCGCCAGAGACAGGTAAGGATAAAAATCCATTTATCATACTAAAATATCTTTTCTCAGGCCCGTACATATGGATGACACATTGATGACATCTGTGTGCGGGACGTTTTTAGCACGGCCATGAATGGGTTCGCGTGTCCATGCTGCTGGCCAGAAATGGAAATATCGCCGTGTGGAACACACAGATATGCTTCTGCACCACATGGACAAACATCTGCTCCACACGGAGACTCGTCTGCTCCACACAGAAACACGCCTGCACCACAGGAAATACACCACTCCACTTGGAGAAACGTCTATTCCACACAGACACGTCTGCTCCACATGGAGATGCGTTTGCTCCACACGGACGACCACAATCTGCTCCACAGGACACACACTACTCTGCTCCCACACACGGACACACATCTGCTCCACACGGACACACGTCAGCGCAACACGGACACACGTCACGCAACACGGACCACACGTCAGCGCAACACTGGACACGTCTGCTCCACATGGAACGTGTCTGCTCCACATGGACACGTGTCCTGAATCCACACGGACACTCGTCTGCTCCACACGGACACTCGTCTGCTCCACACGGACACTCGTCTGCTCCACATGGGCATGCATCTGTCCACACAGAGACACATCTGCTCCACACGGACACATGGTCTTCTTCACAGGACACATCTGCTCTACACTGACACGCGTCTGGTCCACACGGTCATGCGTCAGCCCCACACAGACACCCGTCTGCTTGACACAGACACGTCTTCTTCACACGGACACATGTCTGCTCCACGTGCAGACACGGTTTGTGCAGATAAATGGATTTGTTAAAAAATGCATTGAATAAAATGTGGTCTGTGTGTCACAGTCTCTGACATGTGTCTGCCTAGACATGTGAATGAGGCCTAATGCAGATGGGCTCTCAGAAAGGTGGAGCCATTGGTTCACACTAAAAAACTGCTAACAAAAACAGTTCCCTAAAAATACAAAAAAGAATTACAAATAAAAAAAAATCCCCTGTTCTATTTACAAGCTGTTCATAAAGTTTCTTCACAAAGCGGAAGTAGTCATCTCCAGTAGTTCTTCTCTGATTGGCTAGAGTCGCACCACAGTCCACACCAATTGGCTGTTGGCTCCCATGGCCCCGCCTACCTCATTCGTTAACAACAATTCTTGTAATCTCGCGAGACTGTCGTTGTCAGTGGTCAGGGCCGGTGTCCCGGGATGGAGCTGTATGACGAGCTGCCCGAGCCGCCGCGGGCCCCCGGGGGTGAGCAGAGGCGGGACCTGACCGGGGCACAATACATGGAGGGGTCAGAGGAATGCCCAGTGTGACCGCAGCCCTGTGTGTGGAGTGTGCGCTGCTCCTGTGGGGCTGCTGGACCCCACACATTACAGTTATTATAAATGTTATTAAATACCAGAAATCCTGTCACCTCCTCCATGTGCGTCACCTTCAGAGGTCCCCAGTATTCTTACTACCAGTGTATAATGTGTCCTGTACTGTGTGTGTGGGGGGAAGTGTCCTGTGCGGTGCAGGATCACGTCATCTGCAGCTGGCCCCTCTCCCCATTACATACATGCCCATCTGAATGCATGGCATACTTGCAGTATCAGGGATCATTAGTGGGGGCATGGCCGGCTTAGTTGTTGACGTTGCATTTCACAGTGGTGTAACTAGGTTTCATGGCTCCCGGGGCAAAGATCTATTTTGGTCGCCTCCCCCAAGAGTAGGTGAGGAGGGGGGGGGGGGGCGCTGTCAGCTTTCAGCCCCTGCATCCCTGGTTCAGGAGCGGGGGGGGGAAGTCTGGAGGGGTGCTGTCAGCTTTCAGCCCCTGCATCCTGGTTCAGGAGCGGGGGGGGGGAAGTCTGGAGGGGTGCTGTCAGCTTTCAGCCCGCCCCCCTGCAGCCTTGGTTGAGAGGGGGGGTGCCGCCGGCGCCCCCCTCTGAGTTGCGCCCGTGGCAAAGGGTCCGGTTGCACCCCCCTAGGTACGCCCCTGGCATTTCATTCCGCACACTCACTATATCATGGACCCTGCTGCTTAGTCCCCCTTTACATCATGTTTTTGGGGATTTGTGTGTATCCATTTTGAAATGGATAGGCATCCGTTTCGCCCTCCCATGTATCCCTATGGGTGCGGATTTGTCCCTAATTGCCATCTGTTTGTGTCATTTTTGTGAGGGATCCATTTCTGGCCGCATTTTTTCCGATCCTCAGAATTGGATACTGCTTCGATGTTGGGCTGCCATCAAAAAAGTGGACAGAAACAGATCTGATGCATCCCCAGGCTATGGGGTACTCAGGAACCGGGCCGGTGCTGTCTCTTTGGGGTATCATAATAGTCGTGACGCGGTCCCGTGGCCTGGGATCAGTCCACAAAGGGGGTATTTACAAGGGATTTTGTCGTGACGCCACCCGGGTGTGTGGTTAGTAGGACCACCGCTGCCGTATTCCTGCTGGGGACGGTGACTTGAGGCAGCGTAGATGGTAAGCCCTTCTCGGGTAGGGCTGAGAGTCCCCAGGGCAGGAGTAGTTGGGATGGATGGGTTTGATGAGGGATTGTACACAGTGCAGTTCACTTACTTTGCTGCTGCAGCTTCTTCCAGCCAGTGTGCAGGGGAGGCAGGGATGCAGCTCCTCATGTGGAGGTCTCTTCTGTGGTGCTGGGAAGAAAGCAGTCTCCAGCTCTGCAGGTGGGATTCAGTTGTTAGGCACAGATTAGTAGACGCAAATAAGGCACACTGACTCCTGATAACCGTTCTCAGTCCGTTTACTGGAGTATAAGTAGTTGTTACAAGCTATCCCTGAAGTCTGGAGAGCAGTTCAGGGTAATTCTAACCTGGCCGGGTCGTATTGGCTTCCTCACTGTACTAGTGTAATGGCCCTGCAGTTGCTTCAGCTAGTCTGCCAGCCCTGTCTCTGTCTGCGGTGGCCAGTCTGACAGGCAACTCTAGTCCTTCACTTTCCTGCCCTCACCTGGGGAGTCAGTGTTTCTGGATTCTATGCGTTGCTGTGTCCTTGGCACTGGGTAGCTGGAGAATTTGGAGTCTCCCACTATCCAGTGTTGACTGCCAGTATGTCTGAACCTGAACAGTCTCAGACTCCGGTGTCCATTCTTGTGGTGTTCCTCTGCAGGAGGGAAAGCAAGGTGATGCAGCCTCCCGGTAGGTCTCCCTCCCTCTATCTCCCCCCCCCCCCCCCCCTCCCCCCCCTGCCAGTATGTCTGAACCTGAACAGTCTCAGACTCCGGTGTCCATTCTTGTGGTGTTCCTCTGCAGGAGGGAAAGCAAGGTGATGCAGCCTCCCGGTAGGTCTCCCTCCCTCTATCTCCCCCCCCTCTCCCCCCCCCTCCCCCCCCCTCTCCCCCCCCCTTCTCCCCCCCCCTCTCCCCCCCTCTCCCCCACTCTCCCCCCCCTCTCCCCCCCCTCTCCCCCCCCCCTCTCTCCCCCCCTCTCCCCCCCTCTCCCCCCCCCTCTCCCCCCCCTCTCTCCCCCCCTCTCCTCCCCCCTCTCCTCCCCCTCTCTCCCCCTTTCTCTCTCTCTCACCCCCTCTCTCCCTAGTCTTGGCACAGAACCTGTCCTCTTCAAAGTCCTCCTAGGAACTGAGCTTGTTGCTCCTCAGACCAGAATATATAGGGGAGCTCCCCCTGAAGCCGGGCTTGGTCTCCCCCTTCTGGCTGGGAGGAGTTGGTGTTGTTTGTGTGTTGCCTGAGTGGAATACCTTTTACTGCTCTCTGGTGACACCTAATAATGGTGACACTGTGGCACTGTGATGGCCACTTTACACGCAGCTACAGGTAACAGGTTTTCCACAGGTAACTTACTGGCTGCAGTGAAATCATGGAGACATAGTTCCATTTGTACACAGCAGCAAGATAGAACCATGTCTCCATGATTTCACTGCAACCAGTAAGTTACCTGTGGAAAACCTGTTACCTGTAGCTGCGTGTAAAGTGGCCATAACTTTGGGGTGCCACAGATCCTTCGTTGTCAAATAACGAGAGGGTCTATGGAGACGGATCCGTTTGTGTCCGCTGTACAATACCGAGCATGTTCCAAAGCCAGGCACAGCTCCTCCTTTTTCTGGTCATCTGGTCATGCCAGATCTCTCTCTCATTGTAATGCATGACAATGGACTCCACCAATCTCTGGTAACTCATGGATCAGTCAAAAGATACGGGAGCATAATTGGCATCCATTTACACACACATCCGTGCCTGTCCATGTGGTCCTTCAAGTAAAGGATCCACACAGACAGGGAAAAAAACGCAGTGTGAAGGGGGCCTTATTGGGGAATGGAGTCAGTGGGAGAGCGGCGCCCGGGGTTAGTGAACGGAAATGAGTGCCCACACCCACTAACATCCAATCCCCGCTACTGCAAGTATGATTAATGTATTTTGTGTACAGAAGATACTGAGACTAAGGGCAGAGATACAATAATGCAAATGTCTTGCATGCATCTCTTATGAGTTACTCGGCTCCTGCCTCCGGATGGGAGCGTGAAGCTGATTGTGTTTCTCTGCAGCTCCACGCTTCTGTCGAAACAGCTGGAGTAGGGTGACTCATGTGAGATGCATACAAGATACTTGTATAAGTGTGTCTCTGCCCTAATTAGGTGGAATACAAAGGGGTTTTCCCCACAAAGTTCATTTTAATCAGTATATCTTGGAATAATAATTATTTCCAGAATTGGATGTTTAAGAAAATGTTCCTCTGCTGAGATAATGATATATGTGTCCCTGCTATATACTGTGTAATGGATGAGTCTGACTGTACAGGGACATGGGCTGATCATACCACATCTCCTGGGCAGGGAGGACGCAAGAGAGCATTGAGATATTGCAGCACAGGATCACAGATGATTCTTTTTTGTGTGTCAAAACATTTCTCTGCCTGTTTTTAAAAATTAGTTTTACTTCAAAGGAGAATAATTTGTGACCCCGTGCTGTAATATCTGTATATTTTTTTTACTTCCTCCCCTGCCCAGGAGATGTGGCAGGATCAGACCATGTCCCTGTACGGTCAGACACATCCATTATACAGTACATAGCAGAGACACATATATGGCCATTGCATTGATGTCTGTACTCTCATTACCACAGACCATGTGACGCTGTGATGTCTCGTGAGTTGTGTGTCCAATCACCACCGCTTCTCTTTTCCTGCTCTTAGACAAGGCAACAATCACCAGGAAGTGAGCAGTAGTCAATGACGAGGCTATCAATGTGTACATTAGGGTTTCCAGCCACCCCTCTCCGCAGTTCTTTGACTCAGCCTTCCCCTCACTTGCAGTGTATCACCACCACCATGCAGTGAGCAGAGGAGAACGGCGATGAGAGAGAGCAGCGCAGCTTGCATGGGATGTGACTGGTCTCTGCTGGGGTGGCTTATGCATAGTGATAAGCCAGGAGCTTCCACTGACGTCAACTGCACCATTCATCTCCCACAGGTATTTTGACACTTCTCTGCTGTTGGCTTATCACTATTCATAAGCCAACATCAGTGTGGGACAGTGTATGGGAAGGGCGGGGGGGCGGCTAAGAAGATGCACACTGCAATAAGGGTGTCGGGGCTGAGACAGTGCACTGCAGGGGAGAGAGGCTGACAAAGCACACTGTGGGGAGAGATCCTTGTATACATAACATGGACAGCTCTGCCCCTGAATCCAACATCACTAATGTGACACTTTGTTTCAGGGAGGGGCAGAGACTGTGGAAGTGATTATCCCAGCATGCACTGGGGCACTCGCACAAAGCATCATCAGAGCAGGAAATAGAAAAAAAACCACAGCAGCTGTCAGCTAGAGAACAGAGGAAATGTTAGGACATTTTGAAAGCAAGTCTACTAGAAAATAGCTTATGGTAGATAATAGGAATAAATTAGATAGGAAGTAAGGAGAAAAATGCTTGGCCTCGGACTAACCCCTTTAATCTATTGGTTACTTTTTTGTCTGCACCAAATACGGCCTGCCAGTCACTGTTCAGAGGTGACTCTTCTCCTTCACCATAAATCTCCCATGTAAGGGCCCACAAGTTCTCAATAGGGTTTAGGTGAGGTGATGAAGAGGCTGGGCCATTATTCTTTCATCTTTATGGCCTTTACTGATAGCCAAGCTGTGGAGACTTTAATGCTGCGATGGAGCATTGTCTGCATAAAAATCATAGTTTTCTTGAAAGAGGTTGCTTTTTCCTGCATCACTGCTTAAAAAATGTCTTCTGAAAACTGGCAGTAGAGTTGGGAGCTGATATTGAGTCTCAGCTAGTTCATCTGTAATACCAGCCCATAGCATTCCTTGAGGGGTAGTGGAGGTCTGTGCCCATTACTGATACAACTATGGACCCATACATCTGCTCCATCAAGAATTAATCTCATCTCGTGAGTCTATAAAACCTTTGTCTTCAGACAGTTCTTGGCCATTCTTCATATTTGACCCTCTTTTTCCTGCTCAGTGGTGGTCGGGTTTCAGCCTCCTGCACCTCGGCCATGTCTCTGAGCACCTTGTACTTCTGGGCCCTCCAGGAAGCTTGCTGATCTGGAATATGACAGCACTGGAGGATAATGGGGTCCTGAATATTTCACATTTCATTCTTCTGAAATCTTTGGCAGATAATGTTTTTTTCCCATTTAGTTTTTGCTATTCTGTTGACTATTTGTAACAAAACATTGGCTCTATGATCAATCCCATGTATCTGGGAGCTGCTTGTCTCTTTAGACTTATAGCAATTTTTTACTTTCCAGAGTGAGTTAATTTTTTTTTTGGCCCATTTTGCCTGAAGAAAACAAGCTGCCTAATAATTCTGCACACCTTTATAAAGGGCGTTATATCCTCCGGCCACATCCTCCCTCATTACACAGGTAGACATCACCTGCTTTGCTTCATCCAGTAAGCTTTCAGGTTTATACAGCTTGAAGTTGGAAAATCTGTGTAAGAATAATTGTGCACACAGTGTATATGTAAATGCCAGATAGCCCCTTTAGTAATGAACAATTTTAGCTGACCGATTAGAGACCATTCTGGTCTGGAGAAACGTCCAGTTTGTAAACTGTGGTCCCTCTAGAGAGCTTTCATCGGTCACTTCAGGCAATACATCGGCCGTTACTCTGCCTAAACTTTGTACTCCTGAAAAGATTATGGCTGCGGCTGTGTGATCAGAGGATGTCAATCAGAATAATTTATTGAGATGTATGGAAAGGAACAAGTATAATCATATCTATAGAGTTCAACACCTTATTTCTAGATCTCAGGATTTCCTTGTTCCTTCACACTTCTTCCCTGTCTATACACATGCCTCATATGTATATGGGAATCCCAGAGTACGGGCCATAACCAGATATGCAGCTCTATAGAAAAAATAATGACATCCAATGGTTCAGTAGGAAACAGAAGGGCTGTCGCCTATGTAGTCTTAAAATGTTTTTATTAATCACCGATGACCTCATACGGCTAGATGGTGTAGTGGGGCCGGGAGGGGAGCAGGAGACTCTGGAAGACAGCGCCGTTTCGCACCTAGCTGGTACTTCTACGGGTCCCTGTACAGGGTTCCTACTGAACCATTGGATGCACTTGTTAACTGCCATTGGAGGGAGCACTACCGCTGTATTGGCCTGAACTTGTGTGCTTTGTGCTGTTGCTCTGTGCTGTGTGAGCGGGTGATCTATCCAGCATTGTGCCCAGAAAAAATAATGATCAACACCCTACCACCAGCACCATCCGGACCATTATTTGTATGTGATCTTAATTTTATGTTTCCACATCTCGGCTCCATGTTTGCTTCTCTTCACCTCTGTGTCACCCCTCTGTGTTCTCTCTATGAAGGTCCATGACTAATCCAGGCTATGCTCTTCAGCCCCAGCAGGATCTGACCCTGGACCTCCGAACGGTAACTCTAGGGGAAAGCGAAGAGCAGAAGCGAGTGATGTGGACGGCTGTGAGGGCGCGCTCCAGGAAAAGAAAGTTTGTAAAGGTTTTCACACAACGTAACACTGCACATGGAGTTTGTGTGTCTGTTAACTGTGTATCTTTTGATCACATGGGGGAGGGGGGAGTTAAACAATCTTAAATTCTCCTGTTCCACAATCTGAGGCTGATACAATAACAATGAGCTTTCTCGCCCTCCCAGGATCCAGTGCACCCTCTACATTGTCACCAGTGTTTTTTGTTTCATTAACTCGTACAGCATGCTGTCCTCGGCTTACATGGCAAAAACCTGCTGACAGATTCCCTTTAACTAATATCTGATAGCGAAAAAGTAAATGGATATTTTAAATTGTGCATTTAGAAAATAATTGTAATTGAAAGGAACCTTTGAAAACCCAGCCGGGGACCGGATGGACAGGTTTTCTCAAAGATTCGCACATGGTGGGGGCACAATCTGACAGACTGGAGAGTGGGGCAACATCTCCAGGGACCTGCCTCATATGAATCGTCAAGAAGAGTCACCAGCCGGGTTTTCAAAGTAGATTTTATCGGAAACACCAGGACATCATAAATCTCATGTCAGGATGTCTTACTCTATCAGAGACTGATAAAATAAAAAAGTGAGCTTTTACTCCATGTGCCCTGTCCTCCCCCAAAGCCCCAGTACAGTGCTGCCTTTCCACCACTGCTCCAGGTTTGGCTGCAGTGGTATCATCCAGTCTACAGCACTGCAGCCAATGCCTGGACTCACTGTCTATGTCTATACTGATGCCATGAGAGGCTGTGCACTGATTGGCTGCAGGTTTAGAAATGATAAACGCTACAACATAACAGAAATCAATTGTGGTTCTCTTATGAAGCTCTCTATTGTTTACTGTCACTAAAGACTTAATCACCTGCTGATTACCATTAGTGGACCTGATTGTCACGTGCACGGCAGTCCCAACACACGCCCTCCTGTGATTGGTACCTTACTGTCAATGTACAGTCTCTATAGAGAGCCTGGTGTGGCCAAGGGCAGCTCTCCCAGCTCTGCTGTGTGGTGAAAACCAAATGCTTTGATTGTGTGAGAACAGCCGCAGACAGTAATATGTGTGATACATTTTTGGATTCAGGGTTTCTTTGCTACATCATGTTGCTGTCAGGCGATGTAGCAAAATGTGCGATAGATTCCCTTTAAGGTATATGATGCTCCTCACCATCTTATAAAATAATTATATAGTGGATATTATCCATAGTTACATAGCTTCATTTTTGGAAATATATCTTGGATAGTGATATATTTTATGGCGCATAATGTCACTGTTTTTTTTTTTTTTATTATTATTTTGCTAATAGGACTCACAATCTTTTTGTAATCGGATGTAATTTCGTAGAAATCCATTGTGTATGTGGATGCAGAATCAACCCACATGAACATGTACAGGCCAGGAGGAAGGGTGGAACATGTACAGGCCAGGAGGAAGGGTGGAACATGTACAGGCCAGGAGGAGGTGGAACATGTACAGCCAGGAGGAAGGGTGGAACGTGTACAGGCCAGGAGGAAGGGTGGAACGTGTACAGGCCAGGAGGAAGGGTGGAACGTGTACAGGCCAGGAGGCAGGCGCAACGTGTACAAGGCCGGGAGGCAGGGCGCAACGTGTACAAGGCCGGGAGGCAGGGCGCAACGTGTGCAGGCCGGGAGGCAGGGGAACGTGTGCAGGCCGGGAGGCAGGGCGCAACGTGTGCAGGCCGGGAGGCAGGGCGCAACGTGTGCAGGCCGGGAGGCAGGGCGCAACGTGTGCAGGCCGGGAGGCAGGGCGCAACGTGTGCAGGCCGGGAGGCAGGGCGCAACGTGTGCAGGCCGGGAGGCAGGGCCATGCACACAGATTAGTTGTGGATAAGCACTTAAAATCTACAAGTGAAATAAGGTTAAAAGTGTCTTCTGCTGCCCTCTGTGAGGGAGCATTCAGATGGCGCCGAAATGTTGAACTTTGTTTCTGTGCTCACCTGGATTATTTATTATTATTATTTATTTATTTATATAGTGCCATTAGATTGCATGGCGCTTTACATAATAGAAGGAAGAGTATAAGTACAATAAATACGTATAGTAGAGATCAGGAACAGGAGAAGCTGGGACCCTGTCCGCGACGACTCAGTCTATGAGGGACTGGGGGGTACAGTAGGAGGGGGTATTGCTGATCATGAGACAGTGCGGTGGACTGGGTCTCATTGCAGGTTTTACGCTTGTCGGAAGAGATGAGTCTTCAGGTTTCTTTTGAAGGAACCTAGGGTATGCGAGTGCCTGATGTGTTGGGGGAGAGAGTTCCAGAGGATAGCGGATGCACAGGGGAAGTCTTGTATGCGGTTGTGAGAGGAGGAAATGAAAGTGGAATAGAAGAGTTCTTGGGAGGAGCATAGGTTGCGTGAGGGTAGGTAACAGGAGACCATCTCAGAGATGTATGGAGGGGACAGGTTGTGGATGGCTTTGTACATCATGGTTAGGGTTTTGGAGCGGGATCTCTGAGAAGTGGGGAGCCAGTGAAGGGCTTGGCAGAGAGGAGAGACCGGGGAGTAGCGGGAAGACAGGTGAATTAGTTGGGCAGCGGAGTTTAGGATAGATTGGAGAGGTGTGAGGGAGGTAGCGGGATATCCAGTTAGCAGGAGGTTGTAGTAGTCAAGGCAGGAAATTATGAGACCATGAATAAGTGTTTTAGCCGTGTCATGGTCATGGAAACTGGGAATCCGGGAAATGTTTTTGAGCTGCAGTCGGCAGGAGGTGGTGAGGGCTTGAAGGAGAGGGAGGAGTCAAGGATTACCCCGAGGCACTTGGCATGGGGGACTGGGGAAAGTGAGCAGTTGTTGACAGTGATGGATATGTCTGGTAGAGGAGGAGAATGATTTGGGGGGGTGGGGAAACGATAAACTCAGTTTTGTCCATGTTCAGTTTGAGGAAGCGAGCAGAGAAGGAGGAGATGGCGGACAGGCAGTGTGGAATTTTGGATAGTAGGGAGGTGATGTCAGGCCTAGATAGGTGTCGTCAGAGTAGAGATGATACTGAAGGCTGTGGGACTTAATGAGCTGACCTAGGCCGAGGGTGTAGATAGAAAAGAATAGGGGTCCCAGAACCAAGCCTTGGGGGACACCTATGGATAAGGGGCAGGGCGAAGAGGAGGTATTGGAATGGGTGACGGTGAAGGTCCGGTCGGTTAGATATGAGGAGATCCAGGAGAGGGCTAGGTCAGTAATGCCGAGAGATTCCAGAATCTGAAGTAGGAGGGAATGGTCAACGATGTTCAAGGCGGCAGACAGGTCGAGGAGGAGGAGGACAGAGTAGTGTCGCTTGCTCTGGCGGTCAGTAGGTCGGTGGTGACTTTGGTTAGGGCTGTTCCAGTGGAGTGATGGGAACGGAATCCGGATTGTAGTCGGTCAAAGAGGATGAGAATTGGATGAATAGAATTGTGCCAAATGAGACAAAAAGCATGAGCCATGTGTGATTTCAGATTTGATTGGTCCGTTCTTCATAATGGCCATAAGGTATAAGGTCTGTGAATGGATCCCAATGACTGATGAACTGTAGATAAATCAGGTCAGGACTCCTGCCAATCAGGCCAAGTGTTAGGATCTAAACACTGACTTTAACTATATCACTGCCATATCTTCCAATCTCTACACATTTTTTCACCGATTTAAGTAGATGCAGAGATATCCAAATCTATTTAACCCAATATACTACAGGATTAGCTCTTTTTCGATAGTTTTTATTATGTATTAAAACGTCCTGTGTGGACTGGTGTCAGTGTTTAGTGTAAAACATACAAATTACATACAACCCTCCCCCACACCCAAGAAAAACACAATATCTATTGTATTATGGAAGAAATGGTGATTCCATAAGGGTATGTGCACACAGGAAGGTTTAGTGGCGTTCAAACCTTCAGTAAACCGCTGGAAATTATCAGGAGCCTAGAGATCAGAGCTCTGATATCTCCAGCGGTTTTCCGGCGTTTTTTTTCAGCATGTGCACAGCGGTTTACCGGTGTTTTTTCCTGCGGTTTTCTATGGGACTCGCAGGACTCGCAAGGACCATTCATTAACATTGGACTCGCAACGAGTAGCAAGTCCCGGGCTCGGAATCGCTACTCGGAATCGCTTGACTCTAGCGAGTCCCGGGCTCGGAATCGCTACTCGAAAGCCATTCCGAGTAGCGATTCCGAGCCCGGGACTCGCTACTCGTTGCGAGTCCAATGTTAATGAATGGTTTGGACTCGCTAGAGTCAAGCGATTCCGATCAAAAACCGCTGAAAAGAATTGACATGCTGTATGCTGCTAAGCCGCTGAGAAACCACTCAATCGCGGGCGGATCCGCTCACATAAACCGACATTGTGTGCACAGCGTTTTCCAAATTACATAGGGTTACATGTAAGTCCTAAAGCTGCTTAGGATTTACATAAATTTAAATAAAACCTATGCTAAAACGCCGGCGGTTTTCGCTGCTAAACCTCCACTAAACCTTCCTGTGTGCACATACCCTTAATGTCACCTACACAGTGCTGATGTCACGTTTAATTCCTAATGGGTTGCCTGGATGCAGAGTTTCCAGACTTAAAACCACATAGATATTAATGGTCCGTCTGTCACTTTCAGTCACTGATAGTTTATATCACATGCGGAGTCCCCTAATCAATGCGTATAAGGTCAGGTCTCCAAGTGATCAATAACATCTATTATCATACATTTAACATCCACGTTATACAGTAGACGATGTATACACATATATGACCACAGGTTGTGGTCTTTTAACGCCCGACGTGTTTCGCCTTTCTTGTTACTTAAAGGCTCTTCAGGGGCTTATGCATCAGGATATATGGTAAAATACATCAAATGATGAACGGGTTCCTTATGATATTCGGGTCACCCATATTGTGAATTCTGGTCCCGGGTTATTTCCCTTGTCTCGGATGGAGTATGGCTTTTGGTTGTTGATCCTATTTGTGTATGTGAAGGTCTCACACCCACAGAGGGGTCCTTTCTTTCGTTTCCAATACTAAATGATCAGTTCAGATCTTGATGGATCCCAGGGAAACCTCCAGATGTCTCAACAGTCCCCCAAAGTCTAAGCTCCTACTGTCATAACCTCAGTTGCCCTTAAGATGATTTTATGTCCCTTAGTGAAAGTAGATGGTCTTAATGCTAGTTAGTTTTCTGATGTGATCCAAAGAGCCCCAGTTGTCCTCTTTCATCTAGGTCCTATTAGCCTTCTTGTACTAAGGCCAAACAGTTGCTGTCCCTTTTTTGTGGAGACTTTCTGTCCTGGGTGGCCAACTTCACAGTGCAGCCTGTGGCGCGGTCAGCATCCTCACCTCCAGTGATCTACACATAGATTAGCACTGAAGAAGACTAGTGGCGCAGACGATGTCTGTATTATGCTCTGGATCAGGTCCAGGAAGTTATGGTGCTCTTGCTGGGTTCTGGGTACTTTTTTGGTAGAATGTCATTTAGCAAATAAAGTCCAATAAGTTTTAGGCGATTCTTACTGAAACACTCGTAGCCTGTCCATCATTGCTTCATTGTGGTGATCTGACCACTTAATACCCTGCTAAAGGGCTGCACTGATTATTTTTGTTAGTATTCTTTCTGGAACAGTGTTGTCGTCATTCTCTTGATTGGTGCTGCTGTTCAAACCAAGTACAGGCATCTGGTGCATCAAGGTGCGGCCAAACATTTATGTGCACTGTCCCACCTGCTTATTTATCCTCCATCTCCACCAACTCTTTTGAATGACAGCTCTGGCTTCATAGAGGTGGAGATAGAGGGAAAACAATGGGGTGGGAAGGTGCACATAAATGTTTAGCCCTGCAATGGTGTATAGGGAGACTGTACTTTGTACTGACTGTCCCTTTATCGCTATATTGGCCTTTTAAAATAGAGACCTCATTGGCTGCAACCATTTAACTTTGCCTGTGTATTCCAGTGGCGTAACTTAGCCACCTAAATGGCCATTTGTCAGGCCTCAGCATCTCATAGAGGAGCCGGTGACTTTTTATTAGCAAAGGTTTTTTGACAGTGTTGAAATCCCATTCACATTTTGCAGTAATGAATCTTGCTTTGAGGGGATGTTGTAGGACCAGCTCCAACCACAAGGTGGCAGAAGATATTGCATAATCCATGGTTTTCCCCAATGAGCATTGTGTGCATAGATTGTTTGTTTGTCTGGGACTCTTATATTGATGGTCTATCCTTAGGATAGGTTACCATTGTATCTGATTGGGGATGCAACGATCTGCATCCCCGCTGATCACATGTTATGAAAATGTGCAGCTGTACAGCTCTGTCAATGGATTAGTGGCTGCCCATCAGCTGTTCCCGGTGCCAGAGGGATTTGCTGAGTTGTAGATCTGCATAGCTCCATCAGCTACGACAGGGAAGCTGGGGGTCATACTCCCACTAGTCCGATTTTTAATGATCTTTAAGTAACGCATTAATAATATACAGTCTTCCTAAGATCTAGATTAAATCCTATGGTAAGATGGCTCTTTATGAATGAAATCCAGGATGTTAAATAAAGTGCAACCTCTGCATGTCACATGTATTGGGCATACTCACTTATACTAGGAGATTCCAATAATGATCAGAGTTCTTCCATCTTTTATAGTGGTGATTCTCTCTTAGCCTATAACAGCTGTGTGACCGGAGGTGGTTCATTCTCAGGACCGCATAACCCAGAGGTCAGACCACCATCGTTCACAAAATGATGGGGAAAAGATACCTTTATCCTTGGGGTTTTTGCCTTTTTATATAATCTGCAATCGCCTTTATATGTATGTTGGTTGTATCGGTGGTCATTGGTTTCCTGGGTACGGGGTATCAGCGAGCTGATATTTTATAGCATAAAACGTGCAGTTATTTTAGTGCTTTGTCTGAATGTGTGAAAGCTGTCAGCCCAAATAGTGATCATGGATCCCGACTTTATTCTACCTCTTACTACGTTCTGCCCTTCTTCCTGGCATTGTGAGGCTGCAGTCTGATACACTGACCCTAGATTAGGCCAGAGCCTACATTATCAGCACGATCTATAGAATGGAGTGAGCAGACATGCCATCAATTAGGTGGGTCCCCATAAATTGTTATGCACTGCCAGCCTTACTACCCCTAAGGCAGCGAACATATACATAGTACGTCATGGGGCAGTTTCCACACATTGTGAACATCACTGATGCAAGAAGTCCAGTGTGTATGAGCACTAACTTATCTGGTACTTTATTCTTTCTTCTGTTGTGTTCCACTATGTAGGAATTCTTTCTTTAAAGGCTCATGTAGCAGAAAGGAGGGGAGAAAGGGAAGAATTGCAGGATGCCCACACAGTGTGTGATCTCAGCGAGGAGTGTCAGCCTGTGCTGGCCAACATGTAAGTATGAGAGAAATCCTGGATATTTATGCTACAGATTCCTGGGGTTTCAATATTAATGACGGGTGCTTTGAATCGGTCCTACATGCATTATCACTGTTTTTTTCCTACCCCCCCCCCCCTGTTGCATTGTTTCTGCAGGGGTCTGCACCAAAATGCACAAAAGCAATTGCAGCAATTGTATTTTTTTTTACGCATTTTTGGTGCAGATTTAAAACTTGGCTTTTTAGTAGAGAAAAGCTGGGGTCCTGTACTTACCTGTGTTTTATTTCGGATGTCCATAAAAAGCCTATAGAGACAAAACGTACAGCACAATAGTGTTATTAAACTCACAGCGGACAGGGGTGTTTAGCAGCCACTTTAATTTAGCTGATAAACAGTGGATTTTCTGCAAAAATAAAGCAAAAGAAAAACTCCTGTGAGAACATGGTCCAAAAGCTGATCTGATAGCAAGGATAAAGCTGTTAACGACAACTATAAAACAAACTGCAGAGAAGAAAGTAACGTTTGTTGTTTGTTTTCTTCCCAGATCACGCCTTTCATACTATGCAGTGTTTGACGGCCATGGCGGCAGTCGGGCAGCCCGATATGCAGCGCACAACCTACATCATAACCTTGTGAAGAAGTTACCACGCGGTAAATCAGGATTGAAATGTTATGTCCCCCAGTAATAAGAGCAGAGTCATTAGTCTTCTCTTTACAGGAGATGGAGGCAGTGTGGACAAGACAATAAAGAAGAGTCTGCTTGATGCTTTCAAGCACACCGATGAGGAGTTTCTGAAGCAGGCTGCCAGACAGTTGGTGTCTTACTGATTTCTGCAGTAATCGGATTTAACCAGTGTGCATTGTTGCCTTGTCATTTCTGTTTTATTCTGTAGGAAACCAGCATGGAAAGATGGCACAACGGCCATCTGTGTACTAGTCGCAGATAACGTCCTCTATATTGCCAATCTCGGGGACAGCAAGGTGACCACTAACTTTTTTTTCCCCCACATTTTAATGAATTTACTGCAGTGGAAATAGTCATATAATTTACTTGTCACATACAGCGCTTTTTAACACACTATTTCTGTGAAGACAACTACCGTATTTTGTGGGCTAGAATATGCCCGGACCATAAGATGCACCCTGAATTTAGAGAAGGAAAGCAGGGGAAAAAAAATTGTGAAAATTGGGGACTGTCTTATACTAAAAATCTAGCTTATGGGGGACGGCAGTGGAGTGGGGTCACAAGAGGCTGGAGTGGGGCGTTGCTGCAGGCCCTGGTCTGGGAGGGTGTGTCCCGGTGGTGCGAGGCATGAGCCATTAATCTGCTGGCAGTTGACTTCATTGAAAAGTCAGCAGTTCGAAACAGGTGCCATTGATCTTCTGGCAGTGGGCTTCAGGAAAATTGCACTGGAAGTGGCATATGCACAGACTGAGATGTCAGCTCTCACTGCCTGTGGCACGATTTCCCTGAAGCCCACTGCCTAAGTACGAGGCAGCAGGCATTGATCCCCCGACAAGGTTCCATAAAGATGATGCTACAGGTGGCACATGTTCAGATTGATATCTCAGCTCCTTATTGAGCCAAGAGCTCAATCTGTGCATGTGCTGCCTCTAGTGCCAACTCCCTGAAGCCAATTGCTAGGAGATAAATGGCTTCTTTTTTGCACTGTTGGGACACTCTTTCATCCCAGCCCAGAGCCTTCAACATTGCCCCACTCCTGCTGCCGCTGGCAGCTTCCTGTAGCGGTGCCCCTGCCTTCTGTGACCCGGCTCCACCTTAGCTGTGCCCCCAGTAAGCTATGTTTACACTTTAAGACACATCCCCATTGTCCTCCCAAATTTTGGGGGTGAAAAAAGTGTCTTATAGTTAGCAAAATACGGTACTTGTTAAACTTGAAGGTCCAGCGAACAGATTGCAGACGAGACCTCTTCAATCCCCAGTGATTTGTTGTTATTGCAAATGGCCAAGTCTGGCCAGATTTCTCAATGGTTGTAAGAGAAAAATAACATCACATGTCAGCCATTGAAATGAATGTGTAGCTAGGAAATGCAGGGAGGGACGGGAACACAGAGTGGGATTGTAGTTTCCATTGTATTCAGAATTTACTTAAAATGTATTGTCATAATAGCATGAGACAGGTGGGGACATGAATTGTGATGGAAATAGAGAAACTGCACTCAGGGTTGAGCAGTAGAGCAGTGAGAATTTCATTTAAACAATCCAATTGCTATATATATTTGACGTTTTGGTCTTAGATTTTGGACCTTTATTAGAAAGTAACAGCTTGCTGTTGATAGGGTAATTGGAGAGGCAGTAGAGCAGAGGACCCCGATTCACACGTATAATGGTACTACAGGTTACAGACCCAACAAAATCCAGCTTCCTTCAGATCCGCACTGATGGACATGCTCTGCATGTGGATGAAATATCGTAACGTTTCCTCCACATTGTTGGCATAGTAATACACAGAGGACATACTGCCTAATTCCTTGCATACCTTTCTTCCTTAGCATAAATATTAGACTTTGGTTCTTCCAGTCCAGTTCTCCAATCATCCCCCGTATTGTGTTCTTGATTTAGGCTTTGCTCTGCAGAATGAATGAGGACACTCGGAAACCCACCGTTTTGAGCTTGAGTAAAGAACATAATCCCACCCAGTATGAGGAGAGGATGCGAATCCAGAGAGCAGGAGGGAATGTGAGGTGGGCACTTGTACAGCGCGTCACATGAATGTACAGCTGGCTGTTGTGTCCATACATTCAGATGATGATGTTAATTCCTGTGAATCCTAAACCCTGATCCCTGAATCGCCCACCCAATCCTATACCCCTTAGGGTACCTTTACACGCGGCAACTTTTCTAGGAATTTCACTGGCAACTTACTGGTTTAAGCGAAATCATGGACACATTGTTCTATCTTGTTACTGTGTACAAATGGAACAATGTGTCCATGATTTCACTGCAACCAGCAAATTGCCAGTGAAATTCCTAGAAAAGTTGCCGCGTGTAAAGGTACCTTTAGAGGGACAAACTGGCACAGGCTACCTGAGATGTTCTTAAGTTTTCATGTCTACAATTCTTTCTTGCCGTTCTGTCTTCAGGGTGGAGGAGCCCCTGGCTTTCGGGTGTGTACAGTATTCTGTAGAATCAGCAAATTCTGTGAAATGCCAGGCAGTTATCTGTGTGAGCCACACTGCAGACTCTGCTCTGCCCGAGGGTTCATTTTGCTAAAAACGTTTCACCAAGATATGGCGTGTGCGATGCCTCCCTGCTGTGAACCTTACACAAGACTCTGGCTGCAGATATGCTGACTACGTTCTTACTGAGACAGTTTTTTCCTTGCTGCTTCTTTGCCCGCAGAAAACCTGGCTTTATAAACTGTGAATGAAACCCACACAAATCACTAGTTTGCTAAATAATTCTGAAGGGATTTGTATACAGTTCTTTTCCTAATGTCTCTACAAAAGACAATTTGGACCTAAATAGACAATTTTTACGTGCAATTCTCTTGAAGCCCTGTGACCCCACTATATGGGCTTTTGTGATTTTACTGTTTATTAGGTGAATTATTATTTAAACAATTGTCTAATAGATTACACCTAAAAGCTTTGCATGACCCTGGTCCATCAGCCAAAGCCCTGAGTCCCACCACCTACCCATTGTGCTCTAGTTTTGCAGCCATGGACTACTATCATACCTACTGAACCAGGGTAGTGAGGTTCATTTTGCTCAGCCGTGGTTCCTGATTGTATACATTGGCGGTGTTTAGGTGATGAGCAGCAGTAGTACATGTAATGTCTCGTCTCTGTTATCTAGTTGATCCTGCACATTTGATAATGGAAGGAGTTCTCATTACCATTGTGTGGGAAAACAGATATAGCAATGTCTGTAAAGGGCCCCAATACATGATGGCGCTATATAAAATAAAGGATTTGGGACAAAGCAACTTTTTTATCTTGGGTAAAACCTTCCTGCTGGTTTACCAGGGAGTTTTTATAAGATTAATGTATGCTCTCCTGTTTGACAGAGATGGTAGAGTCCTTGGGGTGTTGGAGGTATCGCGTTCACTAGGAGACGGGCAGTACAAGCGTTGTGGTGTTATCAACATCCCAGATGTGAAAAGATGCCCACTGACTGACAGTGACAGGTAAGGCAGGCTGTCATACATGAGCCTTGGGGCCATATGGCCATATATCCTAGGCACCTTTTGCCTTATTAATAGCTCCTATATGGCCATAATCACTCAGCTATCTCAATTTATCTTCCTGCTGGACAACTGTTGTTTGTTTTTTTTCCCCATTGGATATAATAGAAGCTGCTGAAACCACAAGACATCACTGTGTGCAGCCAGCAGTATCGGGCCTGGTCTCCGCCACTAGGAGCTTAGGGACCTGGCATGTTCTTCCTGGGTACATAGACCACAGGGAGAGAACATAGTAGTAATACACCATACTTCATTCTCCTCCAAATTAAAATTCTTGAGTTTCTTTTATTACAACTATACTTTGGGCCATAATGGAAGAGATGAGATTGAAGTTACTCAGAAGTTTCTGCTTGTTGCATCAATTTTCGCCATGTCACCTTGTGTTTTATATTAGTAAATTTTGCACCTTTTTTATGTTTTGTGTGCTGATCATCATTTTTCCTGGAAAAGGTTGGGCCATAATGCTGACATCTAAGGGCATATTTGGCCACATTGGTAGAAATATCCCTTGGTTGTCAGATCATTATACATCTCCAGAAGGAATGAGAAGTGCAGCACAATGCAGATTTATCAGATATATTTTAGTCCTTGAGTAATTTCACTCACTATCATTGTATGGGAATTATGTTTCCTCATATTGTATCATCTGTACAAGCCTGTAGATGATTGAATTTATAATATGACCTATTTCCTCTGTGGTCTTAATGCCACAACTGCACGTTCTTCAAGGATCCTCTCCACATGTTGTATTTAAAGGGATCCTGTCACCTCCAAAAATGCACCTAAGCTTCAAAAACACGTCCCTGCAGCATCCTATCACTATTCTCACACTCCTTTAGTCTCCCAAATGCTTCCTGTTAAAGTACATAAAAATGTTTTATACTCACTCATTAGGTATTATAATTAGCAGGGGCTATATTCTTTAGCCCTTAGGGCCCCGTCACACGGGGCGACATCGCCGCCCATAACAGAGGCGACATGGGGGCGTGGCCTATCGCCGGCGTCATCGCCCCTACGTCGCCTCATGTGAAGGGGCGATGTCGCCGGTGCCTGGAGGTCGCCTGGTTTGAGAACAGTGCTCTGAAACCAGACGACTATCATGGGGCGATGTTCACACATCGCCCCATGTAACCAGGCGCCGGCGACCTGTTAGGCGATGGGAGCCATAGGCTCCCATTGTCCTGCATTGCCGCTAGGGTTTTCAGACACCCCGGCGGCGATGCTGCCTGACAGATCGCCGGCGCGGGGCTGGAGGTGTCGCCCCGTCTAAACGGGGGGCGGTGATGCTGGCGGAGGCGGTAAAAGCGTGCGCGCCGCCGACATCTCCAGCCCCGTGTAACAGGTCCCTTAGGGCATGTTTGTTGGGTGCCCCCTCGTCATGCGAATCGCGTCATTTACAGGTAGGGTGACATCAGTACACCCACGCCGCTCGTCTGGCTTCAAGCACCGCATTGCGCTTGCATGCTTGTGGCAGGACAGAGTGGCATGGATGTACCGACGTCACCCTACCCGGAAATGACGCGATTTGCGTCATTATATGCACAGCCAGCGCCGTGGAAAGTAGAGGGCCTGCATAGAACATGAACAAAAGATCTTGCCCATTAGGGTGTGATCTTATGACGACGGGGCACCAAACAAACACGCCCTAAGGGCTAAAGAATATGGCCCCTGCTAATTAATTATAATACCTAATGAGTGAGTATAAAAACATTTTTATGTACTTTTACAGGAAGCATTTGGGAGACAAAAGGAGTGTGAGAATGGTCATAGGATGCTGCAGGGACGTGTTTTTGAAGCTTAGGTGCATTTTTCGAGGTGACAGGATCCCTTTAACCAACAACACTTCTTGTATTTGTTTCAAGGTTTGTTTTATTGGCCTGTGATGGACTTTTTAAAGCCTTCTCAGCAGAAGAAGCGGTTAACTTCATCCTCAGCCATGTACAGGTTAGTTTATGTTGAAGGATGTTTGTGCAGGTTAAAGGGATGTTCCAGGAGACATGATACTCTGGCTGGTGCGGTGCCTGCGCAGTGCATGGCTTCTGTGTCTGCTCCTACTGGAGTGCCCCTTTAAGTGACTACAGTAAAATCCTTGTCATCCACAGGATGAAGTCTCTCAACCTGAAGACATGGAGACTCGATATGAATCTGCCTGCCACCGCCTCGCAAACGAAGCTGTACGCCGGGGCGCCGCCGACAACGTCACTGTGCTTGTAGTACAGATAACGCACTGATGTGGTGGGGAGGCAGAGAGCCATATTACTACCTTGTCTAGAAATGGTGGCAAAAACCTTTTTGTGTACAGTAGGACTGTATTTTTTTATCCCAAACATTTCTTCCCTTGAAGTCCAGTAGGGGTAAGATGTGCAGGTCTTTACCATGAGAGGTATCCTATCCTGGTCATTTCATTGACATCTTTTTTTTTTTTACCTTCTTGGAGAAAAAAAATATAATGGCAAAACCCCCAACCTGATTGTGCAGAGTCCAGTGCCATGTGCTTCATCCTAAGGTTTTTCTCCGCCAGAGACGTTATTCGGCCCCGTGCCATTATGAAAGCTTTCACTAAAATACTTGAGAGCATGATGAATCTCTGGATTTATGTTAGGTAATGATTTATTATTTATGCTTGGAAGCCTGTGAGCTCGGTATACATTATACCATACCACGACAACATTATTTGTTTGCAACATTGATTTTTTTTTTGATCCTGTATATTTCAATAAAATATTTGATGACAATTTTATGCACTCGGTGACGTTTTATTTCAAAAGTTTTATTTTTGAAGTTCACATTTGAATCAAAATGTTTTATTTTTTCTTTTTACTCCCAGCAAACATTTCAGAAAGCGCTATGTTCATATACTATGGCAATGTAACAATGCCGAAAACAACAGACACTTTGATTTGGGTTTTTGGAAGAAGCACATTGTAAAAACTGATATACTGCATCACCTTGTCAAGCAACTAGGCATGATACAGCCTGTCAGTTCTCTCTGAAATCGCAAATTTGGCAGGAATTGACTCTTATCAGCACCTTGCAATTATCGGAACGGATGCCCCACCGGCATTATACCACTTAAATATCTGTCAGGACCTTGGTGTAATAGGAGATGCAGCTGTGCTGCCCTGCTAGTAGATATTCAGGATATGATGGTAAGTGTGGCTTATGCTCAATGCGTTTCGAAGTGTAACTCCTTCAGAGATAAAGTCAGTTGCACTGTGAAATGTGTCGATAATAACTGCACTGTTACCATCATATCTCCACACTCTGGACTTGTTCTTGAATATATACTAGCAACAGAGCACACCCACATCTCCTATTACACAATTTCTACATTGGAGCTGCAGCAGCTGGATCTTTTATTTTCTTAGGCTACTTTCACATAACGATTTGTAGGGAGCCGATGCTGTCCGATATAAATCGGACAGCATCGGCACCCTTCTGATGCCTGGAATCGGGTGCCAAATAGGCACCCGATTCCGGCATAAAATCGCTCCCTGCAGGGTGAAAAAAAAAAAAAAAATGTTATTCTCACCTCTCCACGAGCCCCCGCCGTCTTCCGCCATCTTCTTGGAGGCTCCCGGTGGCTCCCGCAGGCTGCCGGTGTCAGCAGAGGGCTTCCTCTGCTGTTCAGGACCTGCGGTGATGTCACAGTCACGTGACCGCGGGTTCACCATGGTAACCCGCGGTCACATGACTGTGACATCACCGCAGGTCCTATACAGCAGAGGAAGCCCTCTGCTGACACCGGCAGCCTGCGGGAGCCACCGGGAGCCTCCAAGAAGATGGCGGAAGACGGCGGGGGCTCGGGGGGAGGTGAGAATAACTTTTTTTTTTTTTTTTTTTTTTTTTTTTTTAACCCTTGTGCTCCTAGTTAGGAGCAGTTTTACTGTACTGAGCATGCTCAGTACAGTAAAACGGGGTCCGAGGAGACATCAGATGTTTCCTCGGACCCTTCTCAATAGGGCCCCATGTTATAGGGATCGGACCTAATCGGATGTGCACTAAATGCCATCCGATTTGGTCCGATCTGAATCTGTCAGATTTTATTTTCGGTGCAAAAATCGGAGCAAGCTCCGATTTTTGCACCGATAAAATCGGACAGAATCGGATCGGACCAAATCGGATGGCATTTAGTGCACATCCGATTCGGTCCGATGCCCATAGGGCTGCATGGGGCCAAATTCGGATCCGATGCTGTCCGATTTTGATCGGACAGCATCGGATCTGAAAAATCCGCAATGTGAAACCAGCCTAAAAGAGGATTTTGTCAGGTTTTTAGCATCCTATCTGATGTTATAAGGTAGAGACAGAGAACCTGATTCCAGTAATGTGTCACTTACTGAGCTGCTTGCTGTTATTTTAATAAAATCACCGTTTTCTCTGCTGCAGATTTAGCTGTTATGATTGATGAGCTCAATAACCCTGCCCACACCACTGATTGGAAGGTTTCTCTGTGTATCCACACCACTGATTGGAAGGTTTCTCTGTGTATCCCCACCCACACCACTGATTGGAAGGTTTCTCTGTGTATCCCCACCCACACCACTGATTGGAAGGTTTCTCTGTGTATCCCCACCCACACCACTGATTGGAAGGTTTCTCTGTGTATCCCCACCCACACCACTGATTGGTAGATTTCTGTGTACACTGTAAACTGTGGTGGGGGTGGTGTTAGACAGTGTTTCTGAATATGTTGGACTACCTGTCATCAGGCCAAGTAGTCCTCTGATAATCTCCTGATGATTAAACAGGTATTTTATGAACACTACACAAAGCAGCCCAGTAAATCATACATTGCTGGAATCAAAACCTCTGGCCCTACATTATGCTGCTTTCAGAGTAGGTGGCAAAAACCTGGTGACAGATTCCCTTTAAGTGTTGTGCTGTGCCACTTATCATCTATCTCAGGGGTCTCAAACTCATGGCCCGAGGGCCGCATGCGGCCCCTGGGGCTTCACTATGCGGCCCGCAGCACCTTGGACAACTTAATGATGCATCGTCCCAGTGCAGGGGATCGCTGCAGTCCCCACTGTGTGATGACTTCTGTCTATAGCACTAACGGGCTCTGCCACTCAGCAAGATCAATGCAAGCTGCCAGCCAATGAGAGGCCCGCAGCTGACGGCAGAATATGACGTCACATGCAGGCCTCTGGCTGGCAGATTGCATTGATCTTGATGAGCAACAGAGCTTGTCTGAGCGGCGGCTGGATGAAGTCATAGCACAGTGGAGGCCGGAAGTCAGTACAGCGGGGACCGCGGCAGTCCCTTGTACTGGAGCGATACATCATTAAAGTGAGAAAAGTGTGTGTGTGAGGGTGAGTGTGTGGGTGAGGATGTGTGTATAAGAAAGTGTGCGAGTTTCGGTGTGTGTATGAGGATGTGTGAGTGTAAGAGTGTGTATGAGGATGTGTGAGTGTGTGTGAGAGTATGTGTGTGTGGGTTTGTGTGTGAGTGTGATAGAGTGTGTATTTGAGTGTGTAAAAAGAAGGTTAAACAGGATGGGGGGCATCACTATAAAAGGGGATCGGGATGTGGACATCACTACTAAAGGGGAATGGGATGGGGGACATCACTAGAAAAGGAGATCAGGAAGGGGGACATCACTACAAAAGGAGATCAGTATGGGGATATCACTACAAAAGGGGACCATGATCGATGGAGGACATCACTAGAAAAAGGGATCAGGATGGTGGACATCACTAAAAAAAGGGATCAGGATAGGGATCATCACTAGAAAAAGGGATCAGGATGGGGGACATCAGTAGAAAAGGGGATCAGGATGGGGGACATCACTAGAAAAGGGGATCAGGATGGGGGACATCAGTAGAAAAGGACATTACTACAGGATGGGGACATTACTACAAGAAAGGGATCAGGATTTGTACTGGTAATACTAAAAATATGACTTAGTCCTACAAGCAATGCAGCCCCCCTATATCAATGCGGCCCCCCTATATCAATTTTTTTCTATGTGCGGCCCACCAACCCAGCCGAGTTTGAGACCCCTGATCTATCTTGTGCATAGATGCTGAGTTTGGGCAGCTTGTTTTAACTTGTTCCCTTATTGACGGGTCAGGACATCTGTGGGGAGCCTGCATTGTAGCCAGAGAAAATCATTTTTATTTGCACGCTTTATTTTGTAGAAATACATTCTCAAATATAAACAGTGAAATTTCATAAAGGCCCTGCAGGCATCATACATTAAATTATATTTTTTGTAAGTTCTTAAATTATTATATTATAAAATATATCCAGGACTTCATGTACATCCACCACAGTTTAATTAAAAATAGAAGATCATCTTGGATCACTGTCCTAAGAGCACTCCGCTGAAATCTGAGTCCTTCACCAGCAGGAGCCAAGACGCCATCCTGTTCTCCAAGAAGAGTGACACATACTGGCCGGCCTGTGGGGAGGAAAGTGTGGTCAGACTATACGATCCTGGAAAATATACAACTATAGTGTACACTCCTCTTAAAGGTGTGTCAACATTTAGCGTAAATGCAGTGTTTTTGCACCTTCTGTTCCCCAGGATATTTGGTGTGTTAACCCCTTCCCGACCCATAACATAGGACGATGTCATGGCTTGGGTCCCGGTGTTGGATGTGAGCTCTGGCGCTCACCTCAAACACCCGACATCTCGGCTGAGATGTCGGCCTTCCATCACCGATTGGATCCGCAATCTGATTGGTGCCGTTAAGCCCTTGGATCCCGCTGTCGGATCTCCGGTGATCACGTGACAGTATTTAAAATAATTGAGGTAAAAAAAACCTAAAAGTTCAAATCACCCTCCTTTTCCTCCATTCAAAATAAAGGTATTAAAAAAAATACACGTTTGGGCGTTTCTGAACGTGGCAATACCAATCTATCAATTTATAAAATCAATTAATGAGAGCCATAAACTTCGTAACGGAAAAAAAAGTCCAAACGCCAAAATTACGCTTTGGTTTTTTTTTGTCACCGGAACATTGCTATAAAATGCAATAGCGGGCAATCAAAACAGCACATCCACCCAAAAATGGTACCATTAGGCTGCGTTCACACATCGCGTATTTTGCGCGTTTTTTTACGCGCGTATTTGCTCCAAAAACGCATGCGCGTCTGCGTTTTACAGCAAAGTGAATGGAGATTCACTTTGTGCCTTGCAGACATCGCGTATTAAAACGCAGCGTTTTTGGAGCCAAAAACGCGCGCGTAAAAAGAATGAACATGTCAATTCTTTGCGGTTTTTTACGCGCGCGTTTCCATAGGCCCCATTATAAAAACGCGCGTCTAAATGCGCGATTGAAGTAGACGCGAGTTGTTCTCTCGCGTATTCTAATCGCGCTTTTAAACGCGCGTTTTTCCCTTGAAAAGACGCGCGTAAAAAAACGTGATTACATACGTGAATGTGTGAACGCAGCCTTAGAAATTTCAACTAAAGACGCAAAAAATAAGCCGCCGCACAGCCCCAGATTCCAAAAAATGAGGGCGCTACGGGTCGCAGAACATGGCACAGAAAGTGCAATTTTTCAAACTATAAGAATTTTTTTTAGCCACTTAGATACCAGTAAAAGTATACATGTTTGGTATCTACGAACTCATACTAACCTGAGGCATCACACCGTCACGTTAGTTTTACCATATAGCAATCATGGCGAATAAAAATCCCCAAAAACAAATGTGTAATTGCACTTTTTTTGCAATTTCACTCAATTTGGATTTTTTTCCCCATTTTCCTGTACACTATATGGTAAAATAAATAATTGCAGCTGAAAGTACTACTCGTCCCACAAAAAAACAAGCTGTCCTATTTCTATATTGATGGAAAAGTGAAAAAAGTTTTATGGCTCTCAGAAGCAGGGGAGCAAAAAACGAAACCGAAAAATTCCCGGGTGGTGAAGGGGTTAAAGTAATAGCAAAGTGAATGATACATGTGCTTGAGCTTTCAGAAAGTAACTTTTTTTTTTTTTTTTCTCTTGAGCATTTTTTTTTTTTAATCAGATACCTTTATTAAGCAAATCAATTATTTACTAGTTGCAGCATATAACAATAATCCAGAAGTTTTAGGCGGCCGTCACACGCATCAATTTCTTGACCGATGTTGCCTAAGCGATCTGCTTTTTGATCGCTTAAGCGATATCGTTTGTGCGTCGCTGCGTGTAATCACTACTTAAAGTTAAGGAAACATTTTTCTTAGTTCACTGTATTTCCTATAATCCATTATTACAGTCAATGGATTTTCATGTTTTAATCAACCTGGAAAATAGAATGCACCAATATACTAAGGCAATCCAAAGATAGGTCATTTATGCCAAAGAAAGGTAAAAACCAGAGTTCATTTTCAAGGGTTTGATGTAAAATCGCTTGATTGTTTGATTGCAGATTTGTGAGCAGGAGCTCATATCAAGCGATCATCGCTTGTTCAATCTGCTTCATCGTGGTGTATGACACCACGATGAACGATCTCCCAGCGGCAGAGCCTATGCTGGGAGATGGTAACTATGGTAAACGTCGGGTTACTAAGCGCCGCGCGGCGCCTAGTAACCCGATGTGTACCATAGTTACTAGCGATCTCGCTGGTCCACATCGCTGGTGAGTCTGCCTGTGTGACAGCTCACCAGCGATGTGAGCGATATTGTTAGCGATCGCGCGTGCACGTGATCGCTAACAATATCGCTCACTAATTTGAAGCGTGTGACGGCCACCTTAGATGTATTATTATCCTAGCAAAGAAAACTAATCCTACTCCCCCATCACCCTTCCCTCCAATAGACGGCTTAAGCTTGAACTGTTGTCCAAGAAATATTATACAGGAATCCATCATATAATATCCACATTAAAACCTTTTGAAACTCTTCTTACATAGGTCTGGCAATATCAAAGAAATGATGATTAGACAATTAATTTACATATGGTCGTCTTTCCCACCATGTTCTCACCTCAACCATGGTTCCCAAGGTTTTTCAAGCATTTTGCAAGCCTTCCTCCTTTGATGGTTTACCTGATGGAAATATTCCATTCTAGAGGGCGTCTCCGCTCTGATCCATCCTCTGGCTATCCCCTTCCTAGCAATGAACAATAGCCTTGCCACCGCTATCTTCTGTGTGTTTGTGACACCAATTTCCTCCACGTACCCCAGCACACATACTATCGGCTTCCTTGGTACCACACATTCTTATCTTCCTTCAATTAGGTTAATTCCCACTATCCAAAAAGCCTGCAACCTCGGACATTCCCACATCATATGTAACACTCCCGCACCCTCAAGCAGACATCGCGGACATTCAGAGGTGTTCCTCATATCTCTTGATTATTTTAACAATCGATGCAATTTTTTTCAAATCTGCTGCATGTGGTGGTCCAAAGGCAAAACTAAATTTAATTTAAATCTTTGTCTATTTGATGCTATAATCGACGGTACTTTGTGATATAATTGTATTAAAAATTCTCTTCAGTTCCCTATCTACATTCTAACTACTATCATATTTTTTTTCCACTTTCTGGCTGACTGTTCGCCTAAGAATCCCAGTGCATGCTGGAATACTCAAATGAAGTGCCATTAGGAGCAGAGTGTATTGCAGTGACCGCAGCCTCTGCCCCCTCCCTGAAATGAAGAGTAATGATGCTTGTTTCAATGGCTGGTCTGTCTCTCTGCATTGTGCGATCTGCACAGTACACAGCACTCACTCAGTTATCTGCTCAGATCTGTAATGATCACCCCAGCCAGTAATAAAACACTGTCTATAATGTGCAGGAGACCAATGATGTCACTACCAGGGTTCGGGCCAGTCTCCTGCATGTCTGGCAGAGATGGCTGATCATTACAGAGCTGAGCAAATAACAGAGCAAGTGCTGTGTACTGTGCAGCTCGCACAATGCGCAGGGATGGACACAGAAGGACAGACCCACTACTGAAAGGAGTGCCATGATGAAACTTTGTTTGGGGAGGGGGCAGAGGCTTCTGTCACTACCACAGACTCTGCTCCCTGATGACACTTTAGAGTATCCTGGCATGGATTTAGGATTATCAAATGAATTATCATCAGACAGGAACTGGAAAAAAAAATATAACAGTAGCTAGAAATTGTAAACGGGGAACTGTAAGGAGTTTTTAATACATATTAACTTTTTTGGAGCATTTTTAACCCATTCAAATGTATGAGGGAAAAATAGTAAAAACACTGCTAAACTTCAAGTATTGCAAACACTGATTTTCATTCCAAAACTCAGTTTTTTTTTTTGTAGGCCAATCCACAGCAGTTACACCATGCAACTACCCTGAGACTGTGTTTACACTGTCTTTTTTTTTTTTGTTTGTTTTTTTTTTTTGGGGGGTGGGGGTTCTCCAAAGTCCTACTCAAAATTCCTCAAAATCTTGGAGTTTCCACTCCAAAAACTCAGCACGTTTACACCAGTCCTGCTACTTGGATCTCAGCTTGGCACACTATCCTGCTACTTGGATCTCAGCTTGGCACACTATCCTGCCACTTGGATCTCAGCTTGGCACACTATCCTGCCACTTGGATCTCAGCTTGGCACACTATCCTGCTACTTGGATCTCAGCTTGGCACACTATCCTGCCACTTGGATCTCAGCTTGGCACACTATCCTGCCACTTGGATCTCAGCTTGGCACACTATCCTGCCACTTGGATCTCAGCTTGGCACACTATCCTGCTACTTGGATCTCAGCTTGGCACACTATCCTGCCACTTGGATCTCAGCTTGGCACACTATCCTGCCACTTGGATCTCAGCTTGGCACACTATCCTGCCACTTGGATCTCAGCTTGGCACACTATCCTGATACTTGGATCTCAGCTTGGCACACTATCCTGCTACTTGGATCTCAGCTTGGCACACTAACCTGCTACTCAGCTTGGCACACTATCTTGCTACTTGGATCTCAGCTTGGCACACTATCCTGCTACTTGGATCTCAACTTGGCACACTATCTTGCTACTTGGATCTCAGCTTGGCACACTATCCTGCTACTTGAATCTCAACTTGGCACACTATCTTGCTACTTGGATCTCAGCTTGGCACACTATCCTGCTACTTGGTTCTCAGCTTGGCACACTATCCTGCTACTTGGATCTCAGCTTGGCACACTATCCTGCTACTTGGATCTCAGCTTGGCACATTATCCTGTTACTTGGATCTCACCTTGGCACACTATGGCCCAGACATTAGTGGAAATGTTCTTCAGGCCGTAGTTGCACGAGCCTATAAATCAGAATAGTGCTATCCAATGTTTTTTTTATCAGATGTCACTCTGACCATTATTATTCAATAAGGCAATGTGGATCAAAGTTTTTGTCTCGTACTGATTCAACTTGAGAAAAAATTTCAGAATTGTCTATAGTAAATATAGTCCGTACTCCGATCAAACTCTGTCATCCGAGTTTCATTTGCAGAATTGCCTGATGTTCTCGGATGATAGAATCTACAGCTGTCTGCCCATAGCCTTCTAATGAACTGCAGAAGATCCCAGTTTTATGGTTGTAGTGCAAAAAAAAGCCTCTACCTTACACGTATGGGGGCTATAAGGGAGCACTCAGGACATATGTTTGAGATTTAAAATACTGCAATATGGTGGCAACGTGTGACTACCACCTATTGAGTAAATGTCTGATGAATCGATAAGATGATATTTCCTGGTATTTACCTGGATATACAATACGCCATTCAGTGTAACTGCAGTGCCAGCCTCCATGCTGGTGAAATTGTGTATTTGCTGCAAGGACCTAGAGGAAGAACATTGGTTTATATTTCATTTACGCATCAGGAACCAGTACTTATATTTTGCGCTCTTTACTTAATGATCTAATTAATTGTTAAACTTACAAATTTTCCTGGCAGAGAGACAGGATACAAAGCTGCACACGCAGAATACCCATCGGATCTCTGGGTTGGGAATGGTTCTGAAAATCTGCAAATAAACAAGTGCCGGTGACACGATTAAGGCCCCTTTCACATCAGCGGTTTTCGCCGATTGCGGCAGCTGCGATGAAAAAAACACAACTGCCGCGATTACCGCATAACCGCTGCACTTGCGGCACAGTTGCGGCAAGCCCCATGCAATGTCTATGGGGCTTGCGGTAAGTGTGCGGCAAGTGCGGTTTCGGCACTTGCGGCAGGTGCGGCCGCGAAAAAAACCACGGTCAGCAACGGGTTTTTCGCGGCCGCACTTGCCGCAAGCCCGCATAGACATTGTATGGGGCTTGCCGCAACTGTGCCGCAAGTACAGCGGTTATGCGGTGATCGCGGCAGTTGCGTTTTTTTTCACCGCAACTGCCGCAATAGGCGAAAACCGCTGATGTGAAAGCACCCTTACCGTACATAAATGACCATTTCTAGATCTTGTATTGACTTTTTTGGAGATTGACAATGTTACCTTCAGTTTGACAAGATTATGGCAGCCATTGGGGTAAATTTATGTGTAGCAAGTTTGTAGCAAAAATTTAGCAACTGTTTCATTCATCTGAATGGGCTTGAGGAACAATCATGTGTTTCTACTTTTAACAACCTCATTTTGGATGAATTGAACGGATTTTTCCAAAATTTCTAAAAAAAAATCTGACATGTGTGAAGATAGCCTTTCTATACAGTAGGTCTGTCAGCACTAAATGACTTGCCAAACCAAGGGTGCAATGGGCATCTGTGCTTGGTTTGAACAAACAGTTCAGTGCATCTTCCCAACTCTGTTTTTTTTTCCTTATTTATCTGCCCCCTCTGCCTTGATTGGCAGCTCTGGTTTTATGAGAGCAAGAGAGTGTCATACATAAATGGATGGGTGTGAGGGTGTTGTGCAGTGTTTGGCTATGGCAAGGGTGTGCTGAGTGATTGTCAGCACAAAATGACTGTTTAAACCAAGCACATACTCCCCTTAAATGGCATATCGGCCCATTTTAACACCTTCCTTACATGTGATGTAATAGTACATAATATCAGATGCAAGCATATGGAGTTGACTCAGGAATTGAACCCGCACTATAACCAAGAGTTGCCAGCTGTGTTACACAGTGGGCATTTCCTGTAACAGCAGCTATCAGAGCTTGCATTGATCACTGCTGTCTAATCATTTAACTGAATCTGTTAATCACTGACAGCACAATTTATGAGAATGCCGATTTAACTTAAAGGGACTCTTGTCAAGTCATTTTTTTAGTATGATACTAATAGTACCCTTGAATACTGCTTGGGCAGACATTTCAGAATATGCAAAAATCATTACTTTGAAGTTCTCTTGCTATAAGCACCTATACACCCAGCAGGCAGATGCTTCACTAGTCTGGCCCATTACTTTCACTGCTGAGTAGTCCGCAGTATGTAAATATTCATTTATTATTCACTCCTTCCCAGGCAGCTATTCCCTCCCTATTTCTGTGCTCTAAGTCTTTCATTTTTCCCGTGGTGCTTCGTGGGGGAGGTGGAGGGAGAGACTGCAGGCACATACCTAGCTGAGCTGTCATATATGAGATAAAGCAATCTCCTCCATCTGTTGCTCTGAGCACAAGTTGTGTTGTCTTTGTGAGAGTCTACGTCTTTATTTGAACATTTGTTTTGCTGTATAGAAGGAGAGAAGACTGAATTATACAGCCCCTCCCCCCTCGTGAGTGATTTCTACTGAACTTTCCTAGTGTGCAGGGCAGTGATGTGACTACATGAATATTCATTCCTTGGGGAGTGGGCAGCAAAGAACTAAGTGTTCACTCACTGTGATTAACAGATGGAATGAATCTCTTTATTTGCCATTTACAAAGGTTGCGGGAGGAGGGGGAGGGGGAGTATGATTAAAAGAAATACATGAATAGAAAGAGCTTCACCAGAGGAAATGGAAAATTATATCAGCTACATATGGATTTTTAACTTGACAGATTCCCTTTAAGTATTTAGAAAAAGTGACTGCACGTTCAAGTTGAAAATTTATCATATATATTTAAAAAATTTTAATTACCACCCCATTAATCATAGATAAGTAATTGTGTTTTCTTGGGTCACTTCTCCCCAAAAAGAAAAATGTAATAGTAAAACGCTCAAAATAGTATCAATAAAAACAAACCCTTATATATCAATTGAAAAATGAAAAAGTTAAGCTGTTGTAAGAATAGGAAAACAAAAAGGAAGGCAGAAACAATGAAATGTCAGGTCACTAATTCCCTATTTCGAGCAGTTGCATAGAGACTGAATGAGGTGGTAACACAATCAGTGGGAGTCTCAGTAGTTGGAAGCCCACCACACCAGCTGATTCAATACCCCTATAAAGATGTTTGCATTCAAAATATGTATACTTTAGGTAGATTTTGATGTCTTAAGGGATTTTTCTCACATGAATGAGGTCCTAAGCTCAAGCCATTGTTGTGTGGACATTCCCTATAAAATGGCACACAAGGTTCCATATTGTGGCCCATAGACATTACGTAAATGGCACTATGGTGTCTCCCCCAGGTGTCGTGTGCTTCAGGAAAGCTTCTTTAAGAGGATACTGCTATAATATGACACCTGATGATTAAACTCGCCACATTTTCTTTCTCATGGATTTCGTATTCGGTCTGTTCAGTATGGCCCCTGTATTATAGATCTGTAATATGGTCGTGTACATGATGCCTCAGGTGTTCATTATTAATCAGCTGTCTGTCACCATGGACATCATTACTCCAGCGTGATGTTCTTTCCTGTTCTGTCACTCACCAATCTGGAGTCTTGCGTAGAAGGCATAGAGTCCGGTGAATGGAGCCGTATACCGACCACTGGTTAAGTTCAGGCCAGCGCCTCTGTAAAATGATCCTTCT
Organism: Allobates femoralis; assembly: GCA_033576535.1. Lineage (NCBI taxonomy): Eukaryota > Metazoa > Chordata > Amphibia > Anura > Aromobatidae > Allobates > Allobates femoralis. The sequence continues at coordinate 96,515,224 of JARQOC010000001.1, forward strand.
AAAAGAGGCTGCAAACAGACATGTTATTGTGTGATGGCACTGTAAAGGGATCACGAAGGACAGCTTTGTAGGAATATTTTTAGTCTAAGGGTCCATTGTGGAACAAGCCCTTAGTCTACAACAGCTCTCAGTTTAGTGGTAGGTAAATACATGAGGGGAGGGACAAGGCCGAGAAGGATGGTCCAGAGAAATGCTCTACAATCGCCCCTCGGATTGACCCATCAGGGATAGACTGTTTAATTTCGTCTTGAGATATAATGAGATTTCTTGTGGAGGATAGATGTCTGGTGGACAACAAGCCCACCTGCTTTTGCTCCCTTTAGGTTAAAGCTACAAAACAACATTGACCACCGTACAAGTCACGTGGCCAGAGATTACTGTGGAGCGCCTTTACATCGCAGCTTACTGCAAGCAAATTATGTTGCACTGTGACCCGTAAGGTACCATGACAAGCAGGCTGGAAAAAACTCTTTACGACTGTTTTTACTTAATTATCACTGTTCGTTACAGGTTACAACTGTCCTCAATCAGTCGCATTATGCTGTGAGGTAGCAGCGGCATACTGCAGTCTTTGGTCATGTGGCCAAAGTCGCTGTGTAGCCCCAGCCTAAATCTGTAGTTAATATTTTCAGAAAGGTGACATTTAATAAACCGTGGCCAGTATGGTAATAACTGGCAGAACTTCATTATGGGACCTTGCTGTACTAAGCCCTCCACCTTTAAAATGTTTGCCTGTGTTTTTTACTCCTAAGAATTATTTGGAATAAAGCTTTGGAACATATTGCTTTGGTGTTGGATTTTTTCGTATAGAATTACTCTCTGGGATTGTGGCCAGGCACAATCGGACAGGTGAGCAGGAAAAAAGCCTTTCCTTAATGATTACCGGCACTCACCCGCTGGTAATTCTGAAGTTCCTTTATCTCTCCGGATCCCACCACAATATCACCGGTTGTCCTGCTGGTAAAGGCTGCCAGCACTTTTGCAGGGAGTCCAGTTGGAGGGCCACCGGGAACATGCTCCCCATCCTTCTGTTTCACAAGAATATCTGTCAGGAAATTAAATATTGTAGTTTTATAGCACAAGCACTTTATTTCTGGAAGGGATTGTGATGACAAGATTCTAATATACTTTGGGCCAATTCATTATTCTATATTTGCTTGCTAGTTCTTGCCTGGTTTTACTTGCACATAATTCTTATTTTAATTTGCCCTTTTTTCAATATCTATTTTATGTGTTCAATTGTTGTTTTATGTTCGCCATTGTCGATGCATTTTTGGATTTCCTGATATTTTCAAGTTGATTCACCAAATGTGACTTTATTTTTCATTTTATTTTATATAATCTTTACTTTGGATGGACGATAAAGGGATTCCAGCTTCAGTATGTTCAATAGAAAGCACTATTTATTAGGCAAGTATAAAACAGGAATTATTATTATACTTGGGTATTTCATTGATGATCCTGAAGCTGGAATCCCTTTTTCTATTACTTTTCCTGCACCCTGCTGGTCACTGAGCATTGGATTTTATATATAGGTGGGCTATTATTTATTTTCTTTATTTTCAATAATCTACAAGACAATAACATTGTAATGTACCTACAATATAATATGAACATTTTGTAAAAAAGAAACCACTAGGATGAACCTTGATGCAGAAAGGAATGAGAGAGAAAGGAAAGACGAACATACCGGTGCAGGACCAATCTCTAAGACATTAGTTTTCGGGCTTGCTATAATAACCCAACAACAAAGTGGTTAGCTATATTGTCTTGCAGTAATGGGCTCTTTGCCTTAAAGTGGTTCTCCAATGTCATTCACTTCCGCATCAAGCCATGAGCGTTGCTGATGTCATTTGTCTACGTCTTGGAAGGTATCTGCTGATATAACATCATTACCGCTTCTCACCTCCTTGACATCCAATGGCTTAGCTCCCAGATTCTATCGGTACAATTGGATGAGCCAATGCAGCAGATTAAATAACCACCTATCGATGGCAATTTATCAGACGAGCCAAATGGTCATACAGTCATTGTGTGTGCAGAAAATGTCCTGTTTACACTGGACAGATGTGCTTCTGAGAATCATGATTTCCAAGCTTTGCTCTTTAATTGTGTTTTTGCTGCTGTGTTAAGATAATAAATTATTTTTTTTGCTCATCTAAATGGACCATATGTGATCTAGAGAATTTAGATATGATCTGCACTGTGACAAAAGCGGATATGAATGATGATTATCTCTGTCCATCACATACCTCAATAAAATAAACCAAAAAATAATAATAATTAATAATAAAAATTGGGGGATTATAAATTAGTAATTTAAAAGATATGGTTAAGGAAGAAAACACAACCTGTTGCGTCTGTGAATACATTTAAGTGAATGTTTTAAATAACAGATGAAACTCCAAAGACAAGCAGATCCATAGGAATTCAATGGAGCTTGTCTGATGATTTTTCATGTAGAATTTGTGACATGAATGGTTACGCTATGGATTTATATTTCAGCACTTTTTTTGTCTATATCCTGGTGCATTCATTCAGGATTTAGGCACAATCCTAACCTATTTTGCGGAATGTGAACATTGTGCCTGATACTTGAGTGGTTACTGCAGGACGTAACATGCAAAACTAGATCAAATGGAGTCAGTGGCTCCGCTACGTCAGCTACTCTATGTGAAGAGAATATGATGAAAGAATTCAATTTATCACTGTAAGTGCTCATGAATCTTGTTCATGATATGGCTCTGTGGCACCTAATACACTGTCACCCCTATGTAGTAATATGCTATGAGTCGTAATGAGCTGTCACTTTGTCAGCAGTAACAAAATAAAAGTCTTATCCATTTTTTACTTACCGCTCAAGAGCTGCAGGAATTGGGACAGTTTCTTCTCCCTGGAAACCTGATTGACGGGATGACTGTGATGCCGTGAGGGTGCCGGAGCACCGATGGGGCTAGTGTGATGATTCTGAAAGCATACAAGAATTTCATTATCAAAAAGTTTAATTAACTTTCACTATAATGCAAAAACATCACAAGATACACAGTGATACAATGTGTGATGTAGTATTTGCTAACCCTAGTGGTTGTGTCTCATACTACCTGAATAGGTGAGTCTATCTGATTTATGTTACCATTATCTGTCACCGGATAAGCTCCAATTGGTCAATATTTTATTTTGCCAAGAAATGTATTGAAATGGTATGTTCATCAGCATATAGATTTATGTTTAACAATCCAAATGATCTAATGCTCTGCCATATATTAGATAATAATGGTTTCAGTTTAAAGTTATACTGCAGGACCACCTTCTCTCTGAAGACATTGCACTAATATTCAACTTAAAATTAACTATTGAGCAAAAATCACAAGTACGAAAGTGTTCTAACATTAGTCTAAAATACCAAACTTGTAGGTTTGACATTGGGTCACTTTCACAAGTATGTCTTGTCCATGTACCGTGTATGCCCCATTCACATCCATAGGCCAAGTGTGCGCACACAACCGATGGATAGCACTGTTTTTTGGATAAAAAGAAATGCTATTTTCTCATCTCATGTGACCTTCACACCCCCTTCTATTCCAGTGAAATAAGATTTGTACCATAGAAGTGTCCTCACAGTAGTAATACATATGATATATCTTACTCGCAAGGAGTTCTCGTAGCCTTTTCTTTTATTTTTTGCCTCACGGTCAGAGTGTTTGAGAAAGAAGTGCCAGGAGTGTTTGGGAGACCACTTGGTAGTTTGTGCTCCTGTCCCTTTCTGCGATATCTTCTGTTCTGTGGTGTCTGTCTTTTTTGGAGCTGCAAGCACAGGAATCTCCGGAGAAAGAAGGACTGTGACAGTGGTATCCTACAAACGAGAAAAAAAATTCAAACATGACTTTATCTGTCACAGAATCTCCGTTCATTTTTTATGTATTGTAAACTCTGATGTTTTATTTTGTACATGTTCTTCCTTGTAGGGTATATCATGTACTTTCCAAAAGAAACATAATTTGGGTGGTCAACGCAAAAATAAGTGATGCCATTACCTATAGAAGTGACACTAATAGTAGTGGTGATTCGATGATTATTGACTTATTTATTTTACTTCGCACCATTAATTCCACAATACATTACAGACATTCTCATCACTGTCCTCATTGGGGTTCACAATCTACATTCCCTATCACCTATATTCAGAGTGTGGGAGGAATCGAGAGTATCCAGAGGAAACCCACACAAACATGGGGAGATCATACATACTCCTTGCAGATGTTGTCCTTAGTGGGATTCGAGCCAGGACCCATTACTACTAGGCTACTGTGCTGCCTTTGTTTTTAATTAATCCCAACCTCCACCTACAGATCTGATACCATCTCAAAGGAAGCCCTTCATATATTGCCGGTTTTCCATTACCAGCTGGTACATAGCACAAGGCGTGTAGTCTATGTCTGTCCAACCTCCAACTTGTTTATTAAAGCCGGATGTTTCTGAGTGTCTGTGTGGAGAGATTGTGGTCAGCACACCTTCTCTCTCACCATGCATTGCTCACCAAAAATCTTTTTTTACACGTTTGACAAATCTGGAAAAAGCAAATCTCAATCTTTTACTTGTATATCTAATTTACATGTACTGTACTGTATATGCTTTATGTTAAGAAGTTGAAAAATAAATGGTTTTAACCTAAAATAAAAATACTCGTAATTTGCAGATTATAAAATGCATTGGTTTATAAAACGCACCCCAAATTTAGAGGAATAAATTAGGGAAAAAATATAAATAAGCGATCCATCCAAAAACCCGTTGTGTCTCATAAGCACTGTAGCTTACCTGGGGTATGGGGCACGGTGGGGGTGGATTTGGGCCACAGGAGGCAAGGTCGAACTGGTGGGAGTCGGTGGTGGCATGGTGGGGCAATGCTGCAGGTGGACTAAGGCTGGGAGTAAGGGGTTTCCTGGCAGGTTATCACTGAGTACGTGTCCCAGCTGTTCACAGCACGATGGCTGCAGAGGCAATGCTGGTGCAGACGAAGATCTCGGACAGCCGAAATCTCCATCTACGCACGAGACAACTCTTGAGCCATTTTCTTTTCTCCCACCGTGTCGGAAGCAGCGCACACTCAGATGAAGGTCTCAGCTGTTCAGGATCCTCATCTGCACCTGCGCTGCTTTGCAGCCATTTTGCTTTCAGCTATTGCGATGTGAACTGCTGGATCACAACCCTGCTCCCAGGCTCAGACCCCTGCAACATTGCCCCACTGACCCCCACCACTGTGACCCTGCCTCCTGTGACCCTGCTCCACCACCATTGCACCATCCCTTTCGGTAAACTGCTGTTTGGATTATAAAGCGCAGCCCCATTTAACACTCTACTTTGGGAGTAGAAAAGTGCATTTTATAATCTAAAAAATATGGTACTTTAGCGATATACTTCACAAATCTTTAACACTATTGTAAAAAGCAGAAACCATTCTTAGTGTTCATAGAACTTGAAATAAGTTACTTTATTTCCTGTTTTAGCATTCCATACTAATCTCTTAAATTATATAGATATTTATGGGTATAACAGGACTCAGATGTCAGGTGTATCACCACTGGTAATGTATAATACATATCCATATACAGCCCTTACTAATACTCAACTTAATGTTACAGTGTACCATTATTATATCACTAAAACAATAAAAGAGCATTCCTACTTATTAACCTAAGGACTTCAGGATGATTATCCGGATAGTTTCCTATGGTTCTATCAAATTCACCATACAGCTTCACCTTCAGGCTATCGCTTAATTCACATAGATTCAAGTATGAATTTTATATTGTATAAAATATATAAAAAGACCTACCTCAAATTTAGATCCTCTGTTCTTATGTGTACAGGCAGGACAGGCGCTGAGAAGAACCAGAAGGACCCCCATACTAATGGTCATGAGCACGCAGCGCATGGGGACTGGCTTTCCATCTGCATTCATCATACACTCTAATCTGTCTTACTATATATATTATCGCCAGTTAATAAATTAGTAATATCAGAGAGCAAAAGTAATAAGTCCACATATAAATGTCCTCCACAAGACCTCACCTTGATGCTTCTTATCTAGAGTATCTACTCTATAAATAAATCACTATGTAAAATACTTTTATAAAATTATTGAAAAGATATAAATATGATCTTAGTGCTCGATTATGCCAATTTATGGTCTTTACAAAAAAAAACACTACTCCCTAGGAATAACTATCTCCACACTGCTGAGGTCTATGTTGTCCCCCGTGCTGCTGTCTCCTCAGTGGCAGTATCTCCTCCTTGTGACTGTCTTGTCCTCTCAGTTTAGATAACAGTACCCAACGCCCCACACGCACACATATTAAGAAACTCAGAGCATTTTGTGTGTTCGTTCCAAGAATCAGAAGTTAGAAGAAACTGGAGTTTGTGTAAAGTTTAGAGATGCTGTCAGGAGGGATCCAGGGCTCTCAAGTCCATTTGGGTTCTTGATGACCCTAAGTTTTAAGCAGTCAGTATTCGTGTGTGATCAATGTTCCCTCAGTTATGTAGTTTTAAGAGGAAACGGTTGTAATAGGATTCATTCTGTGGAGTCCCATTAGGGAATCAGTCTTTTAATATTACACTGTACCATGTATTTATCTGGATATTTTCTTTCACTTCATTGTATGAGTTGAAGGACTCAGATGTTGTTATGTTCATGTTCTCATCACTCTTGGTTATGACGTTTGGAAAATATGGTCCTGACTTTAAGGAATAGTGTCTCCCCTGTGACGCAACATTTTTACTGTAGAAAGACCAAAGTATCTACTGTGTTTATTCAATAAATGATGAGCTTTCAAGTAAAGAACCTTCATTGTAAGACAATCAGGGGCAGATGGTTGGGTTACCTCCATGCCGAGACTAGACTACCAGAGAAAATGGGCAAAAATTGCATGAACCCAGAGACTGTATAGTCCTCGAGTAAGGAAGAAAACCAGATAAAGATTAACTCATGAGGTGCTATGGATGAAGAAATCTGCATCTGAGTAAAGCTGCTCAAGATATTGGAGCCTTATATGTAAACTTACTTATGAGTGCTTACAATTTGTTTTTGCATTTCTATTTAAAACCATATATATCAGTGTTCCTCAACTCCAGTCCTCAGGACCCACCAACAGGTCATGTTTTCAGGATTTCCTTAGTATTGCACAGGGGTTAGTTTAGTCACCTGCAAAGGGGATAATTCTAACACCTATGCAATACTAAAGAAATCCTGAAAACATGACCTGTTGGTGGGTCCTGAGGACTGGAGTTGAGAAACACTGATATATATAAAGGTAGAAACTTTGAAGTGTACTCCTCCTGATGTATCCCCAGATGCCTCATCTCATTATTACATTATTGAGACAATAGTTCTGTTCTCCTTTCCCAAGGGCAAAAATGTACACTGAAGAGCAAATGGGTAACACTATTTTCAACTTTTGACTTTCAGGGTCCATATCTCGCCATCCACTACAGATTTCAGCATGAGATTACCATCGTTTTATAGAGAATCGTTTTGGTTATCTCAAACATAAATTTGATTTACAACTGTTTAACATATAATTAGTTATGCAGATTCTTGTCATGTCACTGCAATGTTACTGTTTTGCTTCTTGTGTTTGTGTTTGTATTTTTCTTCCTGTATACTACAAATTACAACCTGTTCTCACATTCCCTAATGGTCAGTGTGTTATTAGGTTTATTCCCAAGCAAAAGGTCACTGGGTTGAATCAAGGAGCAGCTGTGAAGATTTCCCGAGAAAAGAGAAATGGCATCATCCAGCTCATTGATAGCAGAATCTTAGCCCAAAAATGTGCCAAACTGTATCATGTAAAGCCATGACAGCTGGACGAATACGAAATTAAGTCTATCCATCTATCCAAAGTAAAATATCAGAGTCAGCTCATCACTAGGTCTGATCTGACGCAACAAACACGACAGTGGAGGTGGCTCGTATGCTTCATAATAGTGAGTTCACATTAGTCCATGCAAGCAATGTATGACACATACTGGCATGGGTGAACCCAGGATCAAAACAAGGGGGGGAAGCCATGGTCGTTCAGGTTGCGTCTGCTTCTCGTACCATCACTACGCAGCAGCACACGGGCCGCTAAGGGTCCCGTGCGTTTCACTGAGCCTCCTGCTATCCACTGCCGCCCCCCTGCGCTTCCTCTTACCACAACGGTGATGCCGTGCGTTGCACAGTAGAATGAATAGAAAGCAGGAAGCACTACCTTCTCCTAGTGTGGACTAGGCAGCACTTCCTGCTTTTATGTGTTACACTGTGCAAGCTCGGCGTCACCGCCTCCTCCTGTATCTTCAGTTTTGGGAAGCTGGGGTGGAACCAGGAGAGGTAAGTACAGATTTTTTTTGTAAGGAGTACACGCTGGCCAGAGGAGTATGGGGGGGAAAATGGGTTGGCTCATCGTGGCTGCATTATACTGTATGGAGAATTAGGAGGCTGTACTGTGCTATATGGAAGGCTGTACTATGCTAAACACAGGACTGTGAGGGTGCATTATACTGTATGGAGGGCTATATGGAGAACTATGGGGGTGCATTATACTATATGGAGGACTATTGATGGTGCATTATACTGTATAGAGGACTATGGATGAATTATACTATATGGAGAATTATGGGGATGAATTATACTATATGGAGAACTATGGGAGTGCATTATACTGTATGGAGGTGCATTATAATGTATGGAGGCATACGAGGCTACAATATACTATATAGAGGATAGTGGGGTTGCATTATGATAATTGGATGACTATGGGGGTACCTTATGAATGGGGGACTATGGGATACATTATAATACATAGAGGACTATGGGAATACATTGTAATGTATGGAGGAATGTGGGGATGCATTATAATAATTGGAGGACTATGGTGGCAGAGGAGGAGGACCATATAAACCATGATGGGGGACATATATACCACGATAAAGGCCATATTCCAGGAGGAGGACCATATAAACCATGATAAGGGACATTAACACATAATGAAGGGGAAGAGGGGTCAATTTGTGAGTCTTTATAGGATTTAGAATGTTACATGGGGCCCATACATCTGACCAACGTGCACGCGGAAGGTGGGGGCCTAAATTGCGCACATGTGCTCATCAGACTTGTTACGCCACTTGGGAGCCCTATGGGGGGCTGTATATGAGATAGAAGTTCCATCATATACAGCCCCCCCCAATGTCCCATAGGGCTCCCATCTCATATACAGCCCCCATAGAGCTCCCATATCATATACAGCCCCCTTATAGGGCTCCCATATCATATATAACCCCGCCATAGGGCACCCAAATCATATTCAGCCCCCTCATAGGGCTCCTGTATCTTATACAGCCCCTCCATAGGACTCCCATCATGAGAGCCCTATGGGGGGGTTGTATATGATACGGGAACCCTATGGGGTGGGCTGTATACGATATGGCAGCCTTATGGGGGGCTGTATATGATATTGGAGTCCCATCTCATATACAGCCTCCCATACCCCATACAGTCCTCATATCATATGCAACAAACAGCCCCCCATAGGGCTCCTATATCATAGGCTGCATATGATATGGGAGCCCTATGGGGGGGCTGTATATGATATGGGAGTCCCATATCATATACAGCCCCCCTAATGCCCTATGGGGCTCCCATATCACATATAGCCCCATAGGGCTCCCATGTCATATACAGCCCCCCCATAGGGCTCCAATAATGGGAGCCCTTTAGGGGTCATACATATGAATGATATAGGAGCCCTATAGGGATGCTGTATATATGATATGGGAGCCTATGGGGGGCAGGGCTGTATATGAGAATGGAGTACATGTCATCTCATATACAGCGCGCAGCCCCCACGTAAGGCTCCTATATACAACCCTCTGGGCTCCCATCACCCCAACCCCCCACCCCCTACATCACTTTTTTCACATACATCTACTTTTTAACAGTTTCAGTTGTTGTCCAACTTACTTGTCTTCTTGTGAGGTCTCTGACTTCACTCTTGACTTTTGTAGCTCGCCTCGCCTCGAGCTCCTGGCTCCAGCCTCACTCCTCACCACAGCAGTGTCCCCAGACAGACCCCACTCCAGCTTCCACCGCAGCCGCAGGGCCAGGGACTCAACCTCAGCACTTCTCAGTGGTCACTTCTGAGTCCCCCTGCAGGCCTGGCAGACTGCCAGACAGTGCCTGCCGAGCTGATCTGCAGTCGGCAGACACTGTCTGAGGCTGAGCCCCTGCCTGCAAGCTGCTGCAGCTGCCGGCCTGCCACCCCATGTCACACGCTGTCTGTCATGACAGTGACACTGACTGAGGCTGAGCTGAGCGCTGCCGCTGACAGAGGAGGCGGACGGAGCCTGAAGTAAACCACTAACCGGTGCTGTTACAGTGAGGTGACAGAGGGGGAGGCTGAGCAGAGGTGCGGTGGCCGCCTCAGCTCAGCAGCCTCAGCCGCCGAGCGTGACTGACAGTGCACACATATAATAACGCTACTAATACTAGGTGCGCACAGTGCCGCGCTCACCCCTTTCTCATGAGGGGGGGCAGCTGCCCCCCCCTGCCCCACGATGGGTACACCCATGCATACTGGAATGATGGCCTGAAAAAAGGTGAAGAAGCATCGACTTCAATGTCATCATAAAAAGTGTCACCTCGAGCAAAAATGTATGAAAAATTCACAGTAGTGAACTCCAAAGTGATTTGGAGTGATGAGAAGAAAGTCAATAGATTAGAGTCTGATGGGTGCAAATAGGTCTGGAAAACAAAAGGGAAAAAGGGGCTAACAGAAATTGAAGGAACTGTCAAGTTTGGTGGAGGGTATGGGGTTTTTTTCAGCCAAAGGAGATGGATATTTAACCAAGATCGATGGTGGGCTCAATGCTGAGCTACATGTAAGTATACTGCAAGATGAGTTACTTCCTATGATCGAGTACTATGGATATGAAAAGGACAACATAGTGTTCCAGCAGGACAATGACCCATAAAATACATAGAAATTGACAAAGAAATAGTTCAATGAAAATGAAGTAGAGGAGGAGATGTAGTAGTACCCACCGTCCCCAGATCTCAACCCAATCAAACACTTATGGGTAGAGTTGAAGAAAATGCTGTATACATACCCAAATGAGTCAGCCAATATGCACCAACATTGGGAACGTGTAGAATAGACCAGGGATCAGGTTTTGATGGAAACATACTTGACTCTCATAGAGAGCATGCCCAAAAGAATTCAGGCAGTGTTTTGAAAGCCAAAGGTGGATTTACAAATACTAACAAAATAATAAAAAAATTAATGTAGATTTTTAAGAACAAAATAGTAATAATGCAGTGATAAGACAAGAATCTGCATAACTAATCATATGCTGAACACACAGGAGAGATGCCATATTCATGTTCAGAATGTGAGAAATGTGTTGCAAGTCAAACATGTCTGAGATAGACGAGATTGTCTGTAAAATGCATGTGGTCTCACTCAAAAATGTAGTGGATGGTGAGATATGGAGCCTAAAAGTCAAAAGTTCAAAACATTCTTATGTTATGTTACCCTTTTGCTTGTCAGTGTTGTACAATACCTTAACCCAAATCTACTCTGAATTTTTTCGTATGAAGTCCTAGAAGCCAATAGAAACTCAAAAGGTATATTGAGTGTCTTCAAGATTTAAACATATATATTTTTTTAACAATTATTAAAATTAAAACATAGCTGTAAAAGTCACATAAAATCATTTTAAAACCATGGCTGTGTTGCCCTCATCCTTTACAGCAAGTTAAATGTGCTTTTGGTGATGGATATAGTTGTTGGCAAAAGTATTGACACCCCTGCAATTCCGTCAGATAATACTCAGTTTCTTGCTGAAAATGATTGCAATCACAAATTCTTTGGTATTATTATCTTCATTTAATTTGTCTTAAATGAAAAAACACAAAAGAGAATGAAACAAAAAGCAAAACATTGATCATTACACACAAAACTCCAAAAATGGGCCAGACAAAAGTATTGGCACCCTCAGCCTAATACTTGGTTGCACAACTTTTAGCCAAAATAAGTGCGATCAACCGCTTCCGGTAACCATCAATGAGTTTCTTACAATGCTCTGCTGGAATTTTAGACCATTCTTCTTTGGCAAACTGCTCCAGGTCCCTGATATTTGAAGGGTGCCTTCTCCAAACTGCTATTTTTAGATCTCTCCACAGGTGTTCTATGGGATTCAGGTCTGGACTCATTGCTGCCCACCTTAGAACTCTCCAGTGCTTTCTCTCAAACCATTTTCTAGTGCTTTTTGAAGTGTGTTTTGGGTCATTGTCCTGCTGGAAGACCCATGACTTCTGAGGGAGACCCAGCTTTCTCACACTGGGCCCTACATTATGCTGCAAAGTTTGTTGGTAGTCTTCAGACTTCATAATGCCATGCACACGGTCAAGCAGTCCAGTGCCAGAGGCAGCAAAGCAACCCCAAAACATCAGGGAACCTCCACCATATTTGACTGTAGGGACCGTGTTCTTTTCTTTGAATGCCTCTTTTTTCTCCTGTAAACTCTATGTTGATGCCTTTGCCCAAAAAGCTCTACTTTTGTATCATCTGACCAGAGAACATTCTTCCAAAACGTTTTAGACTTTCTCAGGTAGGTTTTGGCAAACTCCAGCCTGGCTTTTTTATGTCTCGGGGTAAGAAGTGGGGTCTTCCTGGTTATCATACCATACAGTCCCTTTTCATTCAGACACCGACGGATAGTACGGATTGACACTGTTGTACCCTCGGACTGCAGGGCAGCTTGAACTTGTTTGGATGTTATTTGAGGTTCTTTATCCACCATCCGCACAATCTTGCGTTGAAATATCTTGTCAATTTTTCTTTTCCGTCCACATCTAGGGAGGTTAGCCACAGTGCCATGGGCTTTAAACTTCTTGATGACACTGCGCACGGTAGAAACAGGAACATTCAGGTCTTTGGAGATGGACTTGTAGCCTTGAGATTGCTCATGCTTCATCACAATTTGGTTTCTCAAGTCCTCAGACAGTTCTTTGGTCTTCTTTCTTTTCTCCATGCTCAATGTGGTACACACAAGGACACAGGACAGAGGTTGAGTCAACTTTAATCCATGTCAACTGGCTGCAAGTGTGATTTAGTTATTGCCAACACCTGTTACGTGCCACAGGTAAGTTACAGGTGCTGTTAATTACACAAATTAGAGAAGCATCACATGATTTTTCTAACAGTGTCAATACTTTTGTCCACCCCCTTTTTTATGTTTGGTGTGGAATATCCAATTTGGCTTTAGCACAATTCTTTTTGTGTATTTTCATTGAAGACAAATTAAATGAAGATAATAATACCAAAGAATTTGTGATTGCAATCAGGAAGAAACTGAGTATTATCTGACAGAATTGCAGGGGTGTCAATACTTTTGGCCATAACTGTATGTTCCATAAATCTCCAAATACGGAGATGCGGAATGTTCTGTAATTTGCCATCCACTGTGATATACATGTTAGGCTGAAGTTGGCCAAATCTGCCAACTTTGGCTAAGTAGACAGTCTAATATGTGGGGAGCACTGTCTCTTTCCCCATGTTCCTGTGGACTGTTAGTCCATATGGACAGGGCCCTCTACCTTCTCTTCGAGTCTGTTAATGTTAGACTGTTCATTGTAGTTTGCATATAATCTCCTTTTGACATGTACAGCACCATAGAATCAATGGTATTCTAAAAATAAATAATAATGTTGATCGGGCATGTCTTATTTCAGACTGCCGATAGCCTTGGCTCCCAGGGATAAGCTGCCACCAGACATATCTATGTCTGGCGCTCCAGCATATGGGAGAGCTTGCCTTATTCATTATTCTCCAGCACTATAATTTCTGAAACTTTCATCCCCCACTCGTCTTTCATTGTCATATCACTGCCCTGAGCTAAACTGAAAGCCTCCCTATTTCTTCTGCCTGTATGAAGTTTGACAGAGAGGAGAGCAGGGGCAGAGAGATACCAGACTGACCCCTCATTCTGAAGATCAGAGGTGTATGCTCAACCCGACAACAATCAGGGGAAATCATTCTGCTTTTCTGTAAAGTTATTAAGATTATAATGAGCCCTGCATATTTTCAGGAATAACGCAATTGACATTACACACAGATCATTATTTTTATTTTGAAAGCAAAATTTCTTGATTGATGACAAAAAGTACCTACATTTATCCCCAGCCACAATACGTTCTGAAAGCAGACCGCTTATTTGTAATGATAACATTGGAGAAATGTCCCGTCCTAAGGAAACTGCTACTAAATTCTTTCCAGGTGATCTAAAATGTGAGGAATCAGCCATGATCATCCAACTTCTCAATCAATCAGCATTTTTCATACTGTTTGGAGTCAGCACCTATGGGGTTATCCATGCTTGTATCGTTTACATGCAGCTCCAAGCGTGAAGCACAAGAGGTAACGGGTTAAAATTTATTTTTTTATTAATCCATGTTGTTTAGCTGACATTTTTTTTAAAAACAACACTTATATTTAATCTTAAAACACTTCCTTACCAAACCAAACCTGAGCATTGCCTCCAGTCTCATACATTCTCCACAGTAATATTATGAAAAATATAAAGCGATTTAATTAATGGGAACCTGTCATGTTCCAAAATGCTACTTACCTACAGATAAGGTACAAAATGTTTATACCATGTTAGCCAATAGATAGAAAAATATTAGAATCTGAGAGTTCTCACCTGTCATATCTATTGCATCATCCCACCCTGCATATGTATATATGTGTGCGACTTCAGAATTTGTGTGATTATTAGCCTGATGAAGGGGCCATAGTGTCTTGAAAGCTTGCTATCATTCACCATCTTTTCAGTTAGCCATTAAAAGGTATCAACCACTGAGGACTTTCAGATTCTAATATTTTTCTATCTACCGGCTAACACGATACAAACATTTTTTACCTTAAAGCTTGAAGTAACGAACACCATATATTTATATATAAATCTATACTAGAATTATAAAAGTTAAAATTGATTAAAAAAAATATATATATTAATGTAGATCAAATTTCAATCCACAGACATGGAATTCACCTGGTAATATTCACCAGATTGTATTACAGATTAGGGAAATACATCATGAAACAACAAGCTTGTAAGCAAAAGAAAATGGTTGACTACAGTTCTATGTCAGAATCCTGAATTCTATAGCCATTAAAATATTACAAAAATAATTTGGGCAACAGCCAATCAAGCTTCCATTTCTGATTGTCCTTGGAATACACTTGTCCAGCTGGAGGTGTCCATAAAGATGGAGGTTGTACCGTGATACATCCAGCGGTTTGGCAAAGCCCCTTCTCGAATCCACGTATCTGAGCTGCTGTCATATGACTCCATCACCACACTGTACTCTCGAGCCATGCCATGCCAATGACCACCTGTCACATACATCCTAGAGCCAACAGAGCTCATCCCTCCATTCTCATGAAGAGTGTGTAATAGCTGCACCTGAGAGGGAAACATAACAATGACAATCAGTTAGTTCTACTTTTGTCATTTTTTTCCACATTACTATGTCTGGAATTGAGGTTTCTTACTAATCATTATAACTCTTTATATGACCAGTTTCACACATTTGATTTTTATGGTCTGCAATTTCCAGACTGGCCATGGGTCTCCTAAGGCCGGGTTCACACCATGGCAGCATCAGGTCCAGGGCTGTCCGATGTGATTTGGACAGCCCCGGACCTGATCTGGACACAGAACCGGAGGGCCAAATATGCCCTCCAGTCCAGCCGGATTCTTCTCATAGCAGCCGCAACAGCTGATAATTCAAGATCATGACTAGCTCCCCGCTATCACGAACTGTCAGCAGGGTACAGCTCCACGGTGAAGTTCAGCGCCGGCCGGCGTTGAGCTTCAACACCCGGCGTCCGGCTCCCAGGTGCGGCTCCGGTGCGATCCCGCGCCATGTTAGGGGGTGCCGGATCGCACCGGACTGGGAGGATTCCAGTGTCTCAGATTTTTCCTCCCGGACACAAAAATGTGGCATGCAACGTTTTTGTGTCCGGGAGGAAAATCCGAATACACCCGGATCCTCCCGGACAGATGGAAACCAGATTGCAGATAGCTGCCATCCGGCTCCATTCAGCCCCATAGCATACTATGGGGCTGAAATCTGATCCGTGGCTGTCAGGTTCACCCCTGACAGACCGGATCAGATTTAACCGTGGTGTGAAGCTGGCCTAACCTAACTCAACAGCCTCATAGTCATATCATGGTGCTTGAATGTTTGTGAACCCATCAGAAATGTCCATATTTCTGCATGCATTTGACATAAAACCATATCAGATTTTCTTTCATACAGTAAAAAAGTGGATAAAGAGAACCAAATCCAACAAACTAATAACAAATATTAAACTGACGATTTTTTGTTGAGAAACTTTTGCTTACAGTAATTTAAGAATATTTATTCACTTATATAGCGCTATTAAAACCAGGCGACCTTCCAGTGGCGCCGACATCGCCCTTTTACATGAGGCGACGTAAGGGCAATGTTGCCACCAATAGGCCAAGCCCCTACGTCACCGATGTAATCGGCGGTGATGTCGCCCCGTGTGACGGGGCCTTAAGGGTACCTTCACACGCGGCAATATTGCTAGGCAATTTCACTGGCAATTTGCTGGTTGCAGTGAAATCATGGACACATTGTTGTATTTTGTTGCTGTGTACAAATGGAACAATGTGTCCATGATTTCACTGCAACCAGCAAATTGCCAGTGAAATTGCAAGCAATATTGCCGCGTGTGAAGGTACCCTAACAGTATATCTTTGGAGTGTGGGAGGATACTGGAGAACCTGGAGAGACATACAAACTCCTTGCAGATGTCATCCTTGGTGGGATTTGAACCCTGACCCCTGTGCTGCAAGACTGCAGTGCAAACCACTAAGCCACCGTCATGCAATATCTGATGTGATCCTCATGTGCAGCAACAAATGCATCCAACTGTTTCTGGAAACTGGTGATTAATCCTGCACTTCGGATTGGAGGAAGATTAGCCCTAGCTTACCGACAAAGCAGCTTCAATATTGGGTGGGTTGGTGGGTTTTCTTCCATCAATTGCTTGCTTTAGGTCCTTCAACATTTACATAGGATTAATGTCAGGACTTTGGGATGACTCATCAAAGCTTTTACAACAGGAAACCATCATAAAATCTTTGAAATATAGTAAAATGATTATGCAATGAGGAGTAACACAAAGTTTGTGCAGTTTTGGCACTTTTTCACAGTTTGACTCAGTTCAGTCTAATTAAGGATAGGATTAGGCATGACCATGCCCGACCATTTAATTCATCAAACATACCTTTGTACTTCAAAAATACTACTCTGGACATTGTGCACTACATCAGTGTTGATGACATGGCCCCTAACTTTCTACTTCTTTAACCATTCTTTTATGGAGCAACTTGAGTACTTTGGGTTATTGTCTTACTGCATGATCCAGTTACTCTTAAGATTCAGCTTATGGACATGAAGTCCAGACACTTTACCTTTAGAATTTGTTGATAAAATTCAGAATTTACTGTTCCATCAATTATGGAAAACCATCTTATGCTAGATACAAGAAAACATGCCTAAACCATAATACTACCACCTTGTTTCACACATGTTATGAGTAGGGATGAACGAGTATACTCGCTACTATTCGGAACTCGCCGAATAGTAGCGGTATTCGGCTACTCGCTACTCTCCGAGTATCTTATGAGTACTCGGGAGTAGCGAGTAGTCCGAATACTTTCGCAGTGTATCTATAGATACACTGCTAAAGTACCCTAAAAGAGATTAAATGTTTTTAAAAATAATAAAATTACACACTCACCTGTCTGACGCCTGCACCGGGACCGTCTCAGAAGACCTGCGATCACCGGACAAGGACCTGTGACTTCCAGCCAATCAGATGGCCGGTAGTGATCTGGCCAATCAGATGGCGACACATGACAACCACGTGATCGCTAGCGGCCACCTGATTGGCCAGATTGCAAGGTCCTAGGTGTACTGCCAGGACCTTGCAATCTGGCCAATCAGGTGGCCGCTAGCGATCACGTGGTTGTGACGTGTCACCATCTCATTGGCCTGATCGCTACCGGCCATCTGATTGGCTGGAAGTCACAGGTCCTTGTCCGGTGATCGCAGGTCTTCTGGGACGATCCCGGTGCAGGCATCGGACAGGTGAGTATGTAATTTTATTATTTTTAACAACTTTTATTCACTTTTAGGGTACTTTCTCAGTGTATCTATAAATACACTGCGAAAGTATTCAGACTCGCTATACTCGCAACGAGTACCAAGTACCGGGACCTACTCGTTGCGAGTATAGCAAGTCCGAATAGTGAGGTACTCGCTCATCCCTAGTTATGAGGATCTTATATAATAATGCAGTGTTTTTCTTTTTGTAAAAATAATACTTAAATTTAAACCAAAACCAGGATGGTTTTATCCATCCACAAAACATTATTCCAATAGCCTTCTAGCTTGTCATGTGCTAGTCACACTAAAGTTCAATGTCAACCTGATCATAAAGTCATAAACACTAACATTAGCTTATGTGAAAGAGTCTTTTAGTTGCCTACAAGTTACCTTGTGTCCCTTTATGACATCAAGGACTATTAAAGACCTTGCTCTTGTAGTGATTTTGTTCCTTTTTACGTGTAATGTTACACTTCCACAAATATGTTGAAATCAGATTTGATTTTAATATACCGTATATACTCGTGTATAAGCCGAGTTTTTCAGCACATAAAATGTGCTGAAAAGTCCCCCCTCGGCTTATACACGGGTATATACGGTAATAGCTTTACAGCGCCCCCACCCCCGTGGTATCCCGCCCCCCCCCGTATATACAGCCCCCCCCGTGGTATCCCGCCCCCCCCCATATATACAGCCCCCCCCCGTGGTATCCCGACCCCCCCCCCCGTATATACAGCCCCCCCGTGGTATCCCGCCCCCCCCGTATATACAGCCCCCCCGTGGTATCCAGGGCCCCCCTTGCTGCACCTGTAAAGGAAGATGTCGGTATACTTATCGCTGCTGCTGCCGCCGCCTCCGCTCCGCTTCTCGGTCACCGCGCTGCTCCGGCCGGGTCTTCATGTTTCCTGTTCCTTCTCCGGCGCTCAGGAAATGACGTCATTGTTCGAGCGTCGGAGAAGGAACAGGAAACATGAAGACCCGGAGCATCGCGGTGACCGAGAAGCGGAGCGGCGGCGGCGGCAGCGATAAGTATACTGACATCTTCCCTTACAGGTGCAGCAAGGGGGGCCCTGGATACCACGGGGGGGCTGTATACAGGTGGGGCTGCTGTATACAGCTGGGGCCCCTGTATACTAATGGGGGGGGGTCTGTATACCCTGGGGCTGCTGCTGTATATACCCCTGGGCTGCTGCTGTATATACCCCCCTGGGGCTGCTGCTGTATATTAATACCCCCTGGGGCTGCTGCTGTATATACCCCCTGGGGCTGCTGCTGTATATACCCCCTGGGGCTGCTGCTGTATACTACCACTGGGGCTGCTGCTGTATATACCCCCTGGGGCTGCTGCTGTATATACCCCCTGGGGCTGCTGCTGTATACTACCACTGGGGCTGCTGCTGTATATACCCCCTGGGGCTGCTGCTGTATATACCCCCTGGGGCTGCTGCTGTATACTACCACTGGGGCTGCTGCTGTATACTACTACTGGGGCTGCTGTATACTACTACTGGGGCTTCTGTATACTACCACTGGGGCTGCTGCTGTATATACCCCGTGGGGCTGCTGCTGTATATACCCCCTGGGGCTGCTGCTGTATACTACCACTGGGGCTGCTGCTGTATACTACTACTGGGGCTGCTGTATACTACTACTGGGGCTTCTGTATACTACTACTGGGGCTGCTGCTGTATATACCACTGAGGCTGCTGTATACTACTACTGGGGCTTCTGTATACTACCTCTGGGGCTTCTGTATACTACCACTGGGGCTGCTGTATATACCTCTGGGGCTGCTGTATACTACCACTGGGGCTGCTGTATATATCTCTGGGGCTGCTGTATACTACCACTGGGGCTGCTGTATATATCTCTGGGGCTGCTGTATACTAACACTGGGGCTGCTGCTGTATATACCACTGGGGAGGCTGCTGTAACACTGCTGGGGCCTGTATGTACCACTGGGGAGGCTGCTGTATACCACACTTCTGGGGGCTGTATACTACCACTGGGGAGGCCTGTATACCACTGCGGGGGCCTTTATACCACACTGCTGGGGGCTGTATACCTGTGCTGGGGTCCACCCTCGGCTTATACACGAGTCAATAGGTTTTCCCAGATTTTGGGGGCAAAAGTAGGGGGGTCGGCTTATACACGGGTCGGCTTATACACGAGTATATACGGTAGATCCCTGTTTTTTTCACATTCAAATATTAGATGTTTCGCCAATATAACCAAATGTAAAATTTGGCATACAAATTGGTAATTTCCATAATTTATATTCCAGTGAGTCCAAAAAGAAAACCATGGCATCTAGCATTAGTATAGTAGCATAACAAGAAAATATAAACATCAAAAAATTGGGGTGCTTAGATGAGTGCACACAGAAAATGACAGATAAGGAACCAGACGTTGATATAAACAAAATGTGTTATGTCACATTATTTGCCTAAGGACAAGCTGGGATGAGGATAACAGATATAGATGAGCATATGATATCCACAAGTCCCAGAGTTCGAAGCATTTAGCTTGACTGTTATTAAAGGACATTTAGAAGTTGCCCATTAGTCATAAAGTTATCTACAAGTGCTAGAAATTCTGGGAATTGTATATGTGTTTATTTCCAAGCATAGGAAATTCTGGGACTTGTATATGTGTTTATTTCCAAGCATAGGAAATTCTGGGACTTGTATATGTGTTTATTTCCAAGCATAGGAAATTCTGGGACTTGTATATGTGTTTATTTCCAAGCATAGGATATTCTGGGACTTGTATATGTGTTTATTTCCAAGCATAGGATATTCTGGGACTTGTATATGTGTTTATTTCCAAGCATAGGAAATCTTTTGCTTTGCTGCTAAAAAAAGAAAAGTGAGGCGTCTATGTTGACACCAAGTGAGTGTGGATAATTTGTGTTGCAATAAAGCTTCCCAGGAGTCCCTAGTAAGAGGAGTATGAAATATAATATATGACGGGACCAGAAACCAGAGACTCATGGGTAGGTATTCTACACATGCATCATATCATCTTTGGAGGAGGATCCCCAAATCAATTGGCAGAATAACGAAGGACCTTGTGTGTCATTCAGACAGGAACTTGCACCAACGCATGAAGAATTTGTATGCGGGAAGAAACCATAGCCCATGCCTTATGTTAGGACGCTCTGTCATGTGTGCCCATTGAGTACATACATAACTGTGTATGGTGTGATGGGATCCAATAATGAATATGCCTGTACAATGGATATTAGACCTTTTAAGTGTGGAGATGATTGGCAAATACATTCAAATGATGTAAAAATATATAAAGGGTTAAATTAGGCAGGGTACTCACACAACCAATGTTTAATTTGCAAATAATTTAAATGTTCTAAATAAGGGGAATTGAGAATTTCTCTGTCATTACCTCCAAAGAATCAAGGACTGGACAGAAAATATATGGCTGAACTTTCTAAATGCCATTCACCCACCTCCACAAAAAAGAGATGAAATCATGTGCACAGGGTGGGAAGGCTCTATAATGCCATAGAAATTGAAGAGGAAGGTGAGAAGATGCAAGTGTGCCCAAAATTTATATGCATCCAACACCTTAAAGGTACCTTCACACGAGGCAATATTGCTAGGCAATTTCACTGGCAATTTGCTGGGTGCAGTGAAATCATGGACACATTGTTACATTTGTACACAGCAACAAAATAGAACAATGTGTCCATGATTTCACTGCAACCAGCAAATTGCCAGTGAAATTGCTTAGCAATATTGCTGTGTGTGACGGTACCTTAAGAGAGAGGGGCATCAAAGGACTCAATGAAGGAAGTCTAAATACTGGGAAGGGTGCATAAAGGAAAGTTGAATGTAAGTAGAAAGCTGTGCAATGATAGCTGCCCAATGCTAGTGTGATAGGTTGTGAACACTGTCTCGTTTATGCAATCTTAGGGTGAAGATGGGAATACAGGGATATCCAATACCTTTTCTTTACAGGGGAAGTGTGGTCTAAATCCATAAGTCTGCAGTCACTCTATGTGTCTCTCTATGTGTCTGCAGACTTGTGAATCCTTACATTACATGCACTGTGCAATGTGCGAATCCAGCAGTGTCAGAGCCAGGAACAGTGGTGATGTGGTCGAGAATATGTTATATGCATACTCCTGGCAAGAATTAAAGCAGATGTACTCAAGACACTTGCAAAGATTAAGGCCGCTCCCATCTACACGGATTCAGGCCAGGAATACAGGGAGTCTGCGTATCTTATATGCGGCCTTGTGCGTTCCCAGCTCTGACACTGGAGAATCCTGACAGTGCACACTGCGCGCGATGTGAGGATTCCTAAATCTGCAGTGACAGAGCAATGCATAGAGGGACTGCAGGCTTGAGGAATTAACCCCTTTAAATGAAACAGGTCACACACTCATACCTGATTGTCTTCCAATTCATTGAAAACACTAAACTCTAATTTCACCTTCAAACTATTTGCTACCCACAGCCTTGTGATATTGGATAATTTTTCTCAATAAAAAATGACAGTCCAATATTATGCTCGTCAGTCTTTGTAAATTTGTAGTATTTTTTTCTGTCTGTGCACTCCGCCCTTTAACCATTGCAGAATCACCTTCCTATATAGCTAGGATCTAATCTATATCTTAGTGATGGGCGAATCCTAAATTACTCGGAATCGCTTGACTCTAGCGAGTCCGAGCCCAGGACTCGCTACTCGTTGCGAGTCTAGCGAGTCCAATGTTAATGAATGGGGAAGCGAGTAATAGCGAGTAGTGTGAGATTTACAACTCGCAGATGTGTCTCGGAAGCTTCAGCCTGAAGCAATCCTAGTTTTGTCATTTATTTGCATTGCTCGTTTACTTTGTAAGTAATCGCTGACTCGCACAGATAAGAGTCCTGTCTCCTCTGTGTTGGCTGCCAGCTCCAGGGTCCTAGAGCCCGCCTGCTGCCTGATGTAGCAGAGCTGAAATTGTTCTCAGTCTGCTCATTCCCTGTGTACAGACATGAATGTCTGTGCACAGAGATGATGTAGCAGAGCTGAGATTGTTCTCAGTCTGCTCATTCCCTGTGCATAGAGATCTATATCTATACACAGGGGATGTAGCAGAGAGGACATCGCGTTTTGGACTGCGTCGGACGGAAGAGGATTTTTTTAATTAAAGATGGAGTCCCTAATGGCTTTTTTTTTTATTTCTAATAAAAAATTTTCTTTGTGTTGTGTTTTTTTTAAAACAATTTAATAGAAATTCATGGCGGTCATGTCTAATATTGGCGTGACCACCATAAATTTCGGGCTTAGGGCCAGCTGATAATACAAAGCTGGCCCTAACCTCTTTATTACCCAGCGTGCCACCGCTACCAGGGCCGCTGGAAGAGCGGGGTTCAGCGTCAGAGGATGGCACTTCAATGAACGCGCCATCTTCTGGGGCGGCTGCGGGCTGCAATTTGCAGCGGGGGGTGCCCAGAAAGCTTGGGCATCCCTGCGCTGCGGATTCCAGCCCCCAGCTGCTTAGCTGTACCTGGCTAGACATAGAAATTGCGCGGAGCCCCACGCATTTTTTTTAAATTATTTCATGAAATTCTGAGATTCTGACTCTGAGACTCTGACTCTGAAATTCATTAAATAATTTTAAAAAAATGCGTGGGGCTCCGCGCAATTTCTATGTCTAGCCAGGTACAGCTAAGCAGCTGAGGGCTGGAATCCGCAGCGCAGGGATGCCCAAGCTTTCTGGGCACCCCCCGCTGCAAATTGCAGCCCGCAGCCGCCCCAGAAGATGGCGCGTTCATTGAAGCGCCATCCTCTGGCGCTGAACCCCGCTCTTCCAGCGGCCCTGGTGGCGGTAGCACGCTGGGTAATAAAGGGGTTAATACCAGCTTTGTTATACAAGCTGGTATTAAGCCCGAGATTCTTAATGTCAGGCCACGTTTGACCCAGCCACTAAGAATCTCCAATAAAGGGTTAAAAAAACACAGAGAAAATTTTTTATTTGAAATAAAAAAAAAAGCCATTAGGGACTCCATCTTTAATTAAAAAAATCCTCTTCCGTCCGACGTAGTCCAAAACGCGATGTCCTCTCTGCTACATGCACAGGGAATGAGCAGACTGAGAATAATCTCAGCACTGCTACATCATCTCTGTGAGCAGGCAGGTTCTAGGACCCTGGAGCTGCACAGAGAAGACAGCTGGACTCGGCTCGCAAAGAAACAGCAGTTACTTTGCGAGTTTCCCTGCTATCACTGGCACAGTAGCCAGTGATGACTCGCACGAGTCCAATGCAAACAATGGCAATCCTAGTTTTGTCAGCGTTTCTGACAAAACTAGGATTGATATTGATTTGCATTGGACTCGTGCGAGTCATCACTGGGAAACTCGCCGAGTACCGAGTCCTGCGAGTCCCTTACTACTCGCCGAGTAACGAGTCCTAGCGAGTAGATTCGCCCATCCCTACTATATCTGCATATACAAGCAGATTTTTAATCGCATAGACGCATTTCAGGTTAGGGCCCTGATATATAAGATGCACCTTATCAGGTATTGGCCAATACATTAGCTAAGCGTCTCCTGTGAATCAAGTATACCTACAGCAGTAATGGTATGCCATGTTTTCTCTGTTCCATTTTGCAGTAAGCTAAGTGTGTTTTTCCCCTTTTTTTCTAATGTTTACACCACATTAATGCAAGGCCATAGTCCTCTTATTTAATTCTAAGTGTTCTAGTGTGCAGCTAAATAACTTTATGAAGTCCAATGTTATTGACTAATTTTACCTACTTTTAGGACTTGTATCAAAATAGTTGGAGGTCAAATTAAGGAAGAAATATGGAACATTCTTATGGGTTCACAAACTTTCAAGAACCATTATACGCTGGCGATCAAAATTAGAGAACAGCACACAATTTCCATAATGTTGAGATCATTGTGTTGTCCTATGTGAACATTTCCTAACATGAGTAAATTAGCAGTATTTTAAGGTTATTTCATACATTGAATATTCTAAAGCACAGAATAAAAATATAAATGACATAATGAAAAAGAACACTGATCAAAATTAGAGAACACTTTCAGATACCTGCAAGTTATTGGTGTTAATTTGGCACCTGGTGCTAATTTCCTTCATTATCTGACAAACCGTATTAATTGGCAGCCTAACTTTCCAATTTGCACTCAGTTTGCAAAATGGTGTGCCATTCCAAAGTGACTGAAACCCTCCGGCAACAGTTTGTCCTGATAAAAGCCAAAGGGGTCACCCTATCCGCCATAGCAAAAGAAGTCGGTCATTTTAAGTCTGTTGTTTCTAGAATATAGCATCTTTACAACATCACCAACTCTTCATTCCGAAGAAGGCTGTCGTCCTCGAAAGACAAATGCAAGAGAGGACAGACAATGCAGAGAATCTCATCGGTAATCATTTCAACACTGCAGCTCGATGGCAGCTAAGCACTGAAAAGGGCAAGATACGTCTGATCACACAGTATCACAACATTAATCGCATTTGCACTGAAAGCCAACTCTGCAGTGACCAAACCTCTCATTAGCAGAAAGAATCAAAGGCTAGACTCACCTTTGTGAGGAGCAAGATGTGTGGACAGAGAAGTGGTCCACATTGATTTTAGTGATAAAGCAGAGTAAATTTATGGTCGATGGAAACATAAAGTTGTTGAACAAAACTGGAAAAACTGAATCCAAAGTGTTTTAACAAGTCATGAAAGGTGTTGGAGGATGTGTTATGATTTGGTGAATGTTTTCAATCTGCAGGGGTTGGACTCATACAGCACATGGGTGAGCGAATGCAAGTGTGTATCAAAACACTCTTAACAGATGTGGTCATTACTTGAGTTCAGCACTTAATCAGCCAGCAAAACGGTAAGCAGTTCATTGAAACAGAAAACGTTGAAACAATAAATTACACCAGAGTCCTGATCTAAACCCAATTGGAAATCTCTGGAAAATCCTTGGTTATAAGTTATGGCCAAGAAACCCACAACAGTCACGAACTGTGGAAGAGACTGAAGAAAGTGGACCAAAATCACCAAGCAGTGTGAGAGATTATGATGTCTGTGGCCGCAGATGTTGCTGAGTCATTCAAGCAAAGGCCTGTACACAGCAAGGCCTGTACACTTCCTACTGATTATGACTGTTGTAACTTCACAACATTTACTTTTAATCTTTCTCTTTGCTACAGTATTGCTGTTCTCTAATTATGATCATCACGTTGTGTAAATAAAGGTTTTAAGTTGATAAACATTGGATATTATGGAAAACACCATTCTAGTGGCATGGTGTATCCCTTACAGAAAAACTTTAAAATGCCGATCAATGCAGATTACATTCTATCTGAAAAAATCAAGTGATCCTACATTGTTCTCTAATGTTGATTGCCAGCGTATATTGGGATTTTGAAGTTGTGACAGGAGAGCTGGTCTGGACATTGTGATTCGTCTTCAGACTGCGATTGTCAGATGTGTGAAACTGGCCAAACTCTCAATATGCACAGCACCAAAGAAAAGTGAGTTACTCCATGGTTTTCAATCTTTCTTGCACTGACACTCGCTTCTTACTT
Source organism: Allobates femoralis (assembly GCA_033576535.1). NCBI lineage: Eukaryota > Metazoa > Chordata > Amphibia > Anura > Aromobatidae > Allobates > Allobates femoralis. The sequence goes on from JARQOC010000001.1 coordinate 96,542,016, forward strand.
ACAGAAACTGTCAGTATCGCCCAGCACATAGAGTATTACAGTGCCAGCCAGTGCCCACATTGACTGACTGCTCCTCTGCTGATGAGCGCTCATCGCTGGAATCATAAGAAATCCCATTCTAGAGTGAAATGCTTATGAGCAGAGAAGCAGTCAAGTTCCTGCTACTTGTCTCTTGCAATAGCTCTCAGTTCAAACAGTATTAGCACCAGTATTAGCACAGTCAGAGTGCCAGCTATAGCTCACAATGACTGACCCTGCACTGGTGATGGGCGCTCAGAGCTGGACTGGAAGAGCTCCTCCATCAGTTCAGCAGTCAGTGTGCACATATTGTGCTAATACTCTATATGCTGAGAGCTGATAATAGATTCTGGAAGTAATAAGCAGCTCTCAGTACAATATATAATGGAATATTAATAATTGGAGAATAACACACTTTTCCTTTATGTTATATATCATGGGAAGATTTGGTCGGCCAAACAGAGAAACATGGGAACTTCCTGACGGCGACTTTGACTGAAGTTGTATCATTTGCATAATAGGCATTTTTCCAGCTATGCAATGTGCTTTGTTAATTGATTTTAAGTCAAATCATATATTTTATTACACCTGATTTTAAAATAAATATGACAAATTTTAGCGATAGATCCTCTTTAACCCCTTAATACCTACTATTACATATTACATATTTACATCTCACCCGTTCAAATCATTTGTATGCATATGTTTGTATTAATGTGTGTTTTAATTCAGGCAATGAGGCGTTAAGTTTGTTGAAATGACAGTGACCATCTAAAATGGATCCGTCTACAGATTTGACAATACAAACTGGTTACATTATATTAAAGGAGTTTTCCCAGGATTGCAAATCATCCAGTATCCTTAAGACAAGGGGGTAACTTGTTGATTGCTGGAGGTCTGATCACCAAGACTACCATTGATCCTGACAACGACACTTTGTAATGCCCCTTCTTGAACAGAGTAGAGGTGAACATATTCAGCCAGTGCTTCATTCATTGTCATTAGGACAAAGAAAATGGCATAGTCTTTAGGATAATGATGGGAAAAGCCAAGTACAGCACTCCGCTATTTCCAGCAGTCCTATGGACAATGAATGGACGAGAGGCCAAGCATGTGAACCTCCTCTATATCCAGGATGGAGCTAATCTATAGAGAGGGTTTTAACTTGTGCTTTGGGGAAAACTCCTTTGAAAAGGTCTCAAAGACTTGAGGAGGCTGTGTAAGTGTGAAAAGTGATACAAAAAATGATAGTATATTCCTAAAATAAAAATGAGCATTTCAGATGTGAACTAGACTAATAAAATGTTTGATTTAATAAAACATACATATGGGATTATACAATAATATTGACATGAGTTTTCAAAGAAAGTGGTCCAGGCTCACCAAGTCTAAGGGTGCCGTCACACCTGGCAACGGCACCACCGATGTTTTAGGCGACGTAGGGGCGTGGCCTATCAGCGCCGATATCGCCCCTACGTCGCCTAATAAAGGGGCGATGTTGGCGCCTCTGAATGCTCGCCTGGTTTCACATCAGTGATGTGAAACCAGGCGGCCGATCTGAGGCGGTGTACACATCGCCCCATGTAAACGGCCGACGGCGACCTGACAGGCAATGGGAGCCATAGGCTCCCATTGTACTGCATCGCCGCTGGGGTTTTGAGACACCCTGGCGGCAATGCTGCCTGTCAGCTCGCTGGGGCATTGCTGGAGGTGTCTCCCCATGTAAACTGGGGGCGGCGACGCTGGCGGGGTGCCAAAAATATGCGCACTCCCGCCAGTCGCCGCCGACATCTCCGGTGCCTTCGCCAGGTGTAAAGGCACCCTAAGAGATTTATTTATTATGCAGTTTGTATTGTGAACATTGGTAACGGATCTGAAGTTGCTTCAATGAAATCAAAAGAATCCTTTACATGATTGTACTTACCTTTTTCCACACATTCATTTCTGGAAGATACATATAAACTTTTTTAGTGTTATCAGCAATAAGATACACCGCTCCATCCAGGGCACAACAGCAAGGTGAGGACAGGTACTTTGGGATGAATGGAGATGCAATGACACACCAGCCATCTGCAGGTCACAAGAAGCATAATCATTACATACATAGTAACAATGTAGACATTATTAGCATTTTTTAGAAAATTATTGAAAATTTGATATATTATCAACCTAAATGCATTGGGGTACATAAAAGAGACGGTCCTCACAGTAGTGGTCAAAAAAGGACTCGCTTTATGTTGTTGTATTTTACCACCCAAGACAGAGGAGCCTGGTGTTTATTCCAACTGCCACTTTATTATCATAACCTTTGGGTCAATTCCTCATCCTCTTGTTTGTATGTCACTTTTTCTGGAAAGTGTAATTCTTTGTATGTTTCTTGCCAACCAGGACTGACCAGCCCCTTTGGAAGTGCTCCAAAGCAGCTATATGGTTGTCGTCATCATTACTATCTCATATTACACCAGCTCTCCTGGCCCGGTACCTGTAGATGGATTGTAGCATTGAAGCGTCAATGCGTTATACTTTATAGCACAGGATCCAACCACATAGAGCTTTCCACCACATCCAACTGCAGTAAAATTGCTGACATACTTCTGTGCAGGGCTAACCGATGACCATTTTGCACTGTAGGGGTCATAACACTCTACTTCTACCGCCTCCTGTAAGGTTCCTATTAAAAGAAGAAAGCTTGAAAGTCATTGGTGGTTAATTAGGTTTTAACTCTTGTACTAAAAATACATATATCATATTTATTGCAATAGCCAACCTCCAACTACGTATATTTCCCCATTCAGAGAAGCACTGGCATGATTGGTCCGTGGATTAATCATAGGTGATAACGGTTTCCATAACCCTTCACTCAGTACAAAGCGCCATCCTTGACGTGTAGACCAAGAATCATCTCGAGAACCACGAGAGCCACCTAGGAGGTAAGGAATTTGAAAGAAACTAAATTATATGGGCCCATTTAGACCATTAATCATGAACAAGTGTTCCTAGAAACTTGAGTATTTCAATCAACCATTGTAATTAGGCTGAGAAACACCTGACAAACAAGCAAAATACTTGTTCTTCAGGTGATTGGATCATTCACGTCAACAATAAAATTATCATTCTCGACAGCACACTGTCTAGTGTAAACAAGAAATGTGCTGCAGATTATGATAATATTCTATGTCCACAAATGAGCATATTAAAATGATTATTCTGCGTACATGGAAGTGCGGTCCGCCTGCCTAATGTCAATCAGTGGTCATTTACAAGCTGGGATGGGTCTACATGTAGCATTATATAGTATGTAAACTTATTACAATCCAATTGATCCGAATGAATGAATGAATGAATGAATATATACTGTATATATATAGAACCCGGCCTTGCCTGGGTTACAATAATAAAGGGGACGAGGCTAACCAGGGCGAGTATCCATATGTATTTAGTAAGTTATAAAGGAGCGGGTCTAACTGGAGAAGGTGGAGCCATATGCATCCGGAGAATTATGAAGGGACGGGACTATGAATGGGCAGTGCTATGAATGGGCGGGGCCATGTGTGGATATAGATACATACACACACAAATACTTACACTGAGCTTTACATATATAATAAACATTTGGATATACTGCAGATAACATAATACGGTTTAACAATATAGTCATATTATAGCCTCCATATACCTGGCCTTTCAAAAACAAAGCATATATTGAAAGTAAGAGTGGGTTATTCCCATTCCGTAAAGTAATAAGTGGTTAATGGTATACCAGTAGTTATGAGGTTCTAGTGGCGACTCCATTATATTGATCACAGCCATTATTTCATTATTTGCACTCACCAGTGACGTAGACATCGTTATTCAATGAAGTGACTGAGAATCCCCATTTATTATAATCTGGGAAGTCCGGGAGCGACATCCACATTTCTGCCAAGAATGTAAAATTTTGTCAGAAGAAATAATTCCCATGTCTTAAATTCCCTTTTGTCTTTGAGATACATATTACTGGCAAAGGAAAACCTGTAGTGTGTGCAATATTATATTATCATATCTGTATATAAGTATACAACCTAAAATTCATTTTTGTGTAGTATCAGATAGTAATGTACAGTGGGGAAAAAAAGTATTTAGTCAGCCACCAATTGTGCAAGTTCTCCCACTTAAAAAGACGAGAGAGGCTTGTAATCAACATCATAGGTAGACCTCAACTATGAGAGACTAAATGAGAAAATAAATCCTGAAAATCACATTGTCTGATTTGGAAAGGAAAGTTTTTCAAATTTTGGTGGAAAATAAGTATTTGGTCACCTACAAACAAGCAAGATTTCTGACTCTCACAGACCTGTAACTTCTTTAAGAGGCTCCTCTGTCCTCCCCTCATTACCTGCAGTACTGGCAGTTGTTTGAACTTGTTATCAGTATAAAAGACACCTGTTCGCAAACTCAAACAGTCACACTCCAAACTCCGCTATGGTGAAGACCAATGAGCTGTTGAAGGACACCAGAAACAAAATTGTAGCCTGATGGCTGGGAAGACTGAATCTGCAATAGCCAAGCAGCATGGTGTGAAGAAATCAACTGTGGGAGCAATGATTATAAAATTGAAGACATGCAAGACCACAGATAATCTCCCTCGATCTGTGGCTGCACGCAAGATCTCACTCTGTGGGGTCAAAATGATCTCATGAATGGTGAGCAAAAACCCCAAAACCACACGGAGGGGGCCTAGTGTATGACATGCAGAGAGTTGGGACCAACGTTACACAGGCTACCATCAGTAACACACTACGCTTCCAGGGACTCATCCTGCAGTGCTAGACATGTCCTCCTTCTTAAGCCATTACATGTCCGTGCTCCTCTGAAGCTTGCTAGATAGCATTTGGATGATCTAGAAGCGTACTGGGAGAATGTCATATGGTTGAATGCAACCAAAGTAGAACTGTTTGGTGGAAACACAACTCATCATGTTTGGAGGAGAAAGAATGCTGTGTTGCATCCAAAGAACACCATACCTACTGTGAAGCATGAGGGTGGCAACATCATGCTTTGGGGCTGTTTCTCTGCCAATGGACCAGGATGACTGATCCATCTACATTAAAGAATGAATGGGGCCATGTATCATGAGATTTTGAGTGTAAACATCCTTCCATCAGCAAGGGCATTGAAGGTGAAACGTGGCTGGGTATTTCAGCAAGACAATGATCCCAAGCACACCTCCAGGGCAACAAAGGAGTGGCTTCGTAAGAAGCATTTCAAGGCCCTGGAGTCTCCAGATCTCAACCCCATAGAAAACCTTTGGAGGGAGTTGAAAGTCAGTGTTGCCCAGCGACAGCCCCAAAACATCACTGCTCTAGAGGAGATATGCATGGAGGAATGGGCCAACATACCAGCAACAGTGTGTGCCAACCTTGGGAAGATATACAGAAAACGTTTGACCTCTGTCATTGCCAACAAAGGATATATAACAAAAGACTGGGATTAACATTTGTTATTGACCAAACACTTATTTTCCACCAAAATGTAAACAAAAAATTCCTTCCAAATCAGACAATGTGATTTTCAGGATTTGTTTTCTCATTCTGTCTCTCATAGTTGAGGTCTACCTATGATGTAAATTACAGGCCGACCTCATGTTTTTAAATGGGACAACTTGTACAATTGGTGGCTAACTACTTTTTTCCCCACTGTACAATATTTTAGCTTCTAGCAGTCAGTGTATAAATCCCTTGACAAGTGCACCGGTTTACCATATTTCTCTTTTTGCTTCATTCTCACTCCCCTTCTCCCCCCTCTGATGCACTTTATTGAATGTGCTCCTATTTACAGTAAGCCTGTCATTGTGAACTTATGTTTTTTGCATGTGGTTCTTTCCTGATGAAGAACTCTGAAGACTTTGAAACGTGTACATAATAAAACCAAATGAATTCTACTTTGTATCCTGGAGGATTCTTTTGTATCTCGATCAGCAGCGCAGCTGACCCACCTACTGTTTTCTAGCAACGCTGCGGTATAGGCTGGATCGCCGCCGACATCGCTCTGGCGATGTCAAACGGCGCGATCCAGCCTTATCGCAGGTTGCCGGTTGACAGGTTTACGGTTCTTCCCGTAAACCTGTCAACCTGCGACCGGCGATAAAAAGCGGTCGCGCCGCTCGTTTACACAGTGCGACGTCGCTAGCGACATCGCTGATACGTCACTTTTTCGGCGATGTTGCTAGCGACGTCGCCAGGTGTGAAGCCACCATTAGAGTTTATGGACATACTGACACACCAGTCGCTTTTTTCCTCTACATTAAAATGCAGCCAGTTCTATAGCTATCATGTTATAAATCAGTAGAAGCTGAGCATATTTATGGGAAAAAAAAATAATTTCATTTTGTATGGTATTTCTATTCTTTCTCTACATAGGATTCCCGTGGGTAGTCCTAATTATTGATTGACTGCTATTTCTGTATATATACATAAACAATAACTGTCAGGTCCACCAACTGGATTCCTCAGTCGAAAAAATGTATAGAAATAAAAATTAATACAATTACAAGTTATACTACATCTTATCCCACAAAACTATATATCAATCTGCTCAGTTCCTCCTGCTGGACAAGATGGCCAAAGATTTATATGTATGTTCAACATGGCAAGTTCTCTTTAAGGGGAGCCTGACAGCTGACACATGATGCCTGATCCATTGATATCATGTATCATATACTGACTGGGTGATTTCAGCCATACATGTTTGTCTCTGAGACTATGTGGAATTTTAGAGAAATACATATTTTACAATCTGCTGGAAATTAAGGCCGATGGATGACTAGTTGTACAGTCATCCAATACAGGGGAGCATGTGACGGGGGGGATCCACTTTTCTGAGGAGTCTCCCATCCGGCTTGGTTCTTCTTGGCTTTTAAAGTATGCTTTTTTCACAGCATTTCAGGGTGAACATACCTGGCTAAAATCATGCAGCCAGTGATACATGCTGCTGGTGGAACGGGCAGGATGTATCCACTGTCAGGTTTCCTTTAAAGTCTACATTGGAAGGATTTTACTTACTAGTTTTGGGATTATAGTAAGAAAAGTTATGGGATGTACTAGGAGAGTCATCAACATCTTCATCTTCCTCTTCTTCCTCCAAAACTTTTCCTCCTACCACTACCAATACTTGCTGCAGAGATACTGATGTCTGCTCACTATGGCCCTTTGTCACCTGAAGGAAAAATACATTGATTGAAAATAAGCTTTCATAATGCGTTACTAAGAGGTATTTATTCAACTTGTCTATAATCCTTTCCAGTAGTGATGGGCGAATCCTAAATTACTCGGAATCGCTTGACTCTAGCGAGTCCGAGCCCAGGACTCGCTACTCGTTGCGAGTCTAGCGAGTCCAATGTTAATGAATGGGGAAGCGAGTAATAGCGAGTAGTGTGAGATTTACAAATCGCAGATGTGTCTCGGAAGCTTCAGCCTGAAGCAATCCGAGTTGTGTCATTTATTTGCATTGCTAGTTTACTTTGTAAGTAATCGCTGACTCGCACAGATAAGATCCTGTCTTCTCTGTGTTCTGGCTGCCCCAGCTCCAGGGTCCTAGAGCCCGCCTGCTGCCTGATGTAGCAGAGCTGAGATTGTTCTCAGTCTGCTTATTCCCTGTGCATAGACATCTATATTTATGCACAGGGGATGTAGCAGCGAGGACATCGCGTTTTGGACTGCGTCGGACGGAAGAGGATTTTTTTAATTAAAGATGGAGTCCCTAATGGCTTTTTTTTTTATTTCTAATAAAAAATTTTCCTTGTGTTGTGTTTTTTTTAAAACAATTTAATAGAAATTCATGGCGGTCATGTCTAATATTGGCGTGACCGCCATAAATTTCGGGCTTAGGGCCAGCTGATAATACAAAGCTGGCCCTAACCTCTTTATTACCCAGCGTGCCACCGCCACCAGGGCCGCTGGAAGAGCGGGGTTCAGCGCCAGAGGATGGCGCTTCAATGAACGCGCCATCTTCTGGGGCGGCTGCGGGCTGCAATTTGCAGCGGGGGGTGCCCAGAAAGCTTGGGCATCCCTGCGCTGCGGATTCCAGCCCCCAGCTGCTTAGCTGTACCTGGCTAGACATAGAAATTGCGCGGAGCCCCACGCATTTTTTTTTAAATTATTTCATGAAATTCTGAGATTCTGACTCTGAGACTCTGACTCTGAGACTCTGACTCTGAAATTCATTAAATAATTTAAAAAAAATGTGTGGGGCTCCGCGCAATTTCTATGTCTAGCCAGGTACAGCTAAGCAGCTGGGGGCTGGAATCCGCAGCGCAGGGATGCCCAAGCTTTCTGGGCACCCCCCGCTGCAAATTGCAGCCCGCAGCCGCCCCAGAAGATGGCGCGTTCATTGAAGCGCCATCCTCTGGCGCTGAACCCCGCTCTTCCAGCGGCCCTGGTAGCGGTGGCACGCTGGGTAATAAAGAGGTTAGGGCCAGCTTTGTATTATCAGCTGGCCCTAAGCCCGAAATTTATGGCGGTCACGCCAATATTAGACATGACCACCATGAATTTCTATTAAATTGTTTTAAAAAAAACACAACACAAGGAAAGTTTTTTATTAGAAATAAAAAAAAAAGCCATTAGGGACTCCATCTTTAATTTTAAAAAAAACCTCTTCCGTCCGACGCAGTCCAAAACGCGATTCCTTTTCTG